>NW_011626978.1:182931-227936 GCF_000204515.1 Acromyrmex echinatior
TTATTTTTCTTTTAATATTTTTTTATTTGTGTATAATATAAATATATTATATATAAATAATAAATATTATTGAGTTTTTATTAATAACGAGATAAAATAAAACAAAATTACCTTTTTAAAAAACGTGCTAAGAAAATGTGTTTCATTAATAAAACCTAACCTAAGTATCCAACCCAATTAATAGTAGTTTAATTTTTCTTCAAAGATATTCTTATTGAAGGTCTTTTTATTTCAACTCAAGTAATAGCAACTTTAATTTT
The DNA here is from genome assembly GCF_000204515.1 of Acromyrmex echinatior. Next base: position 183,192 of record NW_011626978.1, read on the forward strand.
CTGTCAAAAATTTACTACTCCTCGAAAAAAACTAATATACTCAAATAAAAAATTAAAAGATGCTACAATATTAATTAATCAAGTTAAATCTATCAAATTTCTATTAAAGTTAATTCTATCAAATTAAAAAATAAAAAACGCAAGTTGTACTATCTTTGTTACTTTTGTTTCTTTTGTTTCCTAGCTTAATTACAAATACCAACATATAATTTCTTTTCCATCCAATTTCCTTTTGTCAAATATTAGGTTATAAATGAACAAATGGAGATTGATGACAAATAAATCACTTTTTCATTATCATTTCCTAGCTTAGTTAACAATTATCAGCGTGTAATTTTCATTCAATTTCCTTTTATTAAATATATATTTATTATTAATTAGAACAAATAGAAATGATTTTTCATTATCATATCCTATCTGAGTTATTAACAAAAGTTATTAACAAATACCAACGTATAATTTCATTTACTATGCACCGTGCACCGCCAGCGTTTGTTGCACTGCATTGCATCAATCATACGCTAGCGCACTCTCGTGCCAAAACGTGCAACAGTACATTTGGCTAACTGGTCGACGATGACAATAAAGGGCACTCTACAATGCGTTGCAAACAACCGTTGCCAGTTGAAATGTTTGTCGCGATAATTAGAAGCGTTAATGGTATTACTTATGCTTCTGACTGGTTGTCGTGATGTTTGCAACGCATTGTAGAATGCCCTTAATAACGACGTATCTTAATTATATCTATGTGAAAAGTTTCACATCGGGATTTTGTGTCGCAATATCTCCGCTCGTAGGGCATGTAGGAAAAAAATAAAAGCACTTTTATTACACAATTTGAGTGGACGTTATCGATTGAGCGTATGTAGAACCTTAGCCGTTCGATTCAGCCGTTATTGAGATTTAACAATTTCAATCTCCCGTAACTCGCGGTCTGACGTAAAGTCATGATAGCGTTGCTGCGCGTACCTTAACGCCGAGACATTACCAGTGTCTCCAGATATAGTTAAACAATATTAAGAATCTTTATTTTGGACTGCATATGTGAGAAACAATATTAGAAATTTAAAATGTCTATTACGGTCGAAGTTGAATCTTCATTGCTTTAAATAATTCAATCTTAAATTACTAATATACACTATATATGTACTTGCATATATACTTGCATATTGTAATCTTTTAGAATTGCGCGTCGAATTGTTTTTCCGGATTATAAACGTAATTAAAACCACTCTAGTAATCGCTAATTAAATTGACAAGCAATTGTAATAATTTGATGCTACCTAGCATCATATTTAAGCATCATATTATAAAGATGTTAATGTTGAAACTGTTAATAAATTTATATAATTAATATTAACTGAAAGTATGTAACGAATTTTTAATTTGATTAAGCTTTAAATCATTATAATATTTTTCATTCTGCATTCAGCACTAAATATAATAGCTATATCATAAATATTTGTTGAAAAATAATCTCTCTTTCATACTTTTCTATTAAAATATGTTATAATAATAATAATTATTCTCTGCAAATATTGAATTAGTGAACTTTTAATAACGATATGAAATAATTATATCTTCAGTAAATATGATCTAACCAACGCACGTAGCGCAATTAATGAGATCGGCAACTATCCAAAGCACCATCTAAATTACACTCTTGGAAAAATGCCAGGATGAATGAAGTCAACGAAGAGACGCACGATAAGCAAGCGAGTCGCTCGACCGCTTTCTGACTCGAGTGCATTCGATCTTGCGCGATCAGCAGGCTGGTTTCCACAATTCCCGGACCGCCGCGCTTAATTTCGGCAGAAATTACGTAGATTTAACTCACCGCAGCGGCTGCAATTTATCGCGGCTTACATACCGCCGTAGCGCCGACAACGTTCGTGACTGGAAAAGTATCAAGTGGATTTGTGGAAATGTGGTAGAACGTCCAGCCTGGATTACTTATACATTTGCCCGGTGAATAATTAACTGTTATGTTCCGAAAAGAAAAAAAGAAACAAAAAGAAAAGAATGTATTCGTTCTCTCCTGCACGATGTAATTAATTTTGTCTGCCTACCTCCGACATCTTACACGGTAGTTCCCACAATTCTAATCACATCGCATGGAATCGTGTATGTTTGATAAAAAACCGTGGACGCTTGACAAGTTAATGTTAATTGCAAAAATATTTACATCAAAAAATTTTGACGTAAACACAAGTAATTAAATTACGCAATTAGGAAATTAAAAATGTTAATTATTTAATTAATTATTTATATGATAAAGAATTTCGTCACTTGCAATCAGCGCCGACGTAACAAGTTTTTCTTCCCTCTGTTATTACATATTGTTAGAATAAAATTACACGTAATTTAAATGAAATTCGCAGCAGGATTTCCATATTCCATGGAGTGCTTGTATTGTTAATTAAAACCCTATAGAAATTACATTTGGTTTCCAGCGATCAAAAAGCGGCGTATTTATTAAATTATATGCAATCTCATATAAATGGCCAATCAGTCTATCGCTGAATCCATACTCTCGCATCCTACGAAGCGACACAAAAAGATATTAAAGGATCGCAAAGCGCTACGAGCAATCTTCTCGATCGCACGTCAAAGGCGTCTGTAGGATTTTTGCTAGAAGGGGGTATGATCCAAAATATAATAATAATAATAATAATAATAATAATAATAATAATAATAACAATAACAACGTTTTTATTGCACAATTTGTTTTACATACAATATTTATATTTACATACGTGTGTATATTGGGAATTTTATAAATACATATTGATACTTAGGAGGTAAATCTATACTAAAATAAGTAAAAAGCGTCATATAAACATATCTTAGTTTTCAAATTATGACTGATTAAGAAAAATGTTCGAAATGTAGGTATTTCGAATATTTTTTTAATCATGCATAACTTGAAAACTAAGATATGTAGGACATATGTTCATTTGTTTTAGTATATTATAGATTTACCTTTTAAAGTATTGACATACATTTATGAAACATCCTGTATATTCACACACAAAAACTTATTTCGAGAATTAAAAAAAAAATATATATATATATATATACGTATATTTAATTATAAATGTATACACCTTTTAGTATACATAATGATAGGTTTAAAAAATTTTTAAAAGTTTTCTCACCGCGACAAGATAGGTGTAAGTCAATGAGAAATTGTATTAGAAATCATCGGCTGAGGGAGGAGATAGCAAATGCCCCTTCTTGCCCCTCATTTTGAACGCCTATGCTTGAAGCTCCAAAAAGAGGCATCCGTGATCTCGCAACGACGGCGGAGATGATTCGAAGAAAATTGGCGGGTCCTTCGACTTACGATCGCGTGATGAGTGATAAATAATTCGAGCCGCTCGCGAGAAACGCGTAAATCACTGCACGAGATTAAACAGACGAGTCGAGGGTGTTCTGCACCCTCTGATCGTTTATGTTTTTGTCATAATATTTTATAGACTTGCAAAAGGGGCGCAGAAAAAGGGCACGTCAGAAGCACGCTACGTACCCATCATCCTCATTCTATTCTGGAAGGTCCATCTTAGCAGGAGACGAGACAGACTCTCTTTCTGTTGTCGACTTGATAACGAAAAGTGGATTAAAATGGCACGGATAAGTTCAGAATATTACAGTCGCCGTCGGTCTTTGCATATGCGCGCGATCTTTTCATCTCGATGAAAACGTCGAGGTAATCGCGAATGCCTTATGCCGGAAATTGCACGGCGGGAAATGAAGTGTGATATAAATACGTACTCAGTAATGTGCAATAATAAAACATTGCGTAATATAAAAACGTCATACAAAAGCGCAGGCTTTCTCGTATTTTAATATTGTCGCGAATATGTAAACTGTATTATAACGCGACCGCTTTATCGTAGTTACACAATAATCTTTTTAGCAAGAAATTATTTTCTACTTTGAGAGAAAAGAGGGTTTAATGTCAGAGTTTGAATATTTTAATCTCACTGCTTATCTGTGGCAAATTATACAGTTTTTTATTGGCTTATTTCTTAGTAATAACATTTTATTTCGCCGTAATTTAAATAAAGATTTATTTCAATGAAATAAATATATTTCTCACAAATAAATTCTTAAATATTTTTTTCTCAGTGTACTTGATAAATATAAATTAAGTAAATATTTTCAAAAAATGAATATTTATAATAAGAAAATTGCGTATACAGTATGTAAGTACATGGAAAGGTTTTGCTGAGCTGTCTAAAGATTTAGCTAAATATAGATAAAAATAATTACCTTCGACCATCAAAATAATTACGTAGAACGCTTAAACGTTGATAACAATCCTGCATAAAGTTTTAATATTCTCGCTGCTAGTTTAAGCACGTCCTACACAATTATTTTGATGGTCCACAAACAACATTGTTTCTAGATCTATGTATATTTAATTACATTTTTAAATACTTCAGCAAAACTACTTTTCGTCTACTTAGATATCACAACATTAACTCTATAAAATTATGAAATAATTAAATTAATGTAGTTTATTATATAATAATGCATGAAAGTCACAATGATTATCTCTAAAGTGCTCCAGATAATTAAGTCAAAACGGTTCAAGTAATAATTTCACATTATCGATGGTACCGATCAGTAACAACGTGTCGGGCGATCCAATGAGTACCGCGAGATCATTGAGGATAACGAGATAAATCGGTTATGAGGCACCTCACTGGAAGTGACATAACGCAAATAAACTGTCCAACAGGAGAGGAACGTGATTACGTGAGGGGCGGAGATGCTCTTAGCCTCTCTATCTCGGAGACCAGAGAGAGTTTCCTGCAGTCTATGGGATTTGGTTTACGAGGGTCGTCGTTATCTGATACGGCAAACGGCGCCACCGCAGAGCAACGGCAACCAGCCGCGCGGATCTGCACGTTTGGTCCGAATCAAAACCACTACCATCACAAACTACCACCATCCTGGACTATCCTCGCGACTGTAGTTTCGTTTCGGGAAGAGCAAGGCGAGTTAACAGATCGATGATTCTGTACAAGACAGACATTATAGTTTTCAGGTGCTTCAATCTAAATGACTGCGCGAATAGAGCTAATGGAGTTCGATCAAGTTGACTAACTCCGAATCGATAGCAATATATTTTACCATGCTACTCTCCCTTTCGATATGGAGGAGGCAAACGTGTACAAGATATGATAAAAATTTCGCGGAAATGCGACCTTTCGTAAAAGTATGAAAATTTTCGACAGCTATAAATTGTCCTATTTATATTTATTTTCTGCAATATTTAAAGTCATATACTGGTCATTAATTGTTCAATTATGTAATATCTATTCAATATTTTTACCTATCAACTTTACCAAGTTTTTACATTTGACTTACCTATATATTTAATTATTGGCTTCCATAAAAATATATTAAAATAATTTATGTCTTTTGAAAATATTTTGATGAATTTTGGTAAATTAATAATGAAGCACTTTTAACATCGCCGATTTCTCGTGTTTGCTAAGAATATGTCGATCTGTAAATATTCTATATCAAGAGACACGACAATTTTGCGTCCATATATCATTTGAATTTTTTTTATTTGATATTATGATGTTTTGTTCGAACAGCACATATTGATGTTTTTTTCTTTTTTTTTAAATACATTGGTTGAATTCTTTTCAATTTGGTACAATGATTTTTTGTTCGAGCAACGCATCTGCCTTTACCTTCTTTTTCTTAAAAAGGTAATTTTGTGTAATTAATATAATAACATCATAAATAACTATAGTATATTTCATCGCCTAAAGAGACGTTGTTCCTTCATATACCAATTATTGCGAAGAATATTACTAAGCCACGATAGTTAAAGGCTTAGGACTCGCACGGAATGCAAGAGATCTGGGTTTGACTCCTGGCTGAGGTAATATTTTTCGCAATAAGAATTAATTATTTACAGATTTTAATATATCATTTAATATTATTAAGATCGTTTTGAAGATGCGAATAAGTATCAAAAATTTGTTAAATTGATAGTCAATTTAACTTATAATATTACTGCGATAATTTAATAGAGTTAGCGTTTCAAGACCGAAAAATCATTTCGGTGCACGTTTCTGGGGTCTACATACGTAATATATAAATTCACAAAAGAATCATACAAGCATTAAGATCCAGACCTTTTAAGACTTTGATTTCTATAGTTTATAATATATTTGATTTTACTGACAATTAAATTAAAGATAAATTAGCGACAGTTTTTTTATATTTTTGCATCGAATCTTTTGTACGGATAGCGCGTGTACTTGGCGGTGACTTTTTTATCTCTTTTTTAAAAGATAATTATTTACGATGAAATATATACATACCTTGTTGATTTGCCGCTGCAATTTTGTGATCGTTGCTCGATCTCGTTGAGCCGCGATACGTTCCGCCAGTAACGCTTGCTCCAACTCTTGCACTCGTTCCTCCAGGCTTTCCTGTAACAACGAAAAACAAAATGTAATAATTAAATAATAAGATATCACATAATTAAACATTTACACCAGGGTAACTCCGGTATATACGCCGCACCTATCAAAAACTTAATTTATTAGTATTATTTACTATGTTTAAAGTAAACTATGTCAGTAAAAACTTTGTACTGTTTACTATTATGGAAAAAATATTAGAAATCCGAAATATTTATATTTCGTATTAAAAAATTTTTAATACTTTTTTAAACCCTAGTATTTTTGCCGTATATCTCAGAAGTGGGATATATGGCTACTCATAAGAGGGGCGGGAGTATGTATGGCTCATAAAAAATTTACAAATAATGCAAATAAATAAGGCATAAAATGACACAATAACTTATAAAATGCGTTTATAAAGGAATAAGAATGATAAATATGTATATGAAGTAATAAATAATAATTACAATCTTTCTACATGTATTACAAGTGTTATGACACGAGGTACGTACATATTGCATGTAATGCGTTTATTGCATTTAGTGCACTGAATTCAATCTGCGCATTTTGTATGCTTTGGGCATAAATCCCGCTCGCTAAAAATGCCGTATATCTCAAACATTGGATATACAAGACAACAAACTGTTCAAAGAATACAAGAGCAAAGTATTTGTATTTTGTTATACAACATACTTTACTATTCCTGTATACTCACGTATCACAAAATAACCACTAAGTCTTTCGCACTGTTCTATAGTAATCATTTTCTGTAGATTATTATTTATGGCGTTACTTATTACAGTGACAAATTGATTTAACTTACAATAATCATTAATATTAAGAAGCTGAAATCATAACAATACTAATATAACATAAAGGCATGTAACAGAGTAATTACGAAAATTACCACTCCTTCTATTTTTTCTGACTTCTGCGTAAATCCTAGCGCGACATACTTGTCAGAATTACCCTAGACAAGTGTTTTATGCACTATGTGTACAAACAGTATAAGAACAATTGAATGATATAAACTAAAATTATTTAAACGAGAAAAATAGCTCGGCTTCGTATATAAATCGATATTGCGATCAAGAGCACAAACATTACAACGATTTCCAATTAACTTCTCGTCAAGTGATGCAATTCCGAAGTCTGTCCGTAACTTTCGGCGAGATATTTCCAACGTAATTCCCGTTATCTGAGTTTTAAGCTGCCTTAACGGAAGCTTAAACTTCAAGGAGAGAGATCACACTCTCCTCCGTGTACTTGGAGATTACGCGCCGATGCATGTCGAATCCCCAAAGCGAGAAACCTTGTCGGTCCGATCGATTCTTGTCTGCTTGCGATTTGCCAAGAAAAACATACATCGATACAAGTAACCTTGTCAACGAGTGACAAACTTTCATTTAGATCTAATTTAAAATTTGCATTTCATTTAACAATAATTTTAAATACAATATATAATAAAATATCATTGAAACATTTAGAATTTTAATTCAGAGATAATGATTATCAAATATAAAAATATTGATTCATTTATTGCTTAATTCTTACATTGAATGAGCAAAAATTGTGTTCGATTTATTATTCAAAATCCAAGCAGCTGCATTAAACATGGATGAAATTTATATTTAAAAAAGAGTACATATATAGTGTATATTAGTAATTCAAGATTGAATTATTTAAAGCAATGAAGATCCAGCTTCGACCGTAATAGACATTTTTCTAATATTGATTGTGTTTCTCACATATGCGGTCTAAAATAAAGATTCTTAATATTGTTTAAAAAAAGGTCTTATAGCTCTTAAAATGTCTCGGTAGTCTAAAGGCTAATGCTTCTACAATAGGGTCGCAAGTCATAAGAAATTGGCCAATCACAGTTAAATATAAAAAAATATAATCGATTATGATTAATTTTTTACGGCTTACGGTTTACGACTCTATTGTAGAACAGGCTTTAGGACGCTCACACGGAATGCTAAAAGAGATCCGAGTTCGATTCCCGAGGTAATATTTTTCGCAATAAGAATTAATTATTTATAGATTTTAATATGTCCCTCAACATTATCAAGCTTGTTCTAAGATGCAAAAAGGCATCAAATTGCTAATCAATTTACACAGTTTAAAGGACTACATATGTAGTATGTGTATAAATTCATACAGAATTATATTTATAAAGTATTTAAGATCCAATTAAAATCGTTAAAGACTTTGATTCTATTGATTTATGTTCTCATATGTATTGAATAAGATTTAATATTGTTTAAAATTTCTATTTTCGCGCGAAAGGTCATTATGTTATTTGAGTTTTTATAAGTTTGATAGTTTTTACATATATTGTATATAAAAAAAATACGCGAATTAGATAAAATGAGAAATTTTTTTCTCACTTTGTAGGCCTGTCACGTACCCAAAAAGATTTGTAAAACTTTCGACTTTCCAACTTGAAAGTTTCAAGTTTTCTCTTCAAAAGCAGTTTTTAAAAATGTTCCTACGATTTTTTATTATTGAGTTATCGTTAAATAAAAAAAAATATCTTCACTTTGATTGCCCATAACTCTGTTAACAATTCTATTGCAATAAAAAAAATAGATTCTTAAAATGGAAATTTATTTCCCTTATCGAATAGTATATTATTATATAATAGGTAATTGCCAATTTGAGTAAAATATTATATCCTAAATTTATATGAGATTTCTTTTTTTTAATCGGATATGAATTTTTGCATTCACCTAATAAAATATTTAAAAATAATTTATAGTAAAAAATAATTGTTAATTATCAATTATTAATTACTAATACTGTTAGTACTTTTATTGAAGTTCTGATTCAATATTGATCTTTTAAGAAATTATCCAATAATTACGTTAAATGTTTCAAAACTTTGATTGATGAAAGATTACCGATATTCATTCAATTGAATTGGAATTCCAACAAGCAGAGAGATTCAACCTTTTCAGCTTCACTACAGTTTTCTTGAAGACATCGCCATAGCTATGCTCGAATTGATTTACATCCTTCGTAAGGCATTTCTGATTATTATCAACGACGGTTATTGGGACCGCGCCGCGCCAGGACGGAATGGTAATGAGCGGACTCCCTTGGTCTACAGGGACTGTTGGTCGCGATTTGACCATAAGTATTAGGCGCGATCTATTAGATTCGAAGCGACGCCGACGCAGCGTCGGTGTTCTTCCTCCCTCTCATCCTCGTCCTCGATTCCTTCTCGTACACGCGGAGGCATTCGTATGCGGGGGCACGTAGCCGCAATTCACCCTTCCCGAACCCTCGGCCACCGCCGATGCTGCGCCGACAACGCGCAGCCATTGTTTGCCGTGAACGGTTCTCGTCCCGCACGCAGCAACTGCAGGAACATTTATTTTTAAATCGGTACCATTGCGGAAGAGAAAATTTTTCTCGACCGTACTTCCGAAAGACTACATTTGGAGAGATTTTGCACAAATTTAAATTATCAAATTTTCTTTTTCAGAGTATTTATTGAAATTTTTAAAGAAGAGACTCTCTGAGATTTTCCAAGTATTTTTATTTAAAATTTCTCCAGGTAAGATTAGAGAACCGTTTAATGCAATTTTTTGAAATAAATCAAACAACAGAAATAAATTATCTACGTATGTATTGAAAATTAGTAGAAGGTAAGAATTTCACGAGATTATATCTATCATTTTTTAGAATTAAATTCGCTACATGTTTTCAAAAAGAAGACAGAATTCGAATTTAAATGTAAAATTCCCATTTCCCGAGTTCCGCTAAAATTTCATAAAAATTTGATTTTCAAGAGTAAAGAAAAAAATATCTTAAAATTTTCGATTTTCCAAGTTTTTTCAAATAGTATACATCTTGCTTTCATTAAAAACACTGGATGTCAAAAATTTCTCACGTTAACAAATACGTTTTAAAGTGTCATATAAAAAAGTCTGAAATAATAATTATTACTTCCGAATTCTCGAAATTTTTTGGTGATAAAGTAGGCAAGCATAATATAAATAAAAAATTGTGTAATGCTTTCTGAAAATCAATCAATGATTTCAGCGTTACACTTATAACTTACGTATCATCAGCAAATATTTATTGTTTTTCAGTAATAAATACACTAATTCGCTTTTAAAGAATTTTCTACAAAATAAATCTGCAGAAAATCATAACCTCTAAAAATGTATTAGTGTATTTATTACTGAAAAATATAAAATATTTATTAATGATAAATCAGTTATAAGTAGGTGTAGCACTGAAGTCAGTAATAATACCTACACTGAATCACTTTTAGAGAGTACACATTATTGTTACGCACTATATTCCTATTCAAGAACTCGATGTGATTGATGACCAAAGGAAAAGAAAGGACGCCGAAAGGGATTGTACCCCACTTTAAAATATATCATGTCCCAAATAATTATAAAGCAGCGTGGCGGGAGAGTTTAAAACCTTCGTGACATGCAGTCATTCTTTTGCCGGAGGAAAATGTTGCAGGTTGTTATAAATCGGTATGATCGGCGAGATCTTTCTTTCTATGTAGAAACTAAATGCGGACCCATACAGCACAGAAAGATTGGAGAAACATTGCAGAATGATTTCACTGAAACATTGCAATATTGCATGGTGATTACGAAACGTTGCTGAATCATTGTTGCAAAATTCCAACAATGTTAAGATGTCCGCTTTTTTGTTATATTGTAACAAAATGTTCCAGCAATATTGCAATGTAATGTATTTGGATAAATTTTTTACGAAGACTCTCTAAAATGAAAACTATTTTCGATACATATATCTCACTAACAATTTTTCTACAAATCGCATTTTTAGTGACATGTGCTTTCCAAAAGTAATTTTTTATGATAAAAACCATAAAATATTCCAATAAATATAGTATTAATTCTGAAGGATAAATTTATTCGTAAGGATGAAGCATATATGTATGTGCCCCGAACAAATTGCACACAAATATTATCCATATTAATATAATAATACAGTCGCTTAGTAAGTTAATCATGGATTAAGTTAATCGCAGTGATTCTTTTTAATTCGAAACCACTCCGAATCAAATTGAAATCGATTAAAAAATGACGGTATGAAATTTATCAATAAAGTTCGGGCGCTGGTTTATTCTTGCGTTCACATCAAACATAAATACATCATTGATCATATAATTAATATTTCGATAAATCGTTTTCAGCAATTTAATTGCTTATCATCTTATCCGATAATGATGCATTGATTGCATCCAAACTCGATATTATACAATCTTCTGATTTCATATTTAAAATAAATATAAAACTTAGCTAATGAAATGGCCAAATAATAGATCAATAAATTTTTTATTTAAATATAAAATGAATTATATTAATTATCATAAAAACAGCTGTTAAACTAAAAGACTGTACTACATAAATATTGTAAAAACTTATATTTTTATATTATTATTATTGTAACAATTAAGGAATTACAGTTTTGCAATGTTTATGGAATATTACAAGCATATTACTGACATTTTACAAGTATATTGTTAATTTACATTTCTGTAATATCTCTGCAATATTACATTGCAATCTGTAATATTGCAACATTGCAGCAATATTCCTTCAATCTTCTGTATGGGAATGTTTGCTTTGTCCCGCCTAGTCGACATTATGGATGATAAGAAAATATACAAAACATATTTCAACGATATTGATTTAACGATAAGTATATTTTAAATATGTGGCAGCGGCACGAAGTGGAATTAATGAAGGGCTCCGAATGAGAGATTATGATACACCGAGGACTATCGATTGCAGACTATCGCGCGAGCGATTAAAATTCCTTTCTCGTGCATGGTCGACTTTATTATTGTCGCTGCGTTTTACTCTAACATTCTCTAAGGATTTACGGCTTTGCACTCTGTGCAAAGAGTATAATCGATATTCGATAACTTTTGAATCGCTCACGAGAGACTGTGGACCGAGAAAAATAATCTACGGTAATAAATCATCTGTAAGACGCAGCATTTTATTAACGTTAACGTATTGTCGTAAACAAATCAATACCACTCATACACGTTTATTTTCAGCGAATCGAATAGCTCGTAAAATCCATCTACCGATGGAACGAACAGTCGCCTTAGTTGTCCGTGATCAAGTAAATTGTAGCTATTATTTTTTCGCAGTTTTTTATAAAGTTGGCACAGCAAACGTACTATAAATCAGAATTTGATCGCATTCGTATCTTGTCGAGAATAACAAAATGAGACGAGTGAAGGGAATCAAATAATGATGAGAGCGAATCCGATTAATGATTTCATGATAAAGTGAATTACAAATTATAACCTCCCCTGTGTTTAGCAATACGCTTTAAATGATTTAAATGAACGTTCTGTTAAATGGTCTATTTGCAATGTGATATTATAAAATAAATACTAATATCATATATCTTTTATCGTATTATTCGTTCATTCAGCAAAATTAGTTTAATTATATCGTATTATTTGTACGACAATCTAACCAAAATTGAAATAAATATTAGTAAATTATAATCAATATCATGTATCGCTGCGAATATTCATTCGCCCGCTCATCGGTATAATCCCATTACAAAATTATTTATTTCGCGATTACGGCCGGCTGCAAATATCATAAATCAAGACGGCGAAATGTTGGAGCCTCTCGCGTGTCGCCGCAAATATTCCTCGGTCATTTAGCAAAACGCTCTTATCTTTCTCCCTCGTGTCGAGGCCTGCAATTATTAAGAGCGGAGTCCGCATAACCAGCTCTACCCTGCGTAGGACGTCGGGATCCGACGAAGGGTCGAGGGGTATGGCAGCGATATACATGTCCGAGGATCCGTAGAATTAGCGCGGGGACTTCCGGGACGTCATTTAAAGTGCGGGACCCGCGCGCGCTGCGATGAACCCACTCTATATGCAGAGATTCCGTTAAATTGCAAACGCCCGTTTCGCCTCTCAGCGACCCGTCGAAAGGATGGCCTCCGACAGGGAAGGGCTAAAGTATTACCCTACCAGCGACGTGTAATCAGGCCCGACTGACTCCTGAATCTGAACGCCATCAGCACTGCGTCTGATGCAACCTCCTTTCCGGGACAATGAAAGCGTGACGGAAGATTCGTCCTGGCCGTGTTAATTTCAACGATTAACTGATTCGAGTGACAACGAGTGACTGGACTTCGATCGTTAGAAGTAAACGAAGACGATTTGGTCATAAGTCGAGTTATTCTAGCGTCAAGACCAATCCAGTAATTAATTGAGATTGATTATCGAAATGTGACTAATAATAGTAATAATAATAACTTTATTGAAGTGAAATATATGAAATATGTAAAATGTGAGAAATAAGTAAAATACGAGAAATGTTTTATATACAGATAACATAATAGAAAATAGTAAGTATGTCAAAAGATGAAGCATCAGCAATAATGCTACTTATTATAAAACCTTGATATACTTACTATAAAACTAATAACAATATATTACTCTCTAAAATTTTTAGAGTAAATTTCTCTCTCTTTTAAGACGGGCTCAATTTTCAGCTCTTTAGAGATTCTACTCAAAAAATTTTGAGAGTAAAGAAGATGTTTAAGAAAGTTGAAGATATATATAATTTTATTTCAGATATGTAATGATGATGTACATATACAAATACAAGACTATGTATTATGTAAATTAAATTAATAAAATGAATATTAGAAGAAATGATAACAAACATGACGATTATATATACTATATGTATAATACAAATATGTAAAGATGTAAGAATTGTACGGGATCAAAAGTGAGAAATAACATAATGAACTGATCTAAAAACAAAAATAGTAAATAAGGAATGTAATATAAATACTGAATAAAACTATTTTACAAAATATGGCCATCGAATTTAATTGTGCGATGAAGAAGACAGTATGGATTGAAAACGTATAATAGACGAAGAGATAGAATGAAATTCTTAATTATACACAAATGAAGGCAATATTATAAGTCAAAAATACGAAATTAATTTTTTGGTGACATTGATACAATAATCAAGTTAAAAGTATGAAGTAAATATCTAATCGCAAATTCCTCAGGACAACGTTTCTCAAACTGGAACTAGGGCGACTACGTCACGAAAAATACGAGTGCGTGAATACGCGTCTCTTATACGAATTCCGCAAAACAATCCTGCCTTTTCCGAGAGTTTTCACGGTGCGCGCCCAGATCCGTCTCTTTTTTGCACTGAATTATGATCGTGATTTCCGGCGAGATGGACCTTCCGGCCTGGCAAAGCTCCAATACTTCGCGAAAGTGCGCGAGTAAATCAAACGCGTTTTTCGGGCTGCCGCCGCTACCAAGGCGTTAGTTTATTGCCATGTAAATCATCGCCGTGGCGGCGAAGACCGGTGTCGATAGAAAAATACCGCCGTTCCATTTCTATAGGCCGCGACAAAGTAACGAATCTGGAAACATACGTAACAGAGATTCACCAGAAATAATATTGATATTGAAGGTGGAACACATATTCCGAGAATATTTGTCGTTATCTTCACGTAAATATTACCTTGGAATTTTGCCACTATTCCGCCAGTATATTGCCAGATTTATTATGATTATTCATCGTAAATGTAATCGAGGTTGCCTTCTTATGTTACGTTTTGGAAAAGATTCTTGAGAAATATTCACGAAACGAATATTGATGAAAACTTGTCGATTGAAATATTTTCAAAGCAAAGACTTACAATTTTTAATATTGACACACACGCGCGCGCGCCCTGGCATTCATAAAAATCAACTTGAATCTATCACAATTTTTTTGAATAAAATCAAAGGATTAATAAAATATTAAAATTGTTATAAAAATAAATAATTTCCAATAAATCTATTTCTTATTTATTTTTTATTAGATTTAGAACGATATTTATGTCAATTTATAGGGATAATACTTTTGAGGCTTTCACGGGTATTTTCTTTAGAGATTTGTAGAGGTGCTTTGTATAATACTTATAATCAAGACTGTTTATAAAGGCAATGTATTATAACGTACATATATTATAAATTCATACATGAATCTTAATTAAATTTAGAGCGGTAATTCATTCAAAGAGTTGTCGCTCCTCCTTGCAATTTCTGAAACAATCTGTAGCAGACGATGTATCGACTACATGTTTACCAGTCTCTTCGAGGACGCGTTATATGGCATTTTATTGCCGTGGCGTGCGGATGGCATGTACTTTATAGAAGTAATAGTGACGGAATTTATAGGCGAAAGTCTTATGACGTTTTCCTTCTGAGCAATATAAGCTTTATCGACACGTTATTATCTTTATTCACTTGCGCGCGCGCGCGCGTCCAGATTTCATTTCAGATATTTACGGACCTGTCCCGTCGCTCTCGCGTCCAACATCGTCGTTTTAATGATCGCTCTGCCCGATTGCGTCTATCGTCTATATTGTTATTGGACAACAATAACACTCGAGAGCGAATGCCGATCGAGAAATCGCCTCGTTTGGAATTAATCCGGGTCGCGCGAAAAATGAATTAGCCATTTCACGGCAGAGAACAAATATATATTCTCCCCTCATTGTTAAGAGTTTGCATTTTTGCACATTTTGCTCCAAAAGCCTATATATTTTTCTTTTAATGATAGTACGAATTTTGTTATTTAAAATATAAAATTGTAAAATTGTTTTTAATGGTACTTATATAATACACTGAAAGAAAAATGTCAAAGTATTGCAAAGCAAATGATGTATATTTTTCATAAATATTTTTGATATTTATTAGTAATGAAAAAATTTGATTGTGACGAAATATATATTTCTGTGAAATATATATTTGTAAAAAAGTAAACTAAAAAATAGTATGCTTATAAAAAAGTACAATAGATGGCTTACTTACTAGGAATAAAATTTTATTTTGTCGTACTTAAATAAAGATTTATTTCAGTGAAAAATATACAATATTTCTTACAAGTAAATTAAAATTTTAAATTTTCTTTTTGAATATACATCAGATTATTCTAGAAATATTGCAATGTGCTACTAATATTGCAGTAACATTGCAACATTGCTGCATTATCGTTAGAATGTATTATAGACAAAAAAGAAAGATCGGAAGTTATATCTGCATTGCATTAATATGTTAACTTTTCAGATATATGTATAATTCTGCAGAATTTCTATATATTATAATATATAGTATATATTACTCTTATCAACTTTCGATTCTAAAGCAAGCGTTGTCATTTATTTTATTTGAAGTTTTTGACTACTTATGCTAAAAAATTGATAATTTTTACAATATAAATCAAGTTCATTATACTTGGTGCCGAGCAGCTTCTACATTTGTGACATCTTTTTTTGCAAGGAATTCTTCTCTTCATAATCGATAGTAATATGTATCTATAAAGGTTTATAAAGATGATTATCAAAGGATCGTTAGAAAAATGAATCGAAATGTTATAGTGGTATTATATGTATATTGTTAAAGGAATGCTGAGATGACGGCTGAACTTGATCGACGTCGATAGTACAAATATTTTTTATTTCAAATTGAAAAAGTCGATGATAGTGACATCTTTAAGAATGCGTTCCGATGCGTTACGTATGAAACGCACGATGTATCGTTTTATTCTTCTTTATTAATTGGTAAATAACAAAGACAAATGATGTATTCTCGTGCGTAACTCGGAACGCATTCTAACTTATTTCTTACATTATCGTTTTGTCTCACTCAAACGCATACATCTGCCCTTATCTAACTTATTGCAACGCCATCTCTTACAAGATCGAGCACCTACTGCTAGACACACAATTATTGCTTTGTTTACTATTTTGAGTCTTCGTATCAGCATTCGTATACACGTAATTTACAGATCGATATAAATCTTTTTTTTAAACTTTCAATCTTAATTCTGTAAACTGAGCATTATTTGTGTACATAATAATACACCGAGTGCTGCACTGTCGTTTTATGCATACGAATTATAAAACTTTTGTATTAAGGAACCATCTATGTCAGGTAACAGCTGTACGAGTGGAAAAATGTAAGTTTTTGATTTTTTTTTTCGATTTTAGTATATTTTGTTCCAATTTTGTGTCTACTTTAATCCTATAAAAGGATTTTTGATTTCGTTCAGTAAAAGATTCCGTTCAGAAGATTCTGTGAAGATTTCGATCTGCAATATCTCGACAATTTGTTCTCTAACATCCCCTTAAGAAAGTTGTAAGGCAAATGCAACATAAAAATTATTTGATAAAAATTACAGATTATTCTAAATTGCATTTAAAAATAATACAAAAAGATTAGAGACAGTTGACTATCTGGATCAAAAGTTATTTATAGAAAGTAATATTTTTTAAATTTGTACTCTAATAGAAATACATGAAAATGTATTATAAAATAATGATAAAAATCTCAATTTTTTTATGTAAGTACTTTATGAATTCAAAAATATTTATGTAAAGTTATAATACATTGAAATGCAGAAATTAATTGTTCAGTAAATAAACAAAATATTTATGTTATAAACTAATTGATGAATCTCAATGAAACTTTGCATAAGTCATTTCTAGTACTTAAAATATTTATGTAAAAAAAATTTAGATTTTTGTTATTTTTAAAATTTTTGTTTATAACAATAAAACTAATATCAAATAAAATAAATATCTGTAATAAAAATGTATTGCTCAATAAAAACAGAATGTTATAAACACAACTTTCACGTGTATGTAGTTTGATTAAAGCGTAAATATTAATATATTATATATGTTTTATGTCCTTATAATATATGTTTTATGTCCTTAAATTCTTTGTAGGTATTAAATTTATTTATGCATCTCGACAACTGCACTTGACTAATATTTACTCAGTATTTAATAGTTTTTATACTTATTTGTCATTATTGCTAGTTCAATTTTACAATATAATGTAATTCTTATTTATAATATTATATATTCTTTTTGTTATCTCGAGCATAACATTTATATTGCTGATGAAGGGCTGCCGAAATATTTTTGATGTTACAATTATTGTTCATGATTTAATAAATTTTATTTATTTACCATAATTTACTTGTTTGAAAATTCGGGCCTTGTTTGTTACATTATCATCGTTACTAACACAAGCTTATATTATTGTTATTGCTAAAATGCTGTTTATAAGTACTGTACTGATAGGAGCAACTATGTTTGATATTTTAGATAGAAGCAATTTCGAAAGCTTCATTTAATAATATTTGCAAATATACATGTACATTGTAATATATATATTTACAAATATTGTTAAATATTATATCCAAGTAAAACGTTTGCCAAACATTGAATTCCTTCGGGATTCTCATCCTTCTCATTTCTCGATTTTCAAAGCACTCCGTACATAAATTCGCAATGTGCTCATTTTTTCTGATTCCTTTTTACGTATAGAGTTTTGCTTTATAAAGAAGTTGCGGGAGTGTTGCCAAAGCGCGCCCGAGAGAATTGATTCTGTTGAAAGATGAGACCGAAAGGGGTGGTGAGGGACGTTGAAAGAACCAAGAGGAGCTGAAGATTAGGACATCAGGGGGAGGACAACGAGGGAGAGATTGTCTTTCCCCTCGATACGCTTTTACCTCCGTCGCGAAAGGAGACATTTTAATTTACGGTCCCCCGTCGATATCACGCCACTACCGATCTATTTCGACGGTGAGGCTAACGGTTCCTCTCGCCTTCGAAGTCATATTGTCATGCTCTAAGAAACGAGAACGAAGACTTTAAGAAAGGAAATAAAAAATGATACTCGATTTTCTCCAGTCCAATGCGCCACGAATGATTCCTTGCCGATTAAAATCGTTACTTGATTGATTCACTGTGTGCTGTGAAACACAATTAAGATGAATCGTGTGTCCTTTAAGAAAATATATTAAACAGAGAAAATGCGTTTTCCCAAATGAAAATCTTATGAATCGTATATGTCATTAATGCTATTTGAATTATTCAGATTTCTTATATTTGTCTGCGAGATTGTCAAACAATCAAAGAATTTCATTATAGAGTTTCGATTATACAAAGTATATAAAATGCAGATTAGATATGAAATATAGTGTAAATTATAAAATGAATAAATAATTATTTATAAATTTAGACAAAGCGAAAATTGTTCGCATTGGCGAACCATTCCAGCTATGAATTTTCGAAAGTGTTATAAATGTCACGGTTTAAAAAAAAAGTTGCATTTTTATAGAATACTTTTGTTTATAATTGCTTCCTGTTTGAAGTTTTAAATGCACTGGATATCCGGGAAGTATTGGTAACCGGTATTATCCGGCACTTTTTTACTATCCGACCGAATAGCTGGATGTCATTAGTATCCAGTTGAAATTTAGTATCATTAAATTGTTGATTTTTTTCTTATACAAATGTTCTAGAAATAAATACTATATGCATATTCATAATGCTATAATATCTTATACATTGTTTTACAAAATTACAACTTTTTTCTCTATAGGCTTTTTTTTAGAAGACACTTTCTCCGAAAATCCGGAAAATGTCCGGTACTCGACTTGAAGAAATTGCCTTCTCGGATATCCGATCGGATATCGTATATCCGATGTTACATTCTGTCCGGATATCCAATATTCGGTAATTTTACGGTCCGGTGCATCCCTAAGTATAACACCTCATAACAATATTTATATTATTATATTTGCTTGAAATTTTCACATGTCGCATGTGTACGTCGAAGTAAAGAAAAGTAAAGTTCAGAAAAAAAATGGTTAACACAAAACATAAATTCTGTTCCCTTCGAACGGACCAGGACGGGAAACGAAAACGAACAGTTAACGCTGAAGGCGATGTTTTATCGGGGACATCGATCTTTCGCCCCCTCGAGATATCTCGCCATGTCCTATACGATTATTCTGGCAGTCGATGCTTGTCGCGTAAAAAGGGATTCGGCATTGGACGTTAGCCACAGTGACGAATGAAATTTTAAGAGTGGTGCACCTTTAAGGTGCAAGCCTGCCGCGGTGTTGGAGGACGCAGAACAATGGGGTTCGGATAAAGGGGTGCGAGGTCGGCTCAGAGATGGCGGAGCGAGGGAACAGGAGGGATGGGTGCTCAAGCTTCCCAATGGACGAGAGACGCGGAAGAGAAAGGGTGGCTTCGAAAGAGCTCGAAGGGTAGCTAATAGAAACGAAGAGCCCGTCTGTCGTCGAGAAACAAAGCCGTACAGGTGCTATCGGTGAAAAAAAATCGCAGTATAAAAAAAGGCAGAAGAAAGGTTGACGATCGATACGAACGCTCGATTCGAAAGCATGTCTTCAGTCCTTTTTTGGTTAAAAGAATTTTTTCTCATTAAAAAATTTTGTTTGAATATTAAAAATTTAAAATAATTTGAATTAATAAATTAAAATAAATTAAGATTTAAAATAAATTATATTTCATTAAGATTTAATAAAATATAATTACAAGATATAATGAAATGAAAAATATAAATTTTAATAAAAATAACTATTGTTCTATGTAACATAATAATTATAAATAATCATATTTAAAAGAGATATTAATTATGTGTGTGGAACAAATAAATTTCATTTAGAGAAACGTTGATTATTTTTGTGCATCAATCAGACAGATAATAATATACTGTTAAATTGACAAATGTCAAATTATACTCAATTTAAGTTATTTTTAATTATTTTTATTTTTAGATCGCCACTGCTTCTACTGAATATAATTTTGCTAAAACAATAATGTAAACAATTTAATTCAAGAAAATGTGAATTTGACTCAAAAGGTTATTACATAATTATTAACAATAAGCTTACGTTAGCATGAACGTTGTTTAGTTTGAAACAACCATAGAAATGGATTGATTTTGATACATATAGAAATTAAAAAATAATAAAATGTTATATAACTCAAAGGAGGATTATAAGTTGCCATTGCTTCTTTGATATCAAACAGTGTATATTTGAAAATATATATATATATTTGAAAATACGGAACAAATCACCAACAAGATTTTCTCTTCAAATAAGAAGATGATAATTTAACTATATCCCTATAATCTGTGTAGACGGCTTCGAAGAATCTTACGAAGCTGCGAAATGCGGCAGATCGCAGATGAATGAGAAGATCCGAAACGGTGGCACGCCCAGTATTCGAAATAAGAAATATCTTCAAATTCTCGAAAGCTTAGGGTGAAAAACAGGGAAGAGCACGAGTCGAACGAATAAGAAATGAGTGTGCATTCCTCGATCGAGCCGATATATTTACCTAAAGCAGGATGAGCGAGATTTTTCTTCCGAGAATTGCTGAAAATGAAAAAAAATCTTACGGAACGATTATTGCTACTTTTCTTTTAGGAGCTACACAAATGCCTTTCTATCTTTCTTGACATTCAATAAATGACAAAGATAGAACAACACTTGCATCGATTGCGTCTCTTAAAAGAAAAACAGTCTACCTCTAATTTATAAAATTGAGATTTATTAGTCCTTTTATCAACTTTTGTCAGTTTAATCATAATAATTGCATTCTTAAGAAAATATTAAAATCATATAAGTTCACTACAATTAGACAACTACATTTGTAAAATTGCAGAATTTATATCTATTTTTAATAAGAAAGTGAATAGATGATAATTATAAAATTAATAGATGATTAATGACTGTAATTTTAATCGTGCTAGAAATAAAATTGCTATAAAATAAAATCAAAATACGATGATCGCTTGCTCGAATTTTTCGTTAATGCTTTGAAAATAATAATTATCTACCTGACGATCATTCCAATAATCACTTGAATAATACACGCGTCTTCTTCACTTGGTTGAATTCTCAGAATCTGGCAAGTCGCGTTATCGTTTCTTTAAAACGAAGCCCTTAATCCTTTTTAAGCGGGCATACATTTCGCGTGTCGTGGAAGATAAGTCGGCCACCAGCTTTTATACGCAGATTAGGTACCAAAAATACAATCCTAAGCGACAATACCTTATTATGGACATTTTCGTGCAAACGCGGAATAAGGGGAACTGAAATGCAAATAACCGCAAAAGATTTAATGAACAAATCTGCATTTTGTTTTAACTCGAAACTTTGTATCAAACTAGCCTCATGATATCCAAATATATATATATATATATATATTTCTTTGATCAAATCGCTATCAAATATATTTTGCGTATTATTGTTTTCCCCAAAAAGAGAAAAATTCAGAGATGTAATCGAGGTAAATAAATCTGGCTCAGAATCTCTGAATGATATACGTAAATCATTTTAATAATTACAATGTGTCTGATAAATAATGGAATAAAAATTATAACAGTGTCGTTCGAGATTGCAGTCTCGCATTGCCGTTTAATTACGAGTTCTTGTTAAATCGTTATGCAGACATCTTTAAATAGATCATCCCGCGCAGTGTGTGTACTCATGGAAAGAGTAAAAGCGAAATAATCACACGGCACGGAAGATTGCGTTTTTATTTAAATCTCATACGCGTTTCCCCGCGACTCGTAATATAACAGAGGGAGAAATATTCGTCCAGCGAGAATTAATCCCGAGGTAAAAAAAATTAGATATTCACGCCAGACTTCCTGCACGCGTGTGGGTGTGCATACACGTGTTCTCTTGGCGTTGTCGCGAATGATAAAGCGGTTTCTCTCGGCCGAAGAGAACGAGTGTGTATCCGTTGCAATCGATCTCGCGACGAGATTCTCACATGTGAAATTCTTCCTTGCATTCAGATCGTATTCCAGATAGATCACTGACATTGATCGCAATATCGCGTATCTGCCTTTAATATTACATCGCGTGTAAGGTTACCATCTCTAAATTACAGAGGAGTACATTTTATACTTTCGAAACAAGATAATCCGAGGACTGAAAAAGAAGAGGGTATAATTTTTTATGCATTAAATATAAGTATTTAATAAAATATAACTTTCTATCATGTAATTTTTGTTGCAATTCCAATTAATATAATTTTATAAATATAAAATTGTAATTAATGAGTAGAATTTTTAAATATTAACATAAAGATTATATTAAAGAAAATTAAAATAACAATGTATATATAAAAATATGTTCTTGCAACAAATATATACATATAAGAGATCACTAATTAAAGCTCTATTTAATTTCTTAACAAAATCTAATATGTGTGTATATATATATATATATATATATATATGTCTTTATATTAATATGTATAAAAATATGATTACTTCGTATTTCAATTAACCCAATTAGTTTCTTGTTTTAATAATTGTAAAATTATTAACAATAAAATTGTTTAAAATTGTTTAAAATTATATTAAACTATTAATAAGTTTTTAAAGAAGTCAGTCGCAATGTATTTTCTTGTTTAGTTCATTGAACGTTTATTAAGTTGAAGATTTTCCACTTTAGCATCATGGCTTAGGATTGTAAAAAAGAAAGAACATATTTTGAAAAATTTAGAGCTCGAATGTTTATTCACATTTTTTAAAATAACCTATTCATTTATATTCATCAATGATATTTTCTTCGAAATCACAGTTTGAAAAAACAACGTCAAGTTCTTAAGCCTATTCTGCAATGTGCTCTTTGTTTCCTGTTTCTTGCTTTTTACCTTTTATTTTTAATTCCTTTGCAACCGTTTTATCGACAATTGTATTTCTTGCTATGTATTTCTTGTTTCTTTCGAAGTTCGTTAACTCTTATTTCAGGTGATATAAAACAAAAAATCGAATAAGAAGCAAAAAGACAAGATGTAAAAAATAGCAAAAAGCAAGAAACTGGAAACAAAAAGCACATTGTAGAACAGGCTTTAAAATTGGACTCAGACGTTTAATTAAAACACTATCATTAAACGAAAATTTATTTGTGTGTGTGTGTGTGTGTGTGTGTGTGTGTGTGTGTGTGTGTGTGTGTGCATGTATGTGTGAGAGAGAGAGTGATGTAGTAGTAGGGTTGGTAAAAATCATGTTTCAAACATATTTTAAACTGTTTAAAACATGCTTAATTTTTAACGTGTATTAAACATGTTTTTTTTATAATACTGTTTAAAACTTGTGAAGCATTAAAAACATATTTGAAAAAAAAACACAATGTTTTATTTAAAAAAAAACCATGTATTATTACTCTCTATAGTAATATATATAGTAACCATAGAACTTATACTACTAGAAGGGAAATACGGACATCGAACTATGAGCAAGACTGAGAAACAGAAAATGTATTTCTGTCCTCTTCTATCTTTTTTTGGTACATGCGCAGAAAAAAGAAAAGTTACTGAGCAGGACAGAAATATACATCTTCTGTCTCTCAGTCTTGCTCATATTTTCCATTCATTGCTTGGATTCCATTCCTCCTTAGTAGTATAAGCTCTATGATAGTGACACGTAAATTATTGTCTGCGTAAATCCTGCATAATCGATAAAGCAGACGCCTTTAGAATCCTCTTAAAATTAGAGAGCTAAATAAAAAAAAGTTAACATTTAGAATTAAGCTCTATGATGTTTCGAAACTGCATAAATGAAATGAATACTTGTCTAGGAAATTCTTAAGAATATAGCTATATATCTATAATAAAGAATATAATTATTATTATTGATTCTATTCCTTTAAATCCTAGAGATTTTATTTCGTAAAAAATTTTATTTAAATTATCCAATATTTTTTCGCGTTACAAATAATTATAATCTTCTCGTTAAGTTTTTCATAAATTATTATTTTTATAATTACTTAATATCGGACAAAATACTTTCATCTCTTCATTTTTCTTAAATGATAGTAAATTATTTTAGTCAGATTATTGTTTGAACATCGAAAGATAAATTGCGAAAAAACCAACTTCTTTCAACCGACATTTATTGATAATCGGGTCAACAATGTTACCACGTCTGTTGATCTAAGTGCTACGATTACAGAGAGCCGCGAATTGAATTTGCAATTATCTCGCGTAAATTGTCGAGACCGTCTTTAATCCTTCTCTCTCTCTCTCTCTCTCTCTCTCTCTTTCTCTTGCAACTTGCTCCAGGCTCAATCTTAATAGTCGTAAAAGGTAATTCGTGGACGTCCATCTGGCACAAGCATGTCGTTGCACGGAATCTGTTACGGTACATTAACTTTAAACATCACCTATTCGACGAAATCACGGCTGAACATCGTAGAAAGGCTTTCTCTCTTGGTTCTAATCAATAGACGCTAAAGGATTTGACGCGATTTAAGCTATTCCCTCGAGTTGCGACAAGCTTTGAATAACTTGTTGACAGCGCTACTGAATATATAACTAATTATCATGACAGAATTTTTTAGATAAATCTATTAATAAAATCATAAATTTTTTAAATATGTCCATTGTGTAAAATCTTGAAATTGGAAATCTAATAAGATACATTAATATCTCAAACTAATTATTTTGCGCCAGTTTTCTATTGAAAATAACAATAATATGCATTTATATACTAGATATGTACCTATATGTGTTATATTATATTCAATATACATATATATATGTAATATATACATATATTTTTTTTCTCATCGATGTGTTTAATTTCAAATTATAATGAATTTTACTAAATTTTATTCAAAGGAAAGTTGTAAGATATGTTATTTATTTTAAAAATAGATCTTCCCTTCTCTCTCTCTCTCTCTCTCTCTCTCTCTCATCTTCTAAATGATAAATACTATATTCTAGTCATGGGCGTTCCGTAATGGCGGTGAAACACTTGATATACGCTTGATTGAATCTTGTGCCCTTTTAAGTCTTAAGAGGAGTTCGAAGGTATCCTTAGAACAAGAAGCATGTCATACGGATTTTTTTCGGCCCATTAAAAGGGAGCGCTCGCTTTGAATTCAAGTATCTCAAGTAATTACCAAAGATAATTCGATGAGAGTCTAAAGCCACCGTGAAGAGGCCAGCAACAGAGTACCATCGTCGAGATGATGTCGAGAGGATAGGTCGAAGGTCGTCTTGAAAGGAGTTTGGAGTAAGAAACGTGCATTGAAATAAAGAGAACAAGAGATTGGGGAGAACAAGAGTGACGTTTGATCAACAATGAGACGAATGGAAACCACTGAAGAGATCTCCTTTCTTCTAACAATAAGATACAATGATTTTGAATGTAGTCAAAAAATTGTACAAAAAATTTGTACAATAAAACATTCTAATATTATTAAAATATACAAATACTTACATTACTTGGTGAAAATAAATAAATTTCTATTAAAGAATTATGGGTACTTTGTGCACGAAAAAATACATTTTCAATGCTATTAATAACTGTTAATTGAAAAAAGGTATATAAAAAAAACTTTTTATAAACTATGGCTTTCTTATATAATTATTTAGAGATTTTATGAGAAAATGACACACACAAAAAAGAAATTTTATTAAAGCTTATAAATAATTTAAAAGTGTCAATGTTTTTTGTTTTACCACGATGTTTCACAAACGGAAATAGATATTAATAAACTATTTTTAAAATACGTGTCTTAAAATATCTACAAATTAAACTTAAAAAAAATGTCAAAAAAATATTTTTTAAGTTTTAAATCAATAAAATTATTATGATTTTTCAAAAAAATTAGACATTTTCATCGTTATTTAAAAAAAATTTTTTGTAATTTATATTAAAAATTCAATTGATGAAGTATCACCTATACAAACAAAATGCCGTTGAAATTTTTCAAAAATTCTGTTTGATTTTCGCCAAATCATGGATAAAAAATGTACAATATACACTGACGAAACCATAAGAGACAATATTTTTTTAAATTATTCATAATTTTTTATAAAATTATATTTTTCAACTTTTTGTACTTTGTTTTCAACTTTGTTGTCACAAAATCTTTAAAGTTACATTTGTAAAAAGTTTGTTATGCATCCTTGATTAACAGCAAGCATTTTACTGTACAATTTTCTGTGTGCAAAGATTATATAACCTCTAAATTTACATGTTTACTTATAATTCTTTACTAAAATTACTTCCTAAAATTATATTATCCTCACTTATATATGTGTGCTTCTTATTATAGCAAATTAAAAAAACATTTTTTATATTCAAAAGCATAAAACTTTCAACAACTTCAAAAAGCATAACACTTTTTCGCTCGCAATAAGATGGAGTAAGGATAAAATAATTCTAGTCATAGCAACCAAATCCTTTGTCTTTCGAGAAACAAAGAGATGATGCGCAGGCGGTATCAACGGCGCGCTCATTGGAAAGTTTAAATTTACTTTGATTAAAATTGTTTTAATAACATACCGAGATGCTTCGCGCCGTCCAAATAGTTTTACGATGGCGTGTAAAATTATCATAAAATAATATAGAATAACGGTGACGTTGAACGACGCTGCTAGTCTCGATATTCGCGTTTTCACGATTCTCGCGTTTTAATCGGAATTTAATGACCAGACTGAACGATAAAAAAATACTTGTGGAATTTTTCATTTCATGTTGTCGATTCTTATCAATGTTCGTTGTTTTTGTTGCAATGCTCTAGCAGGACACTGTTTTCTTTTTAATAATGCAGTTAAAGACGTACGCTATTAATATTAATGCAAGTTTAAAAAATTTTATTTAACATTTAATTGGCAAAATATTATTTAGAAAATACAATAATTCTATAAGCTTAAACAGCATTTAGTCTGTTTTATAAACATTCAATACATGCATATATAAAATTTGTTGAAAGAATCATCGAAGTAAGTGTTGGAATTGTATAATATT
Source organism: Acromyrmex echinatior (assembly GCF_000204515.1). The sequence goes on from NW_011626978.1 coordinate 211,305, forward strand.
ATATTCCATAAAATCAGAAGTGATCAGTTAATGCGAGCCAACACAAGTTAGGCGTGTGTGAAATCGTATACTTTATTCTTGAGAATAATTGACAAACGTTTCAACCCTTTCGATTGGGTCTTCCTCAGTGTAAAAATAAAAATAAAATCGGTGACGTATAAATTTAATATAAAAAATGCAATGAGAAGCAAATTGAAGGGTTGAAACATTTATCAATTATTCTTAAGAATAAAGTATACGATTTCACACCCGCCTAACCTGTATTGGCTCGCATTGCCTGATTTACATCTATCTTTGGATTTATTCGTTAGAACTTATATCAAGATTGATAATTATTCAAAAGTGATCAGATACCTACTTATAATATTAATAAAAAAATTTTTTCAAAAATCTAAAAGTTCTAAAAAATCCCGAAACGGTTTATCTACACTGTTTCTAAATATTTGTCACGAAATATCTTTTCCGACTTGTTGCAAAAAGCAAAAGCAAATATATACGTATACGTTCTACCTCGTTGGAACGACCATTAGTCACGTATACATCGAGATTGCTATTCGCTGTACGAGAGAACCTCCGGCTCAGCCTTTTACATCCATTGAAAAAAACCTTACTGCCTCATTCGCGAATTGCATCTTCCGCAGATTAGCACTCGCGACATCGCTCACGTGGGAGTCGAGAGAGATTGCAGCTGCCTCCCGTCGTCGAGTCGATCCTGAGGCTCATAAATTAATCCGCAAAGCGTAGAGCCCAACATTCTCCACCTCCGCCACTCGCGACACTAATCGATTACGCCGAGCGCGCAATTAAATTACATCGCAATTATTTCGGCATAATCAATGTTGGACAAGGCGGTATTAATAATTAGAAATCTAAACATCAACGACCGCAGCTAATTAACGATCGCACCCCTAATTGCATTGCGTTAATTATTTCTCGCGATAATTATCATGTAAATTATTGTACAAATTATTTAACAATTATCAAGATATGTAATTATCTCTCTTCATAATTTCCCATTGTCAGTAAACAAATATTGATTTCAAATTTGTGTCTATATCTTAAATTAAAAATTCAAGTACGACTCTTTTAAAATATTCTTTACGTAAAAATATATCAAATATACTTAGAAAATGATTATCATTGATAATTTTGGCTTAACAATTGAAGACTAAAAATTACCACTTCTCAAAATATTCCTGAAATATCCCTTGAAAATAACGAGAGAGTTCTCTCCGATTATTGCGAATCCCTTCGAGCGGTTGCTTCTTTTTATACTCTTGGCGAGAATCTTCTTCAGCTTCTTAATCTCTCTCTCTCTCTCCCTGCTTCGTTTCAACCGTAATAATATCACCGTCATACCTCCCTGCCCCTCCTCTCCAGTGATATCGCTCTTCGCGGTGGTCCGCTCGTTAAAAACCGCGTATTCGGCGACAGCTTGGCACAGGTACGGATCTCGAGGGAAGATTGAGACGGGAAGAAAAAGAGAAGGAGAAGAAGGAGGAGGAAGTCATTCCGCGCGATTTTCCCCTCATCACGTCACGGACTGATACACGTCGCGAGCGATAATCGCGATGTGGGATTACGAGAGGGCCTCGTGCACGATTTCTTTGCGAACTGAATTATGCGAAACGACGCGTTCTCTCGCACGCCATCCGCATCCGGGCAAAATGACCGACACGTCCGAATCGCAAAGAGGTGAAAAATGATGTCTCGAGAAGTCATATTTTAACTTTAACGCGTGTGTTCGTGCGAGAATTATTATATTATTAATGCTGAAAGAAACGCCATAAAACAAATGCCAAAAAGAAAATAACGCAGTCTCCGTGACTTTGGTACGTAATGAGGTAACAGACCATTCTTCGTATACTTGGCTATAAATTTCAGTGACTGCTTTCACTTCTTTTCAATGCACTGTTAAAAAAAATATATTAAAGGATCCAATTGAAATCAATTCCTTCAGTTAAATAACAATGTTATTTTTGATTTCTAAGTATGTAAAAAAATATTATTAGGTGTTGGAATTAATTCGTAGCGTTTTACAAGTGATGGGAAGTACTTTCATTAATGTATTTTTTAATGCTCATGTGAAATAAATAACATTCTTTCATTAAAAAACGCTACGAATTAATTCCAACACCTAATATTTTAATGTAAAATATGTAGTTAAAAAACAATCAATCTATGTATGTAACCAATCTATTTCTGTAGTTGAATTGTTTGAAATTAGTTTCAAAATAAACATATTAACATAACTTAGTAAATAATAAATTAAGGAAGTTCTCGCGCTACTTCCTAATTAATAGACAGTCTATTCATAATAATATATAAAACAATTAAAATAATGGAATAAAAAGATTACTAACAATATTTTATGCCATTAATATTGTTAATTATTATTAATTTTACACATAATTATTGTTAATTTTATATGTTACTAAATATTTTCAAAATAACAAAATAAAAGTTGTAAGATGCTCATTTGATGTACACGCATCGTCCATTTGACATATATTCTAGCTTTTTTCATTGAAGAATATGAATTTTTTGTAAATTGTACGATCAATTTAAATAAAATTTTACAAGAATAAACTTAAGTGTTCACTTTATAATTATAACGATTTTTAAATTGCTATCTTGTACATAAATATCTCAATTCAAAATAGAATAACTACAAAATAAGATTATACCTTTAACTTATAATGTAAAATTTTATAAATTCATAATTAAATATCATCAAAATGCTACGGTAAAAGTCAATGAAATTTTTTCTAGATATTATTGATATTATTAACTTTTGTATTACATATATACCTGATATTTCATCAAACTCGAGAACCTTCTTAAATTTGAGTCAAATTTAATACATTTCTTGATCTAAATTGTTTAATTTCTTTGTATAGTTAACTTAACGACATATTAAATAGAAGTAATGGCGATCTACAGATTAAAAATAACTCAAATTGAGAATAATTTATAAATTTAATAGTGTATCGGTTTGTTTAATACAACCTTATCAGAAAAAATTAAATAAGCAAAAAAAAAAGCGGATTAATAACCTGACACAATGTAAATGCAATTATAACTGTATTTAAATTATAAGTATATTGTCTAAACGTTTCGATTTTAATTAAATCATCTTTAGTGAACATGACTAACTTACAAATAAACAATAAAAATGTATAGCTGAAACGGATGTCGCTCGATAATATAATGTGCATGTTTATCAGTTTGATGCACAAACTGTTACAACTGTCAGTGATTGTGATTTGTCCAGAAGATTTGATCTACAAATAAAGAAGAGATAATTAAACCTACATTATGCTTGCTTAGAGTTTCATGGTAAAACACAAAGAGCAGGCAGATACTTCGATACAGCCCTGGTGAAAGGGCTGAGGTTTTTATGGACCTGTCTCAGCAGCTTATATACTCTCATTAAAAAGAGTGGTAAACCCGGCGCATATCAAAACGTCACTTGCGCTTCTGTTTTATGATATTTTCTTTCTTTCTCTTTCGTTTTTTATGCATTACAAAACGAGAAGCACTGGGCCTTTTGACAAGTTGTGCACCTCACCGAAAGTTCTTGCAATTTTTCTCCACAGGGAGTCTTGCTCTGCGTTTCACACACACATATACACACATTTGATTTTCGTACAATTACACACGGTAATCATTTTATTTTAATTATCCATCTCGTCACCGAAAGGCAAGTCGCTCTCTTAAATACGAAAATTCTTACACTGTAAAAAATAAAATGTTAATTTTAATATAAAGATGTATAGAGGACTTTCTGAAACATACAAAAATATGAAAATTAACACAAAAATATTAATCTTAAGATTTTTGCATGTCTCAGCAATTCCACTATATGTCTTTAAGTTAAAATTAATATTTTATTTTTTACGGTGTATCCTATAGATTTAAAATTATATAATAATTAATGTGAAGGTTTGTTTTCTGTTTTAATTTTTGTCGATTCGTTTATAGGGAAAAAAAGAATTTAACTGAAAAATTTGTCTAAAAATTTAGCTAGATACAGCTCTAAAAATAATTTTGTTAGCCCATCAGAAATATTATATATAAATGCTCAAGCAATGTTGCAAAAAGTTTAGACATTCTAGCAGTTTGTGCGCTCAACATAAAATTATTTGGATAATAAAATTATTTTCACATTTGTATCTAGCTAAATGTTAACTTTTTTAGCAAAATCATTCTTCCCGTGTAACAATTTTCCTTCGTTGGTAAGCGTAGTTACAATAAATAAAATTAAGAAATATCGGAATAAAAATCAAAATAGACTCATCAAATAAATTGATATTATTAAGAAAAAATAAAAGTAGATATAGCCACCGAAGTTGTTCATCAAATATAAAGAAATTCTTACTTATTTAACGAATCGATGCACAATTTATAAAACTGAAAAAATTTATTTATAAAAATTTGTATGTTAATAGATATTATCAAAGCATTAATTGTAAGATTTGCTTTTACTAAAAATATCATTATTTTTCTTAATTAATTTATTCTCGGTTTAATTTCAAATTGTTTATACATATCTCCTTGAAAATGGCGATGTTCACGCATTAGTTATTGGTTATTGCGACAAATATTTCCACATGTCTCGATGATTGAATTGGTATAACGCTCGTCCCGGAAAATTGAAAGTTCCAAATTCAAACTCTGGCTGCATAAATTAATCATAGGTTTTTAAGATACTTATTAGCATCATTATTAAAATTGACGATCAATCTAACGTTTACACCATGTATTTAGACTGCGGTCTATATCCCAAATTCAATTTTCAATTATTTAAGCTCCTTGGTGTAAACACTGACTACGTTTACACCATGCGCTTATACGATAGGTATCTTTGTTTAACCTACAGGACCTGTATAAGTCGTAGTCTAAATGCACGAGCCACTGTAAACGGTAGATCTATCTTTTTTATCAAGTCTCATTTTTTGATGATCTGACCTAAAATATAGGTCGGGTTGCAAAATAGATCTCGGTGTAAAGCTTCAGCTTCAGTTTGCAATTGTGTTTCAATTCCGACAAACTGAATCAGCGTGTAGTTTCAAACTAAAAAAAATGTATTTACAAAAATTTGAATACTATATTAATATTATTAACCTTCTCCAAGGGGTGTCAGATGCGACTCCAACTTCATTTTACAGAGCATGCGTTGTTTAACAGAGAAAAAATTTCATGATACATATATAATATTATTTATTTCTTTTTACATATTTTCTTATACTAATTAGATGAAATATGAACAGCGTCAGATCAAATCCAATCCTATTTTTCTGAACATCTTGGACATTCACTCTACAAGGAGAGTTAAACACTAAGATCAGCTTTGTGTGGCCAAAAAGGATTATTTCTTTAATTGATTTCTTATTATATTTGTTAACTTATTACATATCACTATTTTTTTCGATATTTAATTTCGAGAAGAAAGGACTTGGCTTGAAAACATTCTCGGATTAAGACACGAAACTGCTAGCAACCCACGACCCTAAACATCCTGATGGCCCTCGTCATTTGTCGCCACGGTTACGGAAACAAAATAATTAGGGAGAGTCTACGAAAAGGTAACCCTTTCCACCTGTTTCCCTGCACCCTTGTTGCAAAGGCCGAAAGGAAAAGGGACGATTTGGAGAACCCTAGCGGCAGTCGCGTAATCGCGTAACCCTATGCCTCGGGACGACAACTTCGTTTAAAGCGTTGTTTCCAATTATGCTCGTGTTAATCGTCGTCGTTGCGCGGAGCGACCTCGCTGATTTTATTAGCTCGCGCGAATCAGGAGCGCAAAACGAGGCCTCGAAGTCGTTATGAAGTCGTTTCGCGAAAAGGGTCGCGTCTATCTGCCTATCGTCAACGGACACGCAATCTAATTTTTGAGAGATGACAGCTGTAACGGTGTCCGCGAGTGTTCACGTCATAGTTCGTTTATCGTTCTGCTAAAAAGATGATAGCAATCACGTTGGTTGATAAGCTTCTGTCAAGCTCTAACGAGTTTTCGAGATCTCTCTTAATTGACTGTGATGATAATTTTTAATCTAAAGCTAGTCTTTTCAATTTTTTATATTAATACAATATATCGCTCCCTTATTTCAAAAGTGACAACTCAAAAAACATGAGTTTCAAATTATTACCTTATTAAAAACAAACTAATTTAATTAAATAAGAATTATTATATTAGGTCAAAGCAAAACTGTTTAAATATTTCTATGTGAATTTTTATAGCATATAGGTACATATCTGATTCTGCAAATTGCGTGCCGAAATCATTTTCGTGAATTAATTCAATTCTATAAAAAAATCATTAAAACATCACAACTCAAACAAGATAGTTAAAAAATCGTCACATCTCAAAAAGAGTGGTTTTTTTTTAAGTGTCATGAAACAAAGTGATAAAAATGACGTTTGATCATTTTAAGAATACATTTCTTGCGATATTATTGCATCAATCAATAATTTTTTGTCAAGTTGAAAGACAATTGTTTTTCCCTTTTTTTGGGAAACTTAATCTCTTAAATTGTGTCACTCTTGAAGTAAGGGAGAATGATATTAATATTAACCCAAGCTAACCACTCATGGATCCAACGGGGACCCTGTGCGATTTTTTACGTTGCTGTAATTTTTTTATAATATAATTTGAAGACCTGGATTAAATTTAAACATTTAAAAATTTTTTTCTAAAGTAATCATTTTTTGCGAATTTCAATAAAATTTCTTTGAAGCATTGTAGTTAATTGAAAATAAAATATTATTTATTTATTTATTTAAATTATTATTTATTTGATATTTATTTGTCTTTGTCTGATTTCGAGATATAAATTTCACACGTTTTGAGCTAAAAAATATGTATTCAGTCCAGAAATGTAGCGTGACAAAATTTGTAGGATTTCACAAACCCTGATGTGATTAGGAAAGCAATTAAAAATAACAATTGCTTACTAGGGTTAAGACTATATTTCAACAAACGTGTGTGCGTGCGTATATATGTGTGTGTATTCAAATGTTAAAATGCAATAATTAAAATTAAAAAATTCTTCTTTCTCTCTAGCAAAATAAAAATAAAAGGATATCCAAAAGATTTGAAAACGATTTTGTCTCATTAATCAAATTATTTGATCTACGTTGATTTTTTTTTGCATAAGAATCATAAATTCGCGGAATACAGAATGCAACAAGAAAAAAAAACAGGAATTTATGAGGCTGCGGAAATAGTATGGTGGTATTATGCTGAAATGTTGGAAGCCAGTTTCTGTGTTTCACGACTCGGGCTGCCAGTTCAGGACGCAACAATCCGAGCGAAAAATATTTTGCAAAATAAACTATGGCAATCCAGCGCGTTTCATGAAATTCCTCTCCGGATGTTTCATTATCGTTCGTAAAGATGACCGCGGCGCGGTGCGACCACTTGCAGCGGAAAAAACGAACTAATAACATTAACCGTTTCTACTACTATATGGCGACTCGTAAATTTACCGTTGGTTCGGAAACCGCGCGATGTTTTGTGCCACTTACTTTCTGCGTTTCTTCCATGGATTATAACGATAATTGGGTTTCCCTCAGAGTAATTTATACGAGTGAAATAAAAATGTGTTTGAATCTAATAATGTGTTTGCATCTTTTCCTCAAATAAAGAATTAATTGTAAACTTTCTTATACTCTCTAAATTTCTTGGCACAAAATCTTACTCCAAAAAAATGAAAATACTGTCATCATCGAAAAAAAGTGAAAATGTTTGAATAAGAGTGATAAATCTTCTTTTTTTCTTTGGAGTGAAATTTTTCTAAAAAATTTTTTTCGTTTGCAGTGAATCTTCCTCCAAGAGTGAAAATCTGCCACTCTTATTAAAAAATGCAAATATTTTCAGCTTTTAGATTGAACCTTCACTCCAAGAAATTTAAAGAATAATAAAAATTTTTTCAAGTAGCGAGAGTGAGGGAATTGTAAATATGTAAATGTGAACAATACTACTGCAATATATTAAAATAGCAAAAGTGATATAAAAACTAACTATTTATATTTCACATCCAATAATATTATTTTACAATGTTATAGTGCAATACTAACATAAACATATCCGATAAGCTTAATGCTGCACTATACATTGTAAAAAATTCCCGAACCGGTGAAATACAAACCAACCTCGAAAACAAGACATTTGAAAAAAATGCTTCATACAAAAGTTGTAGGATTTCAATAAACGTATTAAACGGCGTATTAAATACCTATTTGATCTTGAGAGTAGGTATATATAGAGGAGCTTTCAAAATCAATTTTAAAACTTTAAATGGAAAAACGCTTTACTTTTTATTCAATATTCTTGCAGCCGATATCAAGATCTTCTTAAACTAACTTGAATTACAATGAAACTCCTATTGGTAAATATTTTTCAAGATATGAATTGACAAAGTTTAGATATAGCTTACACCATTAAAGATGTCCAACCGATGAATAAAACTTTTAAAATGTTGTAACCTCGATAATATAAATCAAGGTCAAAGTCATCGAAGGTTATTTTTTCCTCTTATATTCATTTTAATATAAAAGTAAGAGAAACAATTGGATGTGTCATTTGATGTATTTATTAAAACCCTCCAACTTTTATACTTGTTTTCAAAATATTTCACCGGAAGTTTTTTGTCACTCTATAAAACGCACACGCCGTTTAAAATAAATACTTTAATACATTAATGTCTTAGGTGTTCTTAATATATAGTATGTTCTTAATATATAGGAAGAATGGGGGAATTACGAATAAGGAAAAAGTTAAATAAAGCGGACGATTATTTATCAATTAGAAGTTTTTATATTTAAAGGACATTGGTTTTAAATTACCATAATTATTATTTATATATTACCACTATAAACTATAATTTTAAATGAAAGCAAAATCTAAATCGTTTGGAATAGTGGAACCTACTATCACGAGAGACAACGCCAAATCGGGTTTTGCTTTTGTTTAAAATTATAGTTTATAATATATTGATAATATATGAATGGTAATTACTGTAAACAAGAATAATAATTAATTGTTGAAAAACTCCTTAATATTTAACAAATTAAAGACAAGAATGTAAGGGGCAGTAGGAGTCAACGCAGTACTTGATGCGTAAGTATAACAATGGAAATGCTTAAAATCCATTTGTATAAAGATATATAATGTTCGTATAAAGTCCATGCGATTCGATTTACTTCAAGTAATTCTTAACGGAATTAATATAATTTTATTCTGTACAAGTAATGCATCAACCATGACCAACTTCTCAAAGAGATTTTTTAGCTTTATCCCAGTTTATTGGTTAGAAAGAAACAAGTAATTCTTATGAAGCAAATTGAACTTGCACATACATATACAGTAGTCAACCAATTGAATATAATATTAATTTGAATAATTAGAAGAAACAAGAGTGATCCAAATACATTTTTTCGTCAAATAAATAGAACGAAATATAACAGTTATTCATTCTTCGGTTACAAAGATAAAAATTAATTCCGTTGAGAATGATTTGAAGTAAATTGAAACGCACTTTATACGGACATTATATATCTTTATATAAAAAATGGACTTTTAAGCATTTCCATTGTTATATTTGCGCACCAAGTACCGCGCTGACTCCTTACATTCTTGTCTTTAAATTGATAATTATTGTAGTTTAAAGCCAAATAACTGGAATAAATAACTTTTGAGTAAAGACTTTTATAATAGGTAATCATCGGTATTACTTAACTTTTTTCTTTGTGTTTGCAGTCCTCCCCTTCCAATCTTTCTTATTATCTGCTTTACATCTATCCAAACTTCATATTCTAATATTTCAATATACACTACCAGTACTAAAAATCTATTATAGTATACATATGAACTAGATATAGATTTTCAGTATTGTCAATATATCGGTATAGAACCTAAAAAGATAATACAATTTTATATCGATATAATAAAACAATTCAGAGAATCATACGTAGATACATAAAAATTTCAATATAATGCGTGCGTTTGGAGAATACTCTATTGCGCCATGCCTTGTTTTATATTTAAGTATAATAAACGATAAAAATATAGTGACAATAACACTGACAGTGCGATTCTCAAACGTACTCAATTGATGTAGTAAAATCCGATTTGTGTAGAAAAAATTTAGTAGTGAAAAAATAATCTCCGCAGTATTAAACTATTTTAAGAATAAAATTTCAAAATATTCTTTTAATATAAAATAAATTCATTGTTCTAAAAAAATGTATTGAAACAACCAGTTATTATATTACAAAATAAAAAGTTTTCATTTTATCATCCTTTACATGTCTATTCTTTTATATTCCGGAAACTTTTCGACTTTATATATAGTATATATATATAGGATATCTCATAACTACCGCATTTCCTCTTAAGAACGTATTCTTGAGATAATTTTGAAACAAAAATCCTAATACAAAAAAATCGAGACTACTACTAATTTTTGAATTGGTTAAAGATATAATTCGAAAATTATAGCCTCGATATTTTCGTATTAGGATTTTCGTCTTAGAATATTCAAAAGAAATCCAGAAATAATAATAAACGCTATAAATGTAAAATAGTTCTTTACTTATAATTATTTATAATTAGCTTATAATTCAAAAAAATATTGTAGTCTTAATATCATATTAGGATTTTTGTGTCAAAATTGTCTCAAGAATATGTCCTTAAGAGGAAATGTGGTAATTGTGAGACACCCTGTATATATGTGTATAGGCATTGGTATCGATTTGCTTATTTCACGATACAACAGAAATAGTAAAAAACGAAATAGTCCAGCGCTGTTGTAATACTACTTGCACTAGGATGAACACCAGATTTGCCAGTGGACGCAAGATTTAACGACCAGCACATTCAGTGTTCTGACTTATGTTAAACAGACGCGGTTGCCCGGCCCGGATAATGGCCCTGCGTTCGTAAAAGTGCTCCGGCGCGGCGGCTGGCAAAAGGGTCGTCGATGCCTCTTCAAGGTGGTGGGTGCAAAATGAATTACCGGCGCCGTTGAGTCGTGAAAGCGAGAGAGCGAGAGAAGACGCAGACGGAGGGTGATGCGGATAAGTAGATAACGCGATTAATGCGCGAGCACAACGGATCTATTCTGTTTTACGAGAAGGCGTCAGGATCGTCCTTAATGCATCAGCTGTAGATCATCGCGAGTAGATCATCGGTGAGAGATCCATGAAAAACTTGCATTATATGAAACATTTCTCCTATAACCTCTCTTGGTAGATTCGGAACTTAATCCTCTAATAATAGTATCGGGGCCAGACATGACCTTACAACTTCGTTTAGTTTACAGAATAAACAAAGTAATGCTTAGAGTGTTTGTTGGTAGTACTCGAAGTATGTTTTATTATTTTTGAACTGAGACACATAAGTCAAAAGTTATTTTTATAATTTGTTCTTTTTCTGTTAATTTTTCTTTTACTAGCTATTGAGCTGTGCAATACTTTCCTGATATTTTATAATACTTAATTATTTTTTTCATTTCTATGTAAATAAAAAGAGAGGATAAAGTGTTATGTTATTATTTACCTCTTTACCCAATTTGCACATTAATTAGATGAAAAATGAACAAAACGGAGCATAGCTGCATCAAGCCGAATCCCACCTTCCTAGATACATTCTGAAAATTCATCTTACTGTTAGAAAATTAATGTGGTCCAATGTATCTCGTCGAGGATTGCGCAAGAGGATTTATTTTCGCTGTTACGTGTAATCTAATACGCTGCGGGAGAGAGAGAGAGAGAGAGAGAGAGAAAACATGGTTCCGTCTTAATGGTATATTATAGTGGTGTTAAAGAGACGCGTGATACGAGAGAGTGAACGTCGTAAATAATCAGACGCGTTTGCAAGCCGTCGAATTACATTTGCATCTGTAAGGGCCGCGATTCGCGCGATGCGAGAAGACGAAGCAGAAAAGGACGCGAAAAGGAGGATTTATGCGATCGTTCGTTAGCGATGATATAGTGGTGTATCATGTTGCGCGGAATGCACGGTTTTAGCCGGAAATGAGTATAGAAGTAAAACCTGTAAGCAAAACCTGGAAGGCAAATAAAAGCGATGATCAAATAAGAATCCAAGTGTAGATGGTCTTTAACCCGTGAGTGTTCGTGTCGAGAAATATGTTCGTTTTAAATGAAAACGGTAGCTACATAATAAATATCTGTAATATATCGAAATACAATATATCGAAATTTCGAAGATTCGATTTCGTTTAAATCATGTCGAACGTTACGTTGAACTCTAAAACTTTTAGAGTGAATCTCGCTCTGAAAGATTGAAAATTGAGCCACTCTTTTTCAAGATTCTATTCCAAAGAATTTAGAGAGAAAAGAAACGTAAGAATTTGATAACCGCAATAAAATAAGCTAAAATTTGAGATATCATCTTAAGTCGAGGTATTAAATCTTAAACTGAATTAATAGAGAGATAAATTAAAACAAATAGATTTCATCGCTAGCTCGTTATTATTATAAAAGATAAATTTTAAGCTTAAAACCTATAATTTTACTTTTCCCTCAGATTAATATAATGCTCTAAAGTGAGGTGAAATTTTTTTAATCAAGCGGTCGGTAATGAATTTCTAGCGAGGTAATTCTATCTCAAGGCAGAAACCTTCAATTCGCTTTGAGCGTAAGAAGCGAAACGACAGAGATAGGCCACAAGGAGAAATTAGCACGATTACGTAAAGGCTGCTCTTTCTAAACTCACGATAGTGCAGTGCGATGCAGCGCGATGCAACGCGGCGCGATAACGAGTTGGATGTTGGATCGCGGCGAACCGCGGCCGCGATGGTATCGTCGCGCCGTCTCGCAATCAAGCTCGATTAATTGCAACGACATGATAACCGCGAACACAATAAGCTCGCACTCCGCGGGAGATGAATTCTCGACACGTTGCACACGTTGCAGGTGGACGATGCATCGGCATTCATGCACGTTGCGCTATTTATTGTCGGTGATAAGCGCATACGTTGATTACTATTTTTTTTTAATTAAGAGAACTATTTTTTATAAATAAGAAATTAAACTTTCGCTAATCAGTATCTTATATCGAACGCATGTACAGGTCCAACTCTTGTTCGGATTCATCTTAAATTAAATCTTGCTTTTCCAATTTTCCTCAAATGTTTATTGCACTTTTACTTTCATAAAAACATATGTACGTTTATATATGTGTAAATACATGTAAGAGTTTACAGTGTATTGAATCAGTCTGTGGGTTCACTAAGCCCAAATGACTGTGCGGATCAGTCACCCTTGTGGGATACCATTGTGCGATCGATCGGCAGTCGCGATATTGATCGCTTCGGACTTCCATTTGCGACGAGATTGTCGATGTAATGCATCTGCAACTTGAACAATAAATGAAAAGATGAAAGTGAGATTCGAAGCTTGACATCGTGATAACTATAAAACCTATATGTTACGATGTATTTATGAAAAATATTATTATAAAAACTATTCTTCATCTTCGATTTATTTATAATAAGTAAACAATATTAAGTGGAATAAGTCAAGAAGACTTTAAATATAAATAAATGGGAATAAAATTATATATATATATTCACACAAAAAAAACAGGCCACTAAATTTTTGCGTAAATATTGAATATTTTCAAATAGTAATAACTCAGTGAAAAATCATCATAGCGAGATGTTTAAAAAAACTTTTTAAAGTCAAACTCTTATCTAATCTCTACTTTCCAGATCGGTACTTTACAAAACAGTTGTACTGATAATATGTGAAGTTACACACACATAAATGAAGGTGCATAAATTCTCAAAAGTTTTTAAGAAATTTGCGAAATTCCACGGTGCCAATTAAAAATTGCGCACAAATGAAGTTTACAGTTTTCGAAAGAGTGAATCTTTATCTTTAATTTGTTTTTTTATGGACGTCTGTACGATTTTTTTTCACCGAGTTATTTAACACCGATCCTTGCAAAAACGATCCTTTTTACTTTAATGTTGAATAACTCGGCGAAAAAAAGTTATCAGAGGTCTATAAAAAAGAAAATTGAAGGTAAAGATTCACTCTTTCGATTGCTGTAAACCGCATTTTTGTGTGAATTTTACTTCGCACCATAGACCTTTGTAAAATTTGTACAAAATTTTCACATTTGACGGGTATCCGTTTTTTATTTGTGTCCGTATAGCTTCATAAAGAATCAGTCAGATTAAAATATCAATTACCATTTCGAAAGTAGAGATTTCAAGCTTTAAAAACATCTTTTTTAAACATCTCGCTACAATGATTTTTCATTGAATTATAATTCCTTAAATTTAATACCATACATATAATCATAAAGAAGAGAAATCCTATATATTTGGTCAAAGCGGAACTTAATTCTTTAATTCTTAAATATTTCTATGTGAATTTATATATATATATATATATATATATATATATATCTGATTAAGCAAACTGTACGCCGAACTCTTTTCGGTCTTGAAACTCATTCATAAATAGAGAATAGTAATATCACTTATTAAATTGAAGCAATTTAATAATTTTTTTATGCTAATAAGCATCTTTTATAAGAATATTAATAATCAGATGTTAAAGAAAATCTAAATCTGCAAATAATTTTATTCCAAAATAAATAATAATCATATTGTCCGCGGTATATATTTTTTAAATGATCTAAATATAAATGATTATTGCTCACGATTATTCGCAGATATATTACATAAGTTTTCAGCAAAATGAAATTTCGCAGAACACGCATTCATTGCTGATATCATTTAGTATGGATCGTATAGTTCCGGTTGTCCTAATCTATTATCTGGCAGGATTATGGGATACTATTGCGAATTGTTTCATCAGATTAATCTATCTACAATTACTGATAATTTCAGTCTAGTATCACTGTACGAGCTCGATTACCTTAATCAATATGATAGTTTTTCCATTCATTTCTCATCTCGATTTCAAATTAATCTCTTCTTTAAAAAAATTTTGTTAAACAAGTCTTTAAAGAAACATCTTTAAAAGTCTTTAAGAAAAATTCTTTTAAAAAACTCTTTTTTAAACAAAATAAAGAAGAGTAAGATAAAAAGGTTTTTTTTTAACACAAAATTTTTTTTGTAATCAATAATTTTAATTTTCAGAATCTTTCGGTACAACTGTATTAAAATGTGAAGTATAAACTATAGTAAAATTTGAAGCACTTTTTCTTAGTTAGATATATCTTAAAATTTTTTAGCTTCGTCACTTCTTGCAGTTTGAATTTTCTTTTTCTCGTCGGAGAGACGCGACGTCTGTAGTTTACGTGCCGGTCGATGCACTTCTGAGGATACGCGCCAAGTCGAATGTCGATGCACGTGGATGCACGGCGCGGCGGGGGCAGACAAAGGATTGATTACACGGCAATGTTAGGCTAGTAAGGGCAGCGACCTTGCGTCGGCAGCTTATCGATGCGATTTAACCTCGATGCGGGGAGCACAAAGGGCAACCTCGGATGGAAAATGAAAGCTCGCCGCGCAAGGAGAATTTCAATTATCGACTAACAGATGAATTCGGCTTATTGTCGTGGACTCGCTGCAGCAACATCGCAATGACAAATCTCTTCGCAAATCCCGACTAGAATTCGTTTACTGTTTTTTATTCTTATCGTATCGATGATGTACACGCAATTTATGGCGTCGAACGGCTAAATAAAATATACGAAATTTCGTTGCGATCGTTCCGCAAGTGTTTTTGTAACGCTCGAATAAAGATATCGTGCGCGAATCGATAAAATAATATTTTTATTGCACACAATAGTTTTGGTTGCGTTCAGCGGAAAAAGCAATTTTGCAGCGTTGTAAAATCCTTTAATATGATTAGTCTTGTTTTTAATTCCTCCTTGGATCTAAATATATACACAAAGTCAATCATAATAGTTATATTGTATAAAGTCGCTTTTTCTGCTGAATGTACCTAAATGAATGTATAAATATTATTAAATGAAAATTGATCGATAAACTTAAACACAAATAAATAGAAAACACCATAAGTCAATCAGTGGATCTTCATGCTTAATCCTTTAAGGACTGTATCAGCTACAATTTGATGCCTCATCTATACAAACTAGAATTCATTCGTTTTTTTTCACTTATTCAGAATGATTTAAAAAATCTCTAAAAATTCATCAACATACTTTCAACTTTCGAGAATAAATATTGGCGCTTTATTTTGGAAAATAATAAAATGTAGTATAATTTATAACCGAAAGACTCAAAGAAACTTGTAGGAATCGCTCGGTTATTAGTGGTTCCCTCTTGTGCGGTAATGATTAATAATACTTTTTGTAAATTAATACAATTTTCAAATTAAATTATTTATAGGATTTTAAAGATGTTCATTAGCATCAATAATATTAACCCTCCCCTACATATCTCGTTTTAGAGTCTTAATTTACGGGTCTGAATCCAAGTCATTCACGGCGTTTTTGACATGATATGGTATATCCTCATATCTAGGAATAGATATATATATATATATTTGCAAGTATATATATATATATAAAGTATATAATATACATAACTAATAACTAATTTGTATTCCCAATATATACATACATATATATTAGGTGTTGGAATTAATTCGTAGCGTTTT
>NW_011626978.1:228059-243404 GCF_000204515.1 Acromyrmex echinatior
CGAATTAATTCCAACACCTAATATATATATATATATATATATATATAATAGTATATATAATAATTCAGATTGAATTATTTAAGCATTAAAAGATCTAACTTTGACCGTTACGGCTTTATATTTTTTATTGTTAAATTTTTAAATGTACGATCCATTAAAATTCTTATTGTTTAAAATATTTTATATTATGTAGATAATGATCTCGACATTATTTACTCACGATTTTATAACTCCGAGAAAATAGAGCGATCATTTCATCAAGACACCTCGCACAAATGCTTTTTTTAATGAATATATGTTTTAATAATAAGAAGACAACACATATACTTGAATACAGCATAATAATAACTTACTAAAAACGAATTTTTACTTTCGACAAAAATCTATCAAATTTATATTTGCGATAGGTCCAAGTCACTCAAGCCAAACTTTTATTGCATCATAATTAGCGTCAAAACAACAACGAAATAATTGCATCACGGCAATCGATAGAGAAAGGTTCCAAGTTTTTTTATCTCCTTACTTAAATTCTGCAATTACCCATACAAAAATAGTGGCAGATTAAAATCTTCACCTGGGTCCAAATGATCCATTCATGTACTTAAGGGTTAAATTTCTTATTAATTTAATTTATAATACTACTACTTCAGTTTAAAAGATCGTGAGACTGTATTTCAAGACCGGCAATTAATCGGCGTACAGTTTATTTGAATCGAAAATTATATTAATCCGCAAAAAGTATAATTAAACACGGAAGATCCGTCTAAGTATAACTTAGTACTAAGTGAAATTTTCCACTCAATTGTATATTAGTATAAAAAAAAATTTTTATTTTTATAAATCTCTTTATATGAGAACAAAATTCATTAATAATTTGTAAATTTATTATTATTATTAGGTGTTGGAATTAATTCGTAGCGTTTTTTAATGAAAGAATGTTATTTATTTCACATGAGCATTAAAAAATACATTAATGAAAGTACTTCCCATCACTTGTAAAACGCTACGAATTAATTCCAACACTTAATATAACCTATAAAATTATATATCAAAGAGAAATTAGTGTTATTTTTAAAATAAAATATAATAATATATAATAATTTTTTATATACAATTAATTTCAATCCATAATACCTTCTAAATTTTAGGATTAAGTGATTGCATTAATTATGATGCGACGGAAAATACAGCACGGTGAATATGACATTCTGACCAGAGAGCGACATTAAATAGTACTTTTCGGCTATTTGACGTGAGGATTTACACTGACGGACCTCTCGAGCCTTTCCGCGACCACGTCTGTTTTTCTTGCATGTTTGTCTTGCAACTTACGGTATAGCTTGAAAATTGGTAAAGCCCGTAATCCCGCAGGGTTAGTAAAGCCTATGTTTATAAAGTATCCGAGACTCGCTCTGCTCCAGACAAAGAACTTCACTTCAAGTCCCTCCCGATCAAGCCCTGTCTGCGAAGCAAATTTCCCCCTATATTTCCACTTCCTTTGTTCGCGCATTCCACGACGTTATTTCTCGCATCGGCTAGTGCGCAGGAAAACAGTCGATTTCAAGTCGAATTACATTTATTATACCTAGATCTTTAGACCCGTAGAATATTGAATGTTGAACTAACTTACTTAGAATTTTCAGCCTTGGCAAAAATATTTGTTCCCGGTATCTATAATCTATTGCATTTCCTTTCAGTCTTCCCAAGTTAATAAAACTTGGGAACTCGTTGAATATGTTTAATTTTGCATTAAAAATATCATAAAAATTTTTTTCTAAAAAACCGGTATGGATATAACACTGCGGTGTTTATATAATTCTTACTATGTTAATATTAATACCAACATGATGTGGATTTAATACCATGATGATATTGATATAACATAAGAGAGATTATAATTTCACCATATTAATATTAATATTAGCACCAACACAGGAGAATTATATAGAGCATGGCGTTAAATTCATACTGTATGCTTTTTAGAGTGTTAATATTCAATGCAGGGCTATCACATACAAAATGATATGAGTTGTATAAACATAGCATAAGACTTCTGAATCAATGAACATCTTATGCAAATCAATATGGCGTCTTTTTGTCGGATGATCATTGATCTAGCGGTTTTGTGCTATGCTTATACAGTTTATATCATTCTGTGTGTGATGGTCCTTAAAAGTTTGTAACAAATCACAGATTACCATTTTTGCTAAGTTTTTAACTTCGTACCATTAAGTTTAATGTGAAATTTGTATTGTATTAGGTGTACAAATAAGTTTCCACCGTTCTTTATCAAAAATTAAGCATTTATTGTGAAAGAACGATACATAATGTTTTATTGATGTAAGTCAAAATGTAAGTGCAAGTTCTTTTTGCGTTTGGCACGAATCTTCATTCAATAATGCTTCCAATTCCGCGTCTTCATACCCTTTCGGCCTTCCACTACGTTCTTGTCTTCGACGTCAAATTCACCGTTCTTAAATTTTTGAAACCATTCACGACAACTTCTTTCACTTAAGGCAGCCTCATTATATGCTTCTACAAGTAATCGATGAGCCTCAGCTGCAGATTTCTTCTAATTAAAGAAGTAAATCAAAAGTTCCCGCAAATGACGCTTATTCGGCTCAAAACTCGGCATTTTCGCACAAAAAAAAATATATGATGCTGATACAAAATCGCTAGTATTTCAAGGTTATGTTGTTGACAGATGTCCAACCTTACGATATAATGTTTTATAAGACAATTTTAACCATAGCTTGCTAGTGGCACCGTCTTTTGTCAAACGGCGGAAACTTATTTGTACACCTAATACATTATTTAAAAAATCATATTTTACATATTTCTGAGAAAGTATTATACATTGTTCAAAAACTGTGAAATTTTAGAAAGCCAAGCGAAAGATAAAATCAATTGTAAAAAATGTACGATGATTTATAAACGTGAACGTGCAAAGGCATGCATGCGAATCGATAACTATTTATGCTTTAAGAGTGCGGGATATCGTCGGAATGATATAAGCGACCCTCGGCCACCGGCTCGGGAATCTCATGAGCCGATGACCTGTACTGGCTACCAAGTGCGATGAATCACGGCCGCCGCGATAGAATTGTTCGTTGATAATTGAGTGTGGCCACACGAGAGACTGTAAATCATATATCGCTTTCGCGAGCATGAGGAGTCCCTCGTTATCGGTCCATTCGCGCAAACGTTTTGCTTTCCTATATATGTGCGTATATATGTGAATACAGAAGTCGATTGTAATGCATATTCTGCCACAAATTAAAACTTTTTTTATTTAATTTCTTGATTTACTCAGATTTTGTAGAATTCTAAGAATATCGATAAACTTAAATTTCTTAAATTTCTTTCTCTGTTATTTTAAAGTTTTTTGAAGTTTGATATTTGTAGATCCTAATAGCGCGCGCGTTTTTCATTGGTAGAACTAGTGCCCATTTAGTGCTTCTTAAAGCCATTGTACATAAATAGATGTAAAGATGTATGTTCCAAAATATAGAAACGAATTAAACCGCGAAATCCTCAATACATTTGATTGGTCTATTTGATAAAAAATACATTGGGCATTTTATCAATTGAGATATCTCCCTTTTACATTCAGATTAGAGTAGTGTATAATGGCTTTAATGCGCACTGAATGCGCACTAGTTCTACCAATGAAAAACGCTATAAGTTTCTCGATCATTACTATGTATAAAATATTTCGATAAGTAATTAAATTAACTAATTTTTTAATTTTTTAAATTAATCTTGAATTTTATAGATTTAGTAATTTAATGAGTTATTAAAGTCAAATTATAATTATCTAATTTTGATAAGCGACTATCTACATTTAAATGAGCGATTAAATAAGATTAATTAATTCTTCCATTTCTTTAATTAATATACTGAGAAGAAAAGTTGTTAACTTGACTAAATGTTTAGTTCGTGGTGATTATTTAGTACAAATATTTATATATTTAAGTTAAACGTGTGTGTACTAGATTTAGTATTTTTTTATGAGTCATTAATGCTAGCGATAGTATCGTCTTGTCAGTAAAAAATATTTATTGCTGTCTTTGCTCAAAAATGAAGCATAATTCTTATAAAAAGAACTAAGACAAACCGCTATAAAGTCAAATTAATGTATACAATTAATATACATTGTGTATGTATATTGATACATTAATTAATGGTGTATGCACATACATCATTGGTCGTTATACAACCAATAAAAAATCATTACCTTGTTGTCTTAACTCTTATTATAGGAACTTTAATTAGAAGTACTATTTCAGTGTTCAATTAAAGCCGCAGAACACACAGTCCTTTGCATAAAGCGTAAGAGAACTGATCAATCAGAGTCTTTCCTTCCCAGCATAAAATAAAGGACTTTGATTGGTTCATTCTCTTATGTTTTATGAGTTTATGCATTGTTCATTATGCACACAAAAGTTTATTTCTTTTATGTATCTTCTCTTATATGTACCTTCAGTCTTGAAGTGTAATCAACTACTTCGTAATCTGTACAGATTACGAATTTACCTCGAATTTAGCCCGAATTTAATTTTATAATGAAACAAATATATAACATTCACTCCTCTTTAGGATTAAAAACATTGAATTATAATTGTCTATTTTTGAATATTTAAAATAAAAGGATAAACGTTTTACCTTGTAATATTTCACTACTTGCTTACTTGCCTAATATAATATTTCCCCATTTTAATAAAAATCAATTGGATAATATTTAGATCCTGAAAACTTAACAATAGTCACTACTCCGCGTTCTGTTCATCCAGAGAAGATAAGAGAAAGCGACTGGTACCCTAAACCATTTCGGAAATGAGTGTTCCGTCATATCATCTCTGCTTTTCTTCGAAGAAGCTTCCATGAGAAAGCATGTTCCACCATGCGATCTACACGTGTCCGTCTCGTTGCTCCCTTTTTGTCCTTGAGGGCCGATCGAACGTGAAATTACGCGATGATCTTCCACCACGTGGAAGAGATAAAGAGAGGAGGGTAGAGACGAGAGATAGAGAGAAACCAGAGAAACGAGAAGAGGAGGTGGAGGACCAAGCGGAGGATAGCGCTTGACGACGATAATGTTCGGCCGTGAGCGTTATTCTGACGGGTAAATGTGTTCTTATCCTGCACCAGGACTATTTGTTCCATGCAACGCGTAAATTATTGACAATCGTGCTACGGGTGGAGAAAGTGGAGGTAACTGACAATGTCGCCGTTTTATAAACTTATTTCCTACATGTAAACAACAATGAATCGCATTTGCTAAACTGAATAAATTATTCTTTTGTGCACAATTTATGTGCATAAACTCAGTTAGAAATAATGATGAAATCGATATCGAATCGACGTCGATTTGATGCTTTCAACGCCGAATCGATTCAATTCCATTATCATTTCTGACTGGGAAGGTGTGCAAATTTATGAAATATCTTATAAATAAAAATATTATGCTTACCAGCTTTATGTAAAAAACTTATTGTCAATATAAGAAACTTATTTGCTTTATATATAACCCGTATATAATTTACGTGAGACAACAACTTACTTAATTAAGTTTGGATCTTATCGAAGCCTAATATTTTCTCTATTAAGAACATTCTCTCTATTATCTCTCATTTTCTTAAATGGCTCAGTCTTAAATGGCCAATCCTCATCCGTCCTCTTTTGCTCGTTTTTTCTTCTATTCTTTTATTTCATTGCTTATTTTTTTCCTTCTTCCCTTTTTTTCCATTCTCTTATTTCTTTCTTCTTCTACTCGCAGTGCTCCAAATTTTCTTTCTTTTTTTATTTCTCTCTTCTTCCTTTGTTCTACTTGCAACGCTCCAAGTTTCGCATTTGCGAGACAAGTTACGGCACGCAGAATTCCTCTCCGGCCTCTTCGAAACTTCCCCCGAGGACTCAGTCTGCTGCTGACCTCAGTATACCATCCCTCAGTCTTCGATGATCTCTTCATTCCGACGTAACCGGCCTTGCTTCGTAATTGCCGAGAGTCTCCACTTGCTCACTCATTCTAACCGGCTCGCGGCGATCCGGATATCTCGGCTCGGCAAAAGAGGCGAAACTTGGACTTGGCCTAACAAGTAGATAATAGCCGTTCAGTATTACGATCGGTTATTAGAAGATTACCACAGGCTGGGGATATCTCTAAACGCTCGAGCAGCTTTATCGCAAGTTCGGAAGGCGTTGCCTTGCGTTTCGAATACTTTGGCATTTGAATAATTCAATGATCTTCTCGGGATTTTAAAGACGATATTGTAAATAGTATTTACACGTAGATGATTTACGATGTATCATTGACACATCACTGTACTACTATATCAATATGTCACCCACACATATACATAAATTTCGTATAACAATAACATTTATTAGATGTCCAATTTTAAGAATTCCACGTTGTTTTTTTGTGCAGACTACTATTTTGTAAATACAGATTGCGCAGCTTTTATGATATATATTATAAATGTTGTCACGACATGACTAGAGTCTCTAAAAGTAAGAATTAGGGCAATGTTAATCTGAAAAAAAATGGCAACGATTATTATTACAAGCTGCTTACAAATATCGAGTGATTATGAATTAGGTAAATTGATTTCATTTTTTTTTTAACATCCATGTATACAACAACCAGTCATTTCTACAAAGTGATAAATTTTCATAAAATTTTCTATTAAATTAAATTATATTAAAGAAAGGTTAGAATATCATTTTTCTATTTTATAGTGCCTGTACATTTGCCTTTTTCTTAATTTCTTTTATCTCCATTAAATAAAATTATAATGTATGTGTCTCTTTGTATGAGTTAAGCTTCAAATCAATTTATTTAATTCATAATCACTCGATACTTATACGCAGCTTGCAATAGTAAGTATCGTCGCCTTTTGCTTCAACATTGCCCAGACTCTTACTTCTAGACGTGACAGCTCTAGTCTGGAACGTTGTATTGAACTAATTGTAAGAAATGATAGAGAAGATTTCAATTTCGAAATTGTTTGTCGTTCTTAGCATAGACTTTTACGTTTCTTAAACGATTCATTCATATATTTGTGTTAATTTAACACATGCCAAATATGTTAGAAAAACACAAATATTATGTAAACAAAAATTGATACAAAAAAAGTAATATTGTCACAATTTGTAAGCAAACTGTAGAAGTATATTTTTCATTAAAATTAATATGTACGGTATGTTAAATTAACACAAAAAACTGGAATATTTTATTCATTTATCTTAAAATTTGAAACATATTATTTTTATGCTATTCATTCACTTGCTTACAAATTATATTGTTTTGACATTAAGACCGGTTTTTTATCTTCTGATTAAATTGTGGTTTAATTTAATGTTTTATTTAGTCTTATTAGCTTCATCTGTAATGATGTCGTAGTCCATTGCGGGTAAAACATCAGATTAAGCTTAATCACAAGTTAAGCAGATAATGAAAAATTGGGCCTAAGAAATGTTGAATATCAATACAAGATTATATATTATATACAATATTAATATTAATATTTAATACAAGATATTTAAATGAAATAATCATATTATATTAAATTAATATAAACAAATACATATATTAATATCAAACATATACATATATGTAAAAAATTCAACACAAAATTTTAACAAGGGCTTGAGTGAACTGTTTCCAATACAAATAGGTACATAATGTTTTTACTATGTAGTTTATACTCTGCTAAAAATAAAACCTAATTCCTTGAGTTAGGTAACCTTTTGTTACTTTTGTAACTCTTTATTCTTCTGTAACTTTTGACGACTATAACGATATTCTTACAGCCGTTAAGAAAGAGAATTACAGAATAGAGTTATTAATTTCCGTCAAAATGTAAATCAATCTATTAAATATTATTATTATTTAACGAGAAGCGCTTGACGGTCAAAGTTAAATGTTGAACTAATACATATACGTTTTCTTATTTAAACAAATTTATTTCAGAAATATGATTCTGCACCATCTGAAACATTAATAATTCCCTCAAATTTAATCTTAAAAAACTGTAATAAATTATTGCGAAAAATATTAATGAGTATAATTTGACATTATGAAACAATTTAACATTGTAATGTGGTGAACAATAGGTGTCATAGACAAAGTTCAATAATTTGGATTTTTGAGTTATGGTATATCAAAGGTGTAAAACTTGTGCTCGGAGAGTATCTTTGATACATTATGATCCGTATTCAGAACGCCCTTACAACGATAACATGTTAATATACTATAAAATAACAACACATAATGTCACGATAAAATTCTAATTGTGTAAAAGAAATACTCGAGATTCATCGTTTGGTTTTTTTGCTGTAAAACAGAATCTGGAAATTCTTGTTCTACACTTTTCTTGATATGACAACTGGCGTTGTAACATTACTGTATGAAGCATCTTCACATATAAAAGAACATGTTTATTTAATTACAACTCTCGACTGTTGAATTTGTCAACTATATGTAACTCTGCGTTTTAAGAATATTATTGAATTACTGAAGATGGCCAGATTGTGGCCGAAACGTTAATGTTTTAATTAATGTAATAATAATTAAATATTACAAACTATAACTTGTGCTGTGGTTTTTTATGCTCTTATTTTTTATATGTTTTAATATTAGAACCACGTTAGTTTTCAAGATATAATATACTATAGTTTACGTTACGCATACTATAGAATTTCAGAGATAAAAGCGCGCTTTTATTGATATTAGCGTGTTCTGAATATGGGCCTTTAGCTTAAAAACTATTCATTATTGAGTTTTGTATCTGTGATATCTTTTATTCATCATTGTCAACTTTTAAACGGATTAGGTCCTATCAATTCCTATTCAACAGCCCATCTCTTTTTTGGACGTCCAATGTCTATCTCACCTTCCTTAGGATCGATAATTAAATGCCTTTTTCAGCAGTCTCGCATCTTCTATGCGAATTACGTGTTTGTACTACCTCTTTTTGTACTCCTTAATTTTCTCCTCAATGGCGTGGACTCCTAAATCCTGTCTGATGGCGTCATTTCTCATATAATTCGCTTTTGTGCATCCTCTAACACTTCTCAGAAATCTGATCTCCACCGTTTGGATTTTCCTTGCATCCTGTGATCACACCACCCAAGCCTCGCATCCATATAACAATGGCATTAGCTATGATTTCATAGAAAGTCTCTTTCTGCATTGGTTGGCTAAAGTTTTTCTAATCGCATATTCTTGTGAAGGACATCTTTTATTTATTACATTATAATAAGCAATACATATGTAAGTACTAACTTGTTTCTCTGAGGTCCAATTTTCTGTATAATTAATGCGAGGTCCTTCAGATTAATAGCTTATTCATTAGTAATATTATGTACCTACAAACACTGATATTTATTATCATTAGTACTGCGACATTGACATTTTGTGTTCGCCTGAATAAAACTGTTAATCGACTGCTCTGAGCAAAATTTACGACATGAGAGATTCGAGATTCGCACATTTGCATTTTAAGAATCTCCCTGTTGCGAGTTTATCGGAATATTTCACGAAGAGTCGAGCGTCTCTCCTGGTGCATAACTCTGCACCAGTGCACAGGAGATGTTCCGCGAACTCCTCGTGAATATGCATCACGCAACACTCGACGAAGAAGAGTTCTTCTTTCCTTGTCCGTTTCATTTTTCCTCTTTCTGTCTCTACCTTTCTCTCTCTACCAAGAATTATTCTCGATCTCGGTTCTCTCTCGACGATTCCCTCGACCGATCGGTCAAGTCGAGTACGTCGCGGTTTGTAATTGGCAACGCGGCAACGCGCACGCAACTACGTCGTGCAAATTGACGTCGCCGACAACATCGGCGAGCGAAGCCCCGGAGGCTGTTTGCGCTCCGCGCTGCTTTTTCTCGCCGTTCAATTGATTCGAGTACCAGCATATTTTGACACGAGCCGCCGATGCTCTCGAGGTAGGTATTCGGGATGTATGCTCGCACGTGAATGCCATCGCCACAGCAACACAAATTAAGGAGAGAATGCAGCTCGCGAGATAAGCGCTGAAGTAAGATTGGAGGTATTTATATAGTTCCGAATCAAAAAATGACTCCTCGGAAATAACATATCGAAATAGCTTGGTTTCTAAGACTTAAATACTTTATTAAAATTAAATTCTTTGTTTATAAGTCTCAATCATTAAGAATTATGATTAAAAATATTCCATTGGAAGATCAAAAATACATTTTGAAAGGTGAAAAAGAGATTCAAATATGATTCCTTCCTTCGATTCTCGAATAAGTCCTTCTTCAAAGATTTTTTGGACGCGTCTAATCTAACAAAACCGTCACAAAACCGCCTTGAAGCGGTACACTTCTTGCGATCAGTCAATCAGTGGTCAATTGACTATGTAATTTGCCAATTGACCACTATCGATTAAATTATCGGAACAGCTTGTAACCATTTTGCAGACGAAATCTTCCAATATGTGAAAATTGAGCAAGTTTGCATTTACAGAAACATATGTATCTAATAAATTTATTTATCATATGTATGATAAAAATTCTATCTTATAAATAATATTGCAAAATTTTGTACTTGTAATATATTTTAATTCTGTATATATTCTCTAATATTATTCTTTATTACAATAATTTTGAGTAGTAATTATATCATGTAATCGTTATGAAAAATGTATTTCTACATTTATATTACAATATTATAAACGCAATATTACTTATTACAATATATGTTTTACATAATTACAAATTTTTCAGGCGATCAATAATAAATATTGTTCATTTAAATCGATTTAAATAAGATTTTAACAAAGAGTATTTTTACGTTATGTTACATAGGCTCAAGTAATCCAAGTTTTATTATTATCTTACGACAGTCTCGAGTTGTCTCAATAGCTGTCTCAAGCGCATTGTTGTACAAGATCTTTTATTATACACGTCACAAAGTACTTGGGAGAAGTTGCATTTATCTGAAAAAAATTGCAACTTCTCGCAAATTCTTGCTTCATACTTCTTGCTTCGTTGTTACGATAACAACGAAGACATGGATTTTGTTAAAATCGTCGAAAACGATGAATTTTATTCGTCTCGGCAATATCTTCAGAACTCGCGATGTAGACATTAAGATAATTGTCCCCGCTGAAATCGTTCGTTCTCATCGCGAAATTGGTATGTCGGCGCCAGCTCGTTTTCTGGATTTATCGGACAAGCGCGAGACACTCGATATCATTGAACACGCAATCGAAGAAAGGCCAGAAAAAGCTGCGGACGAGGCGTTTTCACGGCATTTCGTGTAATGTATTTCTTGCTTGAGCTGATTTCGTTCAATAGCTCAGGGACGATTCTCGACATCAATTCCCATACTCAATGAAGCTAAAGAAATGTGAAAAAATTGGGAAAATTTTTCTACTGCGACTTTTTATTCGGCATTTTAAACAAATATTTTCTATCTATTTTGAAAAAAATATGAAATTGTTTTTTTCCAAAGTCTATAAAAAATTATAATATAAAAATGGCAATAGTTTTATGTAAAATTTTTAATAAAACAGGAATTATAAACAAATAAAGAAAAAAGAAAATAATATTTTTGATTACAATAAAAATTGCATGTATCAATAAAATAATGTATTAATATAAATATAATTATAATTGTTGAAATTAAAAATTTGTTAGATTAAATTTGATTATGTTTAATTATATCGTTTTTAATTCTAAAAAATTGCTCAACATGGTAAGAATAATTATTACCATTAAGAAAAATTATTGGTTGCAAATGAACAAACCAGTAGATTCTAATCATATCCACCGGAATTTAGATTTCATCTCAATTAAAATTATAATAGATTCAATAAGATTCAATAAAAAATTCTGATTTGTTCGTTTTCAATCAGAATTCCAATTAATGCAATCAATGCAGACTCTTTTTTCAATAATAACATAATTCAAATATGTGAAATAACAAAATTATTTTTATGAATGAAATTCATAAACATTTAACAAACTTATATTGTTTAACTGCAAATTAATAAAGCTATTATTTTCATCAAATAAAATAACTAAATAAATAATACAAACACCGATAATTAAATCGCAGAATCAATTGTTAAAAGGATAGTATTGTTTGCATTTGTATTGCGGTTTAACCATTTTATCGAAAAATTCTGCAGCATGAATAACGCAGACTCTCCTAGCAAATAAATAAATTAGAAAGTAAATACGTGGCGAGTGCTCGCGTTTACCAGAACGGTATTGTGCATGAAATCTAAAATTCCACGTTTATGGCGGACATTATATCATTCGCGTATGGCGAGCGGAATTCAGGCGAGTGTGGTTGCAGGGAGAAGCAAACACACGAGGCTCCTCAGCCTCAGAGAGTCTCGGGATTTGGCGAAACGAAGTTAATTCGAAGGCGGCTTGATCGCCGGCCATTCGGGCCCGCTTTACATTCAAATCTCGGGGCTGGACCACGCGCGAGAGCTTCCGTCTCTGAATTACGATTCTCTTTCCGCTGTCTGCTCCCCTATTCCACTCTACTACCTTCCTTTCTCTACGTGCGACCGTCTCGCCGACGGCGGCCTTATAAGCGGTCCCCGTGGAAATGATTGCTCCCACGTGAGATGTCTGGCTCATTAGGCATTCCTTCAGTCTGCGGTTATATCTGCGTATCCGTGCATGAGATGAGAAGCAGATAGATGGATGAATAGATAGTGTGAATGGCGGGGGTTCTCACGTATTAAGCATCATAGGTTTAGTTTCCACCGAAACATCAAATGCGGCATAGAATCAAATGTCGGTGAACAGGCGTTTGACTGCGCTTATTTTACTCCCACTTCAATCCACAAAGTGGATACCACTCTATATCCAATGAAAACAATGCTCTTTTAATTTGCCTCAAAGTGAAATCGAATTGCGAGTTTCAATGGAAACTAGATCATACTTAGCGACGAGTTACTTATACGTTCAACTATGGATACATTCCACTTGGCGCTCACAATATTCATGAAGCATTATTTGTCCTGGTATAATAGTTAGTAAACAACAAGGATA
Organism: Acromyrmex echinatior; assembly: GCF_000204515.1. Next base: position 241,104 of record NW_011626978.1, read on the forward strand.
AAATGATTACAAGAGCCGAGCCAAAGAACATTGCGAGAGCTAGTTAATAGAACGCAGCCTATGTAAGCTGCCAGTTATAACACTTCACATATAAATGCGACATTCCATGATTCAAACTTGTTTTCGCATTTTCGACATAAAACCTCTTTCGTGCACTTACAAGAGACCATCTCAGTTTGTACAAGATAGTGAAAATACTTGATATCGATATACGTAAAAGTTGGCACAATATGTAAATTAAGAAAAAAGACAAAGTAGGTTCCAAGAAATTAAGGCTACGTTCAGAAGCATCATCGTGTTTCATCTTACCACTGTTTAACATCGAGTGAACAAAGATAAAATATACAGTGACACTTGGGCGATTCCGAACGCAGCGTAATGCTAATGTCAGCGGTACTGTAATTTTCAAATAACTTGGAAAATTCTTATGATGAAAAAAGTTGTCACTAGTGTTCTGGAAATGTCTCAACATCAGCTATGAAAAATAGGTTCCATTTAAGATTTTTATGTTGACCTTGAAAGTACTTTCCAAGGTCAAATTAATATCATCATCTTTTTTGAAACCCTATTACTTTTGTTTCAAACATTTTTTAGACAAATATTTTTTGAAATATAGTTGTTACTATGCACATAATACCAAATTTCTTGGAATCTACGACCTATACTGTCTTGCCTTTTTTTCTTAATTTACATCTTATGCTGTCAACTTTTGCTGATATCAAAGATTTTCACTTGTTGTACAAAGAGATGGTCTCTTGTTAGATTTAAATTTACATATTATTGCAGTTATCAAATAACAGAAGCACATACCACAATGCACAATTTAAAAAAAAAATAATTCTTCATAATTATTTTTTATTTTACTTATTTTGGTTTTCTCCGCGACATTAAAGTGTATCTCATCATTAAAACTATCGTCAAGATTCTTTGTTCGTATTGCCTTTACCAAGTTATCCCTTTTGCATGGTTAAAAAGGCCACTAGACGACCTTGTGCATTCAGCAGGGATCCTCGCAATGAAGTATCGCACGTGTGTCTCGGGATTAAATGTCGTTAGCACCGAGACCAGAGTTTAGGGATCGTAAAATGAGAGGGAGAGAGAAATGTAGGAGGAAGAGAAGAGGAAAGAATATCCACACGGGACCTTGCAAGGTCCGGCGGCAGTAACCTTGGCTTTGGCGGCATCTATAACGCAATTAATGTCCTTGTGACTCGCTCGTGGAGAATCTCGCACGAAGTGCACACACATAACCACCACCGTGGCATTTGTATCGTATATTTATCCTCGACAAGCAAATCATCTCGTGCGATATATTGTGCTTAATTGTTTTCCGTAAACGGCCATATTATATTTAACACGGTTCGTGGTTATTCTCTGTGAGTTATAAGATGCAATATGCAGAAGATACGAAAAATATCTTCTGTGCGAGAGGAGATTCTGAGACGACCGGTGGATCACGATGGAACAAAGATTTATACCGTTCTTGCTCGCGGAACAGCATCATCGATAATTCCCTAATCGCTTTGCAGTTGCAATATTAAAGGGATCTTAAATCTGTCTGTATTACCGACTAAATTATATAATTTTTGTATGACAATTTCTCTCTCTCTCTCTTTCTCTCTCTCTCTCTCTCTCTCTCTCTTTCTCTGGATATAAAATGTATTATATGAATTAACTGTGCCGTTGTAAAAATGTTTTCAGAAATTGTTGTTTTTAAAATTAAAATAATATAGTCTCAAATTTATTACTCGCTATTTAACTTAACAAAATAGATCGAGAATGCAGCAGTGACATTATTACACAAAATAGGTATAAAAAACAAAATTGGTTGCCAATTTTTAGTGTTAAAGCATTTCTTGAATTTATTTTTCTAACAATAAGACAATTAATCATTTAGACAAATATAAATCAATGACAAAAATAAGTAAAATTACAAAGCAAATTAGAAATAAATGAATAACTGAAAAATAAGTACGATACAAAAAAGATCAAATACATTAAAGAAGAAATATCTTTTTAATAAAGACTAAATAGAATGCATAGTATAATACTATTTTTAGAATAACTACAATACATTAATTTAAAGTTAATTAACGTATCTTATGTCAAATTTAAATTTTATTTTTTAATTATATATAATAAAAATATATAATATGTATATACAGGGTCCGGCAAAATAATCTCCCACATTTTAATCTTTAATAAAAACGCTATTGTAAATGCTATTTAGATTTTATTTTTATTAACTGAAAATTTATGCTATGCCATTTGTTTTTATTGAGTTTTGAAAATTACAGAGTC
>NW_011626978.1:243638-256705 GCF_000204515.1 Acromyrmex echinatior
CGCTCGTCAGTGGTTCGGGGACAGTGGCGGTGCAAAATGTGGGAGATCATTTTGCCGGACCCTGTATATTAAAAATGTTATACTAACGTCAATTACACGTAAAGGAGGAGAATATAAGAGCCGATGTCAATCCTATTTAAATTTTGTCTAAACTCATGAAAATTTCTGTTGAAAATTTATTGCTTTTTAAAGTATACACCTTATATTATTTTTCTACATAATTGCCGCCATTGCTGATGCACTTTTATAGCAGAGCTCTAGGCGTTGTATCTCTTCGTCATAGAAAATTGCCGTCTGTGAAGTAAACCACATGATGACAGCTTTTTTAACCTCGTCGTCATTGTGGAATCGCCAGCAAGGGAGGATTTCAAATTAATTTTTTCTTCAATTGCACGCATCAAATCATCGTTAACCTGAATCGTGCGCTCCGTTCATTGCGTGCACATTTTTGCATCCTTCATTGAAAATATCGTACCCAGTATCATTGCATGTTCATATATTTCACAAATTTGACGATAAATTTCAGTCGCATTAATGTTCTTCGCATTTAAGAAACGAATCACAGATATTTCACAAGCAGTGTGGGGCGTCGCAATTTGTTTAAACATTATTTAAACACATACTACAATATGTGTTCACTGAATCAATAATTGTAAATCACGTCACTTCCCTGCTAATGAATCAACAAACTTGGTACACATGTGCACCATCGCAACCCGCAGAAATTTCCCAAAATACTTACATCTTAGATTCTGATTACCCAAATAAATAAATCGCATCGCGGTATCAATTAGCAAATCTATTTTTATCCCAATTTGAGTTTTCTGTTTAGAATCAAAATAGAAACAATATAGAAATTTGCATTTCCTTTTTTTTTCATGAAAATTGTACATTCTTTTATGGATATAGAATGAGAAATCCACATTTATCCCAAGTAGATAAATCACACTGCGATACGAATTAGGAAATCTATTTTTATCTTAAATTTGAATTTTCTGTTTAGAACAGATCAGTGCAGAAATTCACATAGTTCTTTTCGTATCATTAATTAAAATCGCAGTTTTATATAATACATACTTATGAAATCGAAAGGAAAATCACATTTTTATATCTATTAAACATGGAATTCATTGTAATAGAATAAAAAATAAAAATTATGTGTACATAAATATTGATTAATGATGTAACTTTCTTTTTTATATTACTGTATAGAGTCACTAGGGATAATTATGACAGAGGTAATTGGGGGGATAAATGTGACGTACAATGATGTTTGAATAAAAAATAAATTTTGAGATTATTTTTATCAAACACATTGAAAATAATCAACAATTATACTTTTTATGCGTTTGATAAAAATAACTCCAAAATTTGTTTTTTATTCAAATGCATGTCACATTTATCCTCACTGTCACAATTACCTCTATCTTTTATTTTTTATTTTTTATTTTAGAGTTAAATAATATTGTGATCGCAATATTATTTAAATTATACTTTAACTGTATTATTATATTTAGCATTATTTATAGTTAGTATAATTATGTATTATATTGTACATTGATTTATTCAATTAAAAATTATAAAAAGTATATAAATTAATATTAAATTAATTTAGTAAACAGTATTATATAATTTATTTATAAATAATTAACACAGGAGTAACAATTCAATTGTAATCATTTTATTAATGTAATAAAGGAAACACACATGTTCGTTTTGGCTTACATTCTTCTAAATAATAATTTAAACATAGTGATACGCATTTTTGTTTAATTAAATTTACAGGATATATTCTTACATTAGAAGAAAATTCGAGAATCTGTTTAGAGTTCGCATTTGAAATCTAGTTTACAAAACATTACACTTCTGATCAGAATCTTCATAGATCTTCCAATCAGAATCCATAATTTTTTTGGAAAATCCGACTGGATTCTAATCTGATCCCAAAAAATATTCTATGCGGAAATCGTTACGACGGCAAAATTTAAAAACCGAACTTACTTTCTGGATAGTCCTCGTACAAGCTCATGCGTATTCATGCCATATATATACCATTATATTGCTAACGCAGTTCGAAACTTAGCGAAAATACCACGGTAGATGATACGTATATCTACCTCTCACTTAGATAATGTACTTGAAGCCTTCAACACGCATGCGCGCGTTTTAACTAATCTTATCCGTCTAATCTTATTCTTTATTTCATTCGCACACCTCCTACACCACAAAAAGATTCTGCGTTAACAATATAGAAATATTACATATATGATTCATGCTAAATCAGGAATTAAGAAACTGATGTCTCCGGTGGACTGTATCTATTTGTTAAATCAATAATTACTGATCTCGGTTATTTTATTTTTGTATGACTTTGACATTTCACCACGAGATCACATTGAGAAACATTCGCCGTGGAAATCAGCCGTCGAATGAATTCGGTGCAAAATTTCAGAGCATGATCGAGTCAATAACGACGACGCTAGAAAAAAGCCAGGTAAAATCACGAATTTAAGGATGGAGTCTCTGTTTTGGATGAGGGAACTGAAGAAAGAGATCTGTCCTGCAGTCATCTTAAAAGGTAATACTAGGCATCCTTTTTAGGCTGCATTCTATTTAACACTCACAACGCTTGTGGAATTATTTCATCTTTGTCGTTTATCAAATGTTGAACAAGGACAAACGATGCTCGCGAGCATTGTAGGCGTTAAGTGGAATGCAGCCTAAAAAGGTAAAGCGAGAGCGAGAGAGAGAGAGAGAGAGAGAAAGAGAGAGAGAGAGAGAGAGAGAGAGAGAGAGAGAGAGAGAGATACTGCTACATGGAAAAATAACTCTACGGTTTTCACAATCGGAAATAATGATAATTTTTGCTTATTAATACATTTGGTTGTGATAACCATAAGATGGACATATTTTAAGTCATAGCTGTCAAGATATACGAATCTTACGGTTATCACAATCGTACTACGGTTCTTGTAATTTAAAAATTTTTTTTATTGATGGGTTACGTTTGGTCGTAGCAACCATAGTTGTTTTTTTTTCATGCACGCTTTTTGGTGTATACACTCTAAAAAATATTGATGTGGATTCAAAACACCGTGCGATGTTTATACATATAATTCACACTTTGTTCATGATAATATTGTATTAATATTAAATGATGCGAATTTAACATCATGAGTTTCAAATTCAAATATGATGATATTGGTTTCGTTCAGTAGACTCAACTGTTGTGGAGCGGATCCGTGAGTGCTCACTGCTATTGATGTATTCTTCTAGATCATCCAATAGTAGCGAGCGCTCAGATCCGCTCTACAAAAGTTGAATTTGCGGAACGCGACCATTGATATAAACATTATAAACACGAGATGATACAAATTCGCACTATACTGGTGTTAATATTAAGGGAAAGTGGGGGAATTGTGCGCATCCTGGTTTAGTACTTTTCCAATAGCTGAAGACATCACCATGATAAAATTTTTACGTAGGAGGTCGTCCTCTTAAGATATAATTACAAAAGATACGACGTAAATACATTGCTAGCCAGAAAAATATAGTACAAAAAAGTAAAATCATATCTTTTCTTGTTATTTTAACATTTAGAAAATAAGGCGATAAGTCCGTATTTTTAATTTGTTTGTTTGAAAATGCATACATTATTAAAGTATGTTATTATATGTATTTTTTGAACTGTTATTTATTAAGTTTAGGAATTATTGAAGTAATCGTATTTTGTACTGAGTCAGATTGCAGCGAGCAACTGTTTTGAACGCATAACCTATCTTCCATATACTGTATGACTAGCACTAATTTTTTCTTCTTAGCATTATTATTATATTAATTTTGTATTTTTTCTTAATATAATTTATATTTAAAATTTATTTAATATATATTTATATTGTAATATAATGAATATATTGTCTGATTTCTTTGTTAACATTCCTTTGTTAACAATTCATTCATTTTTTACAGCTTTTGTTTTGCTCACAATTACCCGATTCATGTGCACAGTTATCCGACGCGTGAGAAATTTTTTCGCTTTTCCATTTTTTCCTTTTGGTTAAATATAATCTTATTGAATGAAAATCTGATATGAGGCTAATGGTAGAAGAATGTTTATAGTTTCTATTTCCATACTTATATCGCTTTAAACTTGAAAAACCATTCCAAAGCAATAAATTTTCCTTAAGTGCGCACAGTTTTCCCACTTTCCCCTAATACTATTAATTATATAGACACTACATGGAGTATCCACACCAATATTTTTTAAAGTGTAGTGCAAAGTCTGCCCATCGACACACGGATGACGAATAGCATCGAAACCATAATGACAGGTTTAGAAAGAGATGAAACAATGTATGGTTAGAATACACTATTTTCTCTCTTCTAAAATTTGACCAATAGGACAATAGAAAGAATTCCGTATCTATATAATTACACAAATTCAATTGTTATATGCGAATATGGAATCTAATCGAATGTTGATAAAATGAAGGAAAGAAATAAACGGCGTCCACATAAATATGCATGTTCGAATATTTGCGTTCACTAAGTGTATATCCTCTAATCATTGAGGATTCCTAAAAATCGAGGCTGTAGAAATGTAAGCGAGTAGGTATATCATTGGGTTTGTAAGAAGAGGAGAGGAGAGGAATGCGGAATCGTGTAAACGTGTATGAGATCTCGTCAGTTATTACAGGTTGTGAGCCAACAGCATATCGTAAATAGGAATTGGACTCGATCTTTTTATTGAAGCGATATTGTGGTGTCTCAAAGGTGTTTTTTTTGAGATTGATCCTTGGAAAGAGGGCGGATTGATAGTCTTGTGTCATAATTTGTGAATTCTATTACGTAATCGTCGCATAATGTTATGGTAATTGGTTATTATTACGGTGTTGTCATTCGTTTGTTAACATCGTCGTAAGTGTGACTATTGTCACTTCAAGATTGTATACTTTTAAGATTAGATTATATGTACCCTGAGGAACCTATTACGACCATTGTCTACGCAGAAGATAAGAAAGAAAGAGATTATAAGGTAACTCCGGTAAATACGCCGCGCTGGGATTTACGCCGCAGAAGTTAGAAAAAATAGGAGTGAGGGAGGAAATTTTCCAGCAACTACTCTCCATTATATGCCTTTATATTATATTAATATAGTGTTACGATTTCAGTTTCTTACTGTTAATTAAATTATTGTGAGTTGAATCGATTTGTCACTGTTAAGTAGTACCATCATAATTATAATCTACATAAAATGATTACTATAGAACGTGCAAAAGACGTTAGTGGTTATTTCGTGATACATGAGTGTAGAGGAATAGTAAAGCATGTTGTACAGCAAAATACAAGTACTTTGCTCTTGTATTCTTTGTTTAATTTGTTGTATATCCCACCTGTTTGAGGACATTTTTAGCGGGTGGGATTTATGCCCAAAACATACAAAGTGCGCAGATTAAATTTAGTGCACTAAACGTATTACATAAAATATGTACCTCACGTCACTTATAATACATCTAGGAAGATTGTAATTATTATTTATTACTTCATATACATATCTATCATTTTCTTATTCCTTTATAAACGCATTTTATAAGTTACTGTGTCTTATTTATATGCACTATTTGTAAATTTTTCATGAGCACATACTCCTTTCATGAGTACATACCCCTCCTTTCCCCCTGATAGACATATATCCCACCTCTATAGGATATACGGCAAAAATGCAAGGGTTTAAAAAAGTTCATTTTTTAATACGAAATATAAATATTTTAGATTTCTAATATTTTTTTCAGTAGACAGTAAAGTTTTTACTGATATAGTTCGTTTACTTTAAACGTAGTAAATAATACTTAATAAATTAAGTTTTTGATAGGTGCAGCGTATATATACCGGAGTTATCTTAAACTTTTAAGATAGAAAAAATCCAGTATATATACTTTCCGATAAGTATTTTAAATATATATAATAAAAATAAAAATTTTGCGGTTATTTTCGTAACTGACAGTTCGTAACTGACTGTTTTTTCATTTCCTGGGTTCCTACTCTCGTCAAAACCAAAGTGCCTTAGGGCGTGTTAAGGCACCTTCAAATGATATGGCCAACGTATGCCAACATTAGTAAATACCATATACATACATGACATACATAATTATTCACATTGAATGTAGACAATATTTAGCGAATATGTGCAAAGTTTGTCTATACATTGGCTATATCGTCTGGAGGTGGCTTTATTATTAGCAAACATGACACGTCATCTACATCGTGAAGAAAAGTTCGAGAATAGTCAAAGAGAGTATGAATTTGTTAAAATATTAATAAATACTAATACATAGTTTAAATTCACCTAATAGCCAAATAGCACTGATTCACTTGTAATAATTTAATCATTATATTATAATCACACACACACACACACACACAAGCACGCACGCACACACGCAAGAGTCAGATTAAAATAGATATTTCACAAATATATATTCAAAAAACGAAAATTTTTTCCTTTTGCAACCTTCAAGTAACGTTAGCACCATCGTAATATTAATCCATTTTATTAAATTAAACACTAATTTAAAAATTTGGAAATGATATGTTTTAAGAATTATAAATTAAAAAATTTTTTTTAATCTATACAAAGCAATTAATTTGTTTAATACAATTTATTCTCATAGTTATCTATATCGTCATATACTTTAAATTATTTTTTATTTCGTAATTTCGTTATATATGGATGTTCCAAAATTCGTGCATTCGCAGCACAAACAATTTTTTTTTTACAAAATTGTGTCTAATAAATATTATAGTTTTTGCAAAAGAGCAGGTTGAAGTTATATGAGTAAACGCAAAAATTATTTATCGAATGTAATTTTACTATCGGAAAAAGTTGTTCGTTTTAGCACAAAAAATAATTTTTTTCATTAGCAAAATTGCACCCAATAAGTAATTTTTGCAGGAGAGCAGATTAAAGTTAACAAATAAGAACAAAAATTACTTATTGAACGCAATTTTGCTAAAAGAAAAAGTTATTTGTTTTGATAAAGTATCATATTCTATACTCCAAATAAGCGAATTTTGGGACATCTATTAAATAAACATTATGTTGCGTATAGTTAAGTTCCCGCCCATGCATTGCGTATAGTTCCTAAGTTTGCTACGCGTACGCGCACATTAAGTTACTAGCCTGACAGCAACACACAGCGCTATGATCTAGATCCTTTTCATTTGTCACGCATTTGGCTAGCTTGCCCTTCGCGCGTTCGTTTCCGGTCGTCGTTACCGTCTCTTACAAGTTTCACGTCGTCATGGCAAGCCAAATAAAAACTTTATATTTTGATAATTTTGTGAGTCAGTTAGTGCACCCAATCACCTACACTAAACAAAAAAGATAGAATTAGCGTTCGCATACGCACACGACACAAGTTGCCGAGGAAATCACAGAAATCCTCAACACAATTATACATAATGAATTTGGAAAAAAATATTCTGAGAATATTCGATTACAGTAATATTTTAGTATTATATTCAAATAATAAATTTTATTATATTAAATAATTTGATACTTACATAAAATTACATTTATATATTTAATTTATAACAAATTAAGCTTCTAAAAGTAAAAATCCAAGTTTAAAGCATAGATAAAAGTAATATACATATTTCATAAAAATAATATGTATATGTATATGTTTTATATGCTATAACTGCTGTAAGTCAAATTTTACTTACAGACTTTTGCAATATTTCAAGACAAAGCATGAATAAAGCAATAAATTAGTAACACAGAAGCACTATATTTTTATGTTTATACTTTTTTCGATTGCTGCAATGGTTGTGGTAATTCATAATCTCTGTTTATTGATTCATGCGGGCGGAATTTGAGAAATCCAAGTTCGAATTCCAATTGAGGTGACATTTCACGTAATACATTATTTTATTTATTTATTTTTTGGTATATGCACTATTAGCATCAGTAATATTAAATTTGCTTTTCTATTTATATTATCAGTATTCTATTTATATATCATTGCTTGTCTATTTAATTGGTGATATTACTGTTTCAATTTCAATTGAAGACTGTGTTTCAAAATCGATATAACAATCAGCGCACAGTTTGCTTGAATTCGTCATTAGCAAATTTATAATTATAGATTTGCTTGAGCGGACGACACCAAATGCGAATCTTTAACTCGCGTTATCCTAGACTATATTAGGACCACTTCAACCGACTATAATTAATTTTAATCGACGATTAGTCCATTGGAATTGATCAATTGTATCTATTGTTGACAAATGCAATTGATCAATTCCAATGAATTAATCATCGATTAATAAAGTTAATCGAAGTTGATCGAAGTGGCCTTTACTGGGATTAATATTAAGCCGAATATATGAACTCTCTTTTCCTCTTTTTGATACAAAGAGAATATAAAGTTTTGTGTTCGTTGTCGAAATTTATGAATTTTATGTTATCATGTTATCTTTGCGCATTATTACACTAAATAGTGGATTGGTGTTGTCATTCTGCCGTTAACATCGTTGTAAATATAAATATAATCGTTCATATATTCACGAAAGAAGTATTCTTTCAAAATAAGATTATATGTACCTTTAAGAAACCTATTACGTGAACCATCATCCAGAAGAGAGAAAGAGATTACGCACTTAAGATAGAAGAAACTCAGTACATTCCAATGAGTACCCTTATCCTTCGAATTTTTCGGAAAAATACAACGTATCTTTTCTTGCCTTATAAAAAGAGAATCTCCGATCTACAACAGCAGTTTCTCGAGTTCCTTGCTAGAAATTATTTAAAATCTTAACGTAGTTCTAAATCCAAAATTAGTGTAAGTTTGCAATTAAAGAAATACAAAGATTGCAAATAAATTCCATTTCTTTTAATAACAACTTTCGAAATAATTATATAAGTGTCGTTTTTCTGTGCTTTCTGCTACGAGTCATTGATTTAACTGCTACTTTTTAAAAGTGAATCATTGTATTATTATTGACTTCAGTGTTATATACTTATAATTGATATAATCATCAGCGAATATTTACTGTTTTTTCAGTAATAATACAGATTGAATCTGCAGAAAATCTTAATCTCTAAAAGTAAATCAGTGTATTATTATTGAAAAACAGTAAATACATCAGTAATTACATCAGTTAAAAATATAGCATTGAAATCACTGATTCACTGATGAGTGAGAGTCGCTTCGGGTGAAAAATGTTGTAGAAATAAAACGTTATTTTTAAATAACTTCTTTGTTAATAACGAAACTTTTTAATGAAGGACGATCGCCACTTAAAATCTGTCGGAGGTCACTCAGACTCATAATCTTGTTATGACGATCTATCGTAATCGTGTCCAGTTATGCTTTATTTAAAAACTATTCAGAGAATTAGATCAACATTTAAAAACTAATACAGAATTAAATCAACAACTCTCCGAATTTATTAAACAATTGAAGCATAACTGACAGTAATTTTGTAATAATGTGAATAACGATTTTATTCTTTATTTCAATGTATCACTTTTTCCTTGAGTCTAATAGCGTTGTTACTATGATAAATTCGATATCAATTTCTATAAAGAAAAATACAGAAAAAAATATAGGAAAAAATGAAACAGTTGCGAAAAATGTTGTGAGTTTCTCTCAATAATTCATTCTCTCTTTTTGATTTTGTAAACGACGTTCGATATTGCGAGAAATATTTACGAAGATTTTCCTTAACCTTTCCCTCTTACGTTTTAATCAGCCTTATACAAATTCGTTCTCGTAAAGTGCGTGATAACATATACTATAATGTATCGAGTGATTCAAATATTTTGAAAATATGCAATTTTACCAAACAATATTCTAAAATAAAAGTATCAGGCTGCTCCTCGCCCTGATGAAATGAACTGTTCTCGAAACATTGGCATGGATTTGGACATGGAGATAACCCGCAAAACACATAGTTATTGTATAAATAAAAGTTATATGATATAGAAGAGGGACATATTTTGGGGTCATATTTTTTTCCGGATGAATGCGCCAAAAAGATGAAAGTAACTTCCATTTTTTTTTTAAATGGAACTACTGATCTTTTTACATAATATGACCTCTAATTTCTTTGCATATAAAAGTATTAAGATAAACGTATCAAAAAACCAATAATTTATTAGATATTTTATAGTTTATTCTACACATACATTTGTCAAGTCTTTATAAAAAGTTTTAGATACATTACAATTTTAATTAATATAATATAAACTAATAAATATAACTTCATAATTGTTATATGTTTACAAAACCTTATTGATCTTTTCTAAGTCTTTTCTTTTTATTTTCCCACAAATAATGTGTATCAGTGTATGATACGATTTATAACGAGATTTACATTTAGAAGATTACAATTAATTAAGTTTCCTTTTTTCAGTAGTCTTTCAAATAATACGACACATTGAGAAAATTTTGTTTTTCTAGGACAAACAGAAGCCAATATTCTTCAGGTGTTCGAATTATTAATATAGGATTGCTAAACAACTGAAATATTTTATGGTATTCAAATACATGTTTAAGTGTATGTAGTCGTATATAAAATAAAAGGTACCGTAATGATTTAAATGATTTTGTTCTTAAGACTTTGATACTGTCCATATACGATCATACAACTTTTGCTTTTTTACAACTTACGATCAGATTACACGTTGTATGGATCCTCGGTTATGATGAATTTTAGAATATAACTATATATATATATATATAGATTAGCTTTAGATATGACTCCTAGTAAAGTAGTTTTAATGCATGAGCCCTGGTTCATTGTAAACAGACATTAAAGTTTGATGATTTTGTTGTTCATCGTATATAAACGATCATATTTTACCTTTGTTTACACAAGTTTCAGCGTACTAGTTTCGACGTCAATATCTGCATGTTTCTGGCACTTTTATATACTGCAGATGCAATGAAGGTGCACAGAAGCGCATAGTTGCGTATATAGAAGATCTATCATTAAAAAAGCTCTGCCAAAAGCGCAACTTTGAGGTCTTCTCTAAAATCAATATGACTCATGCATTAAATTACCAGGAGTCATATTTAGAGATAACATAGCTACATTCCAAAATTTATCATAATCCGAGGATCCACACAACGTGTAGTCTGGTCGTTAAAATACTATACTGGATAGAATACTGATTTTAATTTTCTGTTTTTTCAGTGCAATAATATTCAAAGAAACAGCAAACATCTAACAGAAATAAAGACAAGCATGCAAGAAAAAGAAAGATATATATATATATACAATATATATATGAATAATATATCTTAAGTAACAATTGTACTCGAATAGAAACAAATTACGCAATAGCAGTTAAATACAACAAACATCAATCCAATCGTCGATGAGTGGATTACTTTTTGCTTTTGTGAAAAATATTTGCGAGATATTAAATAATATATAATGGAAGACAGATTGGACGAATATAAAAGTAATTCACCTACAAAATGTTGTACAAAAAGAAAAGAATTAGAAGAATTATTACTAAATCAGACAAAAGAAAATAACTCATCTAATAACAAGCGCAAAATAAGCTTAAGAACGAAAGTATATACGCTAGCTTGTAGATTTAAAAAATATAAAAATAATTTAACCAACCAGATTCGTGAAATAAATACAAACAAAACAAAATGGAACAAAGTCGATTGAAAGATTTAAAAAAAGGTGAAAATTAGAAGTAAAATTATATAAAGTAGAGCGGGACTTTTTCGTCCATTTTTCGCGATAATGTTTCAGTACATCTTGATTATTTAAAGTACTTGTGCTTTCGAGAAGCAATCATGATTGTATGATGTAATTATAAGCACGTCGCTGCAAAGAGATATTGTTTGTAAATTTTATCATAAATTTTCATACTTTAAAGTTGAAACTAACGGAATAGCCTCGCCCTACCCTATACATATAATATATATAATTATGTATACATATAACGAACCTTTTTTTAGATACAAGGAAAAATTGCAAGTATTTTCTTTGATTTTGACGAGCTTTGGATATATTGTAATATAGATCAAAATAAAAGATATATACTATGTTTCATAAGTTCTATTACGTATTAAGTTTTTATTACTTTTAATTTCATAAGTTCTATTAAGTATAAAAGAAACATTCCTTAAAAAAAATAGATTAAAATATAATTATTAAAATATATAATCCGATAATAATCGCCTAAGGACCGCTTTAACATGCGATTGAGCATTTATAAAAAGACTACCCGTGTCTCTCTTTTTTCTGTATTTATTATATCCAAAATTATTAAAATTGAAAATGGACACTTGATTGTGCGTTCCCTTATAAGTAAAGTCATACATATCTAATATAAAGAACATAAAGAACATAAAGAACAAAAATAGTCGTTATCGAGGCCTGCGTCTGCCTCATGCCACCAATCGCGCGTGCACTGCATGTAAAAGAGTTATATGTATTGTGCTTAGATAAGCCACATAAGCGTAAATTTACGATTTTATATTTTTTTACTATAAACTTTCAAATAAAATGCTTTTTATTTTATTAAGTTTAAAATATATTTTTTTAAGCTATGTGCATGTCTTTTTTAAATATTTATAAGAAGTAGTTTCAAATTCATATAAATTTTGACATTAGTTTGAGGTTAGAAGTACCATATCACTAGGGTACATTGTAACACCATTGTTACAATTAACTTCAGGGTAATGTTAAGAGCCCGCAAACCTGTATGAGCTTCAAATTTTGATGAGAATACACTGAATCGATGCGTTTTCGCATAAAAATAAAGATTTGCCAAGAAAAAAGTGTCTCTCTCTACTTCGTGACCGAAACATTTTACCGAGACATTTTAAGTCGAAGTTGGCGACTATTTAGGTTAGAAAATCTGTCACAGCCATGAAATACTGCAATGCGAGCAAGCGCTGCGGACTCAATAGTTGAGTGAGCGCTACAACTGTCCCCAGTCTTCCCTCAAGTGTTCAAATTTGTAATAAATGCGTTGATTGTTAGAAAAATATGATAAAATTGTTGATTAATTACGCCAATTTAAATGAATACTA
>NW_011626978.1:256870-432175 GCF_000204515.1 Acromyrmex echinatior
TAAGAGAAATTTTTATTTTCTATCACATCACGCGTTATTTGGATAGTATGTCGACTACTATTTAAAAACTTCTACAGTAGAAATGCCTATAGAGAAAAATATATAATTAAATAATAAAATATATAATTAAATAATAAAATATATATTAAATTTTACTTGTGAATTAAAGTACTTTAAATGCTATATTGCACTATGGAATGCTAATAAAATTTGTTTTATTACTCTAAGGTTGAAAAACTCACATTCAAAATTCTTTTTACACGTTTTTATATCTATCTTAAATAAGTTGCAAAACGTTAGAATAACTGAATTAACTATTTTAATATAAAAAAATAAAGTTCAATGTTAAACAATTTTACTAAATGTTTACAATGTTATTTTTAACTATCAAAATTTTAATGACAAAAATTATATAAACTAAAACAGCACATGGGCGAAAATTTAATAGTATTCCAGGACAAAGGAATCATTGAGGAACTATTAAAAAATTTTTTTAGTTATTCGTGGACTTACACTATTGCGTGTATTACCAAAAATTGTAAAATATGTAACTTAGATCCCTTTATCATTCTGTACAATTTTGTTTCATTTGATTAGTTAAAATATTTTTCAAGAATTTTATTGCTATGCGGAATAGCCTTCAATACTCGTTCAGGGGAGAATTAAGAATTAAATTTGAATTTTTTTTAATACGTGTACTAACCCTAAATAACAGTTTAAACTGCATTTCAAATTTTTTGTGGAAAGATTTTTGACTTCATCATATCAAGAAAATCCGCGAGAAAATCAGTTAAAAAGAAAATGAGAAATAAAGTATTAATAAATACAAATCAGGTATTCATAAGCGCTAAATAGATGCTAAATATACGAGTATATAAACTATGAAAATTATATAATAATAAATAATTTTCAAAATTGTTAAGTGTAATGTTTCACATACATATAAGATTTGATTTTAGAAGAGAATTCTCTTGTCACTGACATCATTATATCTTTTTAAGAATGAGTCTACCTTTCTTTCAGTGTACTCTAATTGCAGACTAAATGGAGTATTCCGACAAGAAATCCCGACACGGTAATCCGCAAGAAGCGGTTCGTGAATTAACAACTTGCGGATGAGCCGTACTTTCTTCTCCCTTGAAGAGAAGATGGATTTTCTAAGAAATCGCTAATTCCGCTTTCATCAGTGAGGATCAAGAGAGAATGTGATCCGAATCTTCATAGATCTATATAATTATTTAATTAAATATATAAATTTAATAGATTTAATAGATTGCTTCGAATGGAAATAAAAAATAAATTAAACTCATACAATACTTAATATATAATAATATACAATAGCAGTGACGAAGTTTTCGCTCCTTATTTTCCTTTTACTTCTCCTTTTCTCAAATTCATTCGTTGTTTACATATGTATAACACTCGCAGGTTGACACTCCAAAGTAATTAACTTTACTTTAAATTATATCGATTCTATTTCTTGCTTTTCAAATTAGTTTTAATGACTGGACAATCGTGTGTTGCATATTAAAAATCTAGCATTTATATTAATAATGATTTTCCTCGGGACGATGCAAGGATACATTAGGTGTAGCCTTGCATCGTACCAGTTGCGTGTAAGCGCTACACTGCACTAGAGTAGTGTACACCAGCATGGTGTACACTACTTCATTATTGAGCTAATATTTTGCTGTCGATTGACCTCTATTTTCAAATTTTAAATGTCACACTGACTCGGTGTAGCCGAAAATCCCACTTCGTGCATAAAGTTTGCACTACATTATAGACACGGAAACACGAATGAGTTCGCTTACCATCAGCCATGAAAACATGATACACTATCTGGTGGGAGATAGTGCAGCCAAAAGAAAACGCTATAAGAAAGTTCATCTTTAATATTAAGATTAGAACAGAATCGTTTATATGAATAGTTAGAGAAATTCGAATTATGGTCAAAATTAAGTAATATGAAGTAAAAATTGCCTTAGTAAATGATGAGCGACGGCTAAACCTGGTGGAAGTCACTCAGAGTCAATAATACAGGGTTGGCCATATTCGACGGAAAGATGTTTTTTTTTTCAATCATGGGAAAGAGATGTTAGATCGAGTAACGACGTTTCCCATGATTAAAAAAAAAAACATCTTTCCGTCGAATATGGCCAACCCTGTATATGTTAAGGTCAAGGTTAACGGAACTGTCTCCCTTATTTGGCATATTTACCGTATTTGTAAATAAATTTATCGCAGATATGTGACTGCGCGCCGATTATTTTCGATTTTGCAATATCACAAATCGGAATAATAATAATAATAATAATTTCCTCAAATGAAAAAACCCGTGTGGAAATTTATTCGGGAATTCCATACTTTCATACTGACTCTATATGGGCATTTCTGAGGCATCCAAAGTAAAGGTTTGTCAAACTCACGCCCATTTAGGGTATAGTTAGGACTTTAACTTAAGTTCCCTAGTCACGGCCCGAGCAGGGTCTAGTTTGGATTCCACTTTTTCCCCAAGGTAGTTATACTTTGGTAGTTATACTAGGCCTGCTCAGTTGCAGCACATATAAGGCTCAATTTGATCTCAAATTTTTTCTGATAATAGTTTAATTTATAGGATATCCTATAACTATGCCTTAAATGAGCTTGAGTTTGATAAATATTTATTTTGGATGCCTCAGTAATGTTCATACAGGGCCAATATTGTAAGAAATTTAGAGGAAATAGGCTCAATTAGAGAAGTCAGTGAATTATCAGTGTCAAGGTGTAGCTCAGTAGCAGAACGGAAGTCTACCAATATGCAAGAGACTAGGCCTAGGTTTGAATCCCGAAACGCTCTAATATTTTTTTCGTTTATTTCTTACAATATTAAATATGAAGTACCTGGATAAATTTCCTCATGGATACATTAGCCCTACTTATAGTTATATAAAATATGCCCAGGTTAAAATTTTTATACTTTTGGTTCAATTTTGGATTGTGACGCTTCTTTATCTAGCTCCACATTGGCTCTCAAACCTGGGGGCCAAGTTTGAAAACCAATGTGGGGCCTAGATAAAAAAGCGTGACAATTCAAAATTGGGACAAGGCATCCTAACTTGAACCTCAAATAATGTAAGGAAAGTTAACTTGACCCCGATTACAGCTTAGAATAAATTTTCACACGGGAAGATTATCTTATCTCAACCGGAAAAATGTTAATACAAATTGATTTATCGTTACATTACACTTGCATGTTCTGAAAAACATTAAAAATTATATCATTTTAACGAACTAAAAATTCTTTCTTTAATATTAAACATCAAATAAATTCAATCACTGCGAAAAATTATAATTATAATATTTATATGAAGATTCTTACGTAAACAGGTTTCTGGGAAAATAGCCGAGTTGGCGAAAATCAGCATATAATCTTTCGAGAAAGTTTCGAATGAGACGAGAGAAGCGTCTCTGCGAATTTTGCTGAATGAGAAATTGACCGCAGAATCGGCGAAGCGATTATTCGTCTTTACGCCATCGGTGCGCCGGCCGGTCGGTTTTCCGCAAATACGTCTTCAATTATACGCGAATCTGAACTTGGATGGCGATTGCAGACTGCTCATTTGCATAATTCGGAAATCGTCGAACTTATTCCTGTACGTGCCAACGCCACATCGCGGTCGCATTATCGACCTGAGCTGACACAACTGAGAGGTCTCAGGTGCACTTTCAGAACGATATGTATTCAATCGTTAAAATATACGACGAATGTGCCCGATCTGTTACGCATTTTTATCTTTCCTTCGTACATTTGGTATGCGTCCACGGTGAAATTCAGCCTGTCCTTCTTGATTTTTATGCGACTATTTGACATGTCGTCTTTTAACAAAGACTTATAAGAATTATATCATTAAAATATATCGTTAAAGTATTTTTTTTAATTTAGAAATATCTAACCTAGATATTTCTAGGTTAGATTAAAAAAAAAACGATCAACTTTGACCTTCCGAAGCTGACGATGGATCTATCGAACCCATTACAAGCGTTTGGATAATAAAGATTCTAAAGGGTAAAATAATATATATCTCTATGAAATAATTTTAAAATAAAAAAATTATATTTAAATTTGTTATTTTAAGTTCTTAATTGTATCTATTTATTATTGTTACAATTATTATTTGACACAAAAATGTCAAACTATTCAATTCTTTTTATTTTACTTTATAACTTTAATTTGTATGTGATTTGTTTTTTTTATTTTTGATTAATTTAACTTTTTGATGCCTTGACTGTGTTTTAAATTTAATATAAACATCTCAATTTTTATACTTTACAATATCTATTTATTGTTTTTTAATTCTAGACCATAAGTGGTTGCATATATATTTATATATTGAGTGGTGCAACTTATTTGCGGCAATTCTTGATGCACACGATTCTTAGGCTCTATTCAGTTATATAAATATATTGGCAATTGTAGGATTCTATCAGGATGACGAATATTTTTTATAAATCATGCCTTTGTTTTACCTTTTATAATACTAACGGATTTAATACTACATCGATTTTTATTGTTACTAATAAACAGTGTTCAGCGAGAGAAAATGTATTAAATAATCCATATATAATAATTGTATTTAAGCTTGTATCTGCTAAGAGAGAATTAAGTATTTCATTAAGAATTATATCAATTTATATACAACAAAATTCCACTGATTATTGCGTCGACTCCTCTTAGCTTTTTTTACTTGTAAGGTAAAGCGGGGTAACTTAGATAGCTTAACAAAAATTTTGAAATTGTATACAAGATTAAGGTCGCATAATATTTAATTAAACTTATAAGAACACACTATGATGCAATAGTATATGTTTTGGATACAGAAAAAAAATTGTGTATTTATGTTAGAAACGGTTCATTCTCGTTCTTGTTAAGTCTGTGTTGAATTTTTTAATATATTCGAAAATTTTTTTTAGTAAATTCAGAGATTTTTATCGATCTGCAATGTCTCAACAATTTGATCACTTCATTATCCCCTTAAAATGACACAATTTATGAATAAACGAACTTAGTAGACAATAATATAAAAATAATGTGTTTTAAAATGGAAATTTTAAGACAAATAAAATAATGTAAGTGTTAATTTAATACATCATAAATGTTAATCTTCTAAAATATTATGCTTCCACGGTTTATTTACTGTATCGATATTACCTTTTTTGTATTTATTTTCTTACATAATATTTGTATAACTTTTTAATATATTCATCTTGTGTTAAATTAACGCAAAGTGGACCGTTTGGGACTTGCAATTCATGTTAAATTCAACACATTTTTTCCAACAATGTTTAATTGAATATTATACGATTTCAACCTTTTATATAATTTATAAAATTTCTGTTAACTATTCAAATTATCCCGTTTTACATTATATTTACCCTACATTAATTTTATCAGAAGTCTTGATTACTTTTTACCTTGCAAATCCATATCTTTTTTTTTTATGTTACATCTACTCTTTGGATTATATTCTTATTAAAATAAATTTAACATTCATTCTTTTTAATACGAGTTATATGTTATTTAAGTCCTTAAAACTAATTAGTGCTTTTTCTTCAATATATTAAATAGATCTCATAGTTTCAGTGTCAGTAACTGTTTCAGACTTTGGCGTCAGCTCCGAAAGATTAAATATAATAAGTTAAACGTCACAGAAGTCTATTCTTTTATGAAAATATTATCGGCTTTAAAACTTTAAACGTTTATTATTATTTTTATAATTCGGATTCTAAATTTAAAACGAATCCTGCTGCTTTTTGTGTCCTTTTTCATTTATATCAATCTATCGAGATAGAATCACCAATCTTGAAACACGCAAAATAACTTTCGCGACTTTTTTTTTATTTACGTTTTAATCGATTCTCGTCTAAGAGGCGGTTCTCGGTATTTTCCGGGTCTTCCTCCTGAAGATCCGAAGAGTCCTATTGCCGATGTTGTTGCTTCCACGCCAATATTAATTCGTTCTATCGATGGCCACGTGTTTATACCAGAGCCCAATTTATGATTATCAGAAAGATTTCTTGTGGATTTAATATGAAATCCCGAGACTTACCAGTTATATTTAGCAGAGACGAGATGAGGAAACGATATAGACTCTTGGATGTTATTAGCAGATTTATCGATAGACCTCGCGGAATCTGATCATCGAGGATCGACGCGAAATAACGGACATCGATGTTTAAGATAAAATCGGCGTTTACATATCAATTTCCTGCATGGCTACGCGGTAAGATATGTATTTATGCGAATAGTTAATAGAGAAAGATTGTAGACAATATGGATCGGAATAAAATGTTTCTTGATGAATTCAGATAAGAGTCCACTTTCATAATTTTTATAAAAGTCCACCTTTACAATTTTAATTAGAAATGCGACAGTTTGGAATATTTATTATTTTGATATTATACATATATAGATAATTATCGTAATTTGCAATAAATGTAGTAAATAAGATCGAGTAATAAGTTCGAATTTATTAATAAATAATATTCTGTTAAGAACTGAATGAAATACTTTCGGATTTTACATGATTTATACTTTTATATACGATAAGAATAATTAACTATAATTAATGTGCATGTTTCGTGCAGCAGAATGGTACGCTCTCTCTCTCTCTCTCTCTCTCTCTCTCTCTCTCTCTCTCGCTGTTCGCTCTTTCTTTCTTTTTTAAAAGACCTTCGTACTGAAACATTTTTTTACGTTAATAAATCTTTCAGAACAACCGCCATTAATGAACAAATTGAGAAGACTATGCGTCTCATTTATCCCGTAATTGATCTCCTTACTTTCCTGCGAGCAAGCAAATAAAGGACATCTCACGTGATCGAGAGAGGAATTATTTCTCGCCGTACGAACAGGAATCATCGTCGTTTACCGCATTGCCGTAGCGTCTCTCCGACATCATTCGAGATGAAACCGTTTCTTTTTTCGAGTAGCAGAAAATGGAATCAATGACAGGAAACAAAAGTTCCTCGGCCTAAGGACGGTGCAGAAATAATGGACGGCATTTAGCGACGTGCGTCCTAATGGAGTTGAATCTGGAGTTAAATCTCAGGGTTGTTCGATGAAAGATCGCTTGAGATTTGCGAGAATGCGGGCGAATCGCTGTAACTTGTCGCGAGTTAATAATCGCCGGAGGACCAACACGGGTCAATCCCGAGGGAGAAAAGTGATTCTCAATAACATCCTAAGAAGGAAATACAAGGAATCTCAACGGCAAACAAGGAGAAAAATTCAATATGAGTTTAAATTTATGCAACTTACAATAATTTTATAATAAATTCTAAATAAATGGGATTTTACTTAAATGACCTATTCTTGTGTCGGTCTAATTTTCAATTATAATTCTAAATAAACATACATATTAAATTTTGAATATCATAAATTTTACAATTTGTTTAATTACAATACTAAAAGGATCTTTTTTTTACAAATCGTAGATTATTACTCGCAATTTCTTTAATTATATAAAAAAATGTAAGATTCTTTGAAATAAACAGTGGGTATTTAATATTAAAAATATTTGCTTTTTTATAAAATGCAATTTCTACATTATTAAAGAAATTTGTAATTTTCATATTATCAAATAAGTTAAAATAAGGAAGATAAATAATGTTTACGGTAACTTTTGTAATGGCAAGCGAATTCTCGATGATTGATGCGACCGTGTTCAAATGTGGCGAAGTCAATCATGCGTTGACGATCACAGCAGATCAAATCTTCGTAGACGAATGTGCCGATTAATCGAGGGTGAGGCCGAGATTCCCTTCGTTACAAATGGCTCTGTCTGATGACCCGCAGTGTCAATCGCACGATTATTAGGTGATCGATTGCACCACATGATCTTAATCAAAGACTTTGACTTGAATAGACAGAATATAAAAAAGAATATGTGAACGAAACAATTTACCATCATGAAATCATGTTCCTATAAATGTGTACTTCATTGTAAAGTACAAGTAGTCTTCTTTTAATATTCTACAACTGATTTGAATATAAACCTAATTATATTTCTGACGTTATCTAAAATAATCTCATTGTTTGTGGTTTTTTAATGTAAAATTTTTTTTAATTAAAAAAATATGTATGTTTAAAAATTACGACAATAATTCTATATATCCACGTAAAGATATGCTGGTAAAAATCCTTTCAGATTTATATTCTATTTAAAAATGAATGTAATAGAGAGAATGTTCCATCCATTTTTCCTACAATTCATCATAGATGGAATATCCAGAGAATATTGAGACGGATAAGGATTCCGACTTCATTCGATCGCGAATAGATCGAAATGATATCAGAGATATAGTAGACTGAGAGCTCGTCCTGCTCGAAAGTGATAATTACACAGAGAGAGAGAGAGAGAACTGGCTTCAATTAAAGTTCATCCTGGAGCCATCATATACGCGTACAATAGATCGCCTCGATTTCTGTCGAACAATTCTGAAGAGCCTGTTCGAGGCGAGGATCGTAGGTCGTATTATCTGTCAGATGACTATAAAATATGGAGTACATTTTGTATTGATTCGATTTAGTATTTCCCTCGTTGATCGCTGATTGAATTTTTCTTTTCATCAAATAGATAATTTTTAATTTCATAACAGAAAATACGATATGCTTTGGAAATCTTTAAATTATACAAAGCTTAAATTTATTTTTTTGAATGCCATTTTCAACATCAATGGTATTGAAACATATTTTAATTTTAATTCCTTCAAAATCTTTTTCGTTTAAGAAAATTATGTTTGAGCAAAACTGAACTAAACCGAAGTGAACTGCATCGATACAACGTGTTCTCTGTTTAACTACGATGACGCGATTATCGGAAAGACGATCGTTGCAGCATCTCGAAGAAATCGAGCGCGGAAAAGAGAAGAAAGGAATAAAACGGGGTACCCGGCAGGCATAATTAAACTTGTCGCTGAAAAAATGAGCAGCCACGAAGGCGCCATAAATAGAAAGAAAGGATTTTTGAGCCCGCGAGAGTATGAGAGTATGAGAGTCATGCGAATGATAATTAACATCATGCCGCCAGAGAGAAAAGGAGCGGAAAGAGAAGGAAGATGCTGGCTTACAAAGTGAGAGAACGCGAACGAAAAGAGAAGATCGTTTTCTCCTCACCTCTCCTTTCTTCCCTTCGGTCTATATTTGTCTCTCTTTTCTTCTCCACTGCTTTCTTTCTTGCGCGAGGATGATTCCCTCATCGACGAGGATAAAGTGGTCGATTGAAACGCTGTCGGCTGAGCGGGACCGACCTCCTCCGCCGATAGGATCTAAATTAAACAGCTAATTAATTGCTCGGTCGAGCACGTTGCGATACAGCCGCACGACGGCGATTAATTGCCCCGCTCCCGAATTGGCCGCCGTCGCCGCGATGTATGCAGGCAATCCCAGGAGGAAGTACTTTGTATAGATTATACAGCTAATTTTGAGTGAAAAATGTCACATGCAAACCACTAATTCTGAATGATTAATAAGATATTAAAATAGCGGTAGCTAAATGTTTGATTTGTTTATTAATTAATGGTATCGATACATAATTCATGAAAGTATCATTTGTGAGACTGTAACGGAATTAGAGAGATCTTTTATGTTGGGATGTCTCGATATAATGATATCGATATCGAGAATCGAGATCATAATTGAAAATTATGACCAGAAATATGAAAGATGCCGAAAGTCGTACGAAAGGAAGCTTACGACGGGACCACCCGCTGCTTAATTGACGATGTTTTCGGCTGAAATCGCAGTCCTAAAAATCATACGAGTAAGAAACAGGATATGAGATCTACTCAGAAGACTCATTTTCATCGCGACGCTTTCTTTTCTTGATTAAGAATTATCTCAAAAATTTTACGATATTAAATTACAAATTTAAGAACATATTTTCAGATATTTAATTAAAATAAACACTACATAAATCCTATAGAGTTTTATTTATTTCTCCCGATGTTAACATTTTTTTACATGATGTCACTTATTTCTTCTTCTGTAAATTATTATTTTAATACATTTCTTCTCTATTGAAAAAAAAAAAAGAATTTCCTAAAGCAAAATACGTTTGATATCTATTGTATTTCATATATTATCTATTTTCCCTTTCTTCCTTCCAATGTGCTTTTACGATTCTCTGACATAATCGCAAACAGATTAACTTTCTTCTCCGCAGAAAGCAGGGAGAAGCTCTCTTAGAAGGAGCACGTGGCAGAATCGCTTTTGTGCTGAGCCTGAGTGAAAGAATAAAGCTCGGTCCCCGGAGTGAAAAGGATAACCGACCCATTTCGTGCGCAAAGGACTTAACGAAATCCTCTCATCCTCACCGTCATTCCGACGAGCTTTCCGTAAAACGGCGTATTATAACCGCGTAACGAGGACCTCTTGGGATCCTGATCGCGTACGAGCTTAATCGCAAGAAGCACCTAACGCAGAATAACGCGACGGTCCTTTCGAGCAAAATTCGAGCACCGTCCGCGTTTACTCTTCTTTCTGGTTGACATGAAGAGGGTTCTTGAGTTAAAGATAAAAGCAGAGCTAAACTAATTGGAAATCGTCATATATATTAGAATTTAATTAAACCGTCACTCTATATATATTTAATATCTTTATGTATTTATGTAGGTATTATATGTTAACTTATATATTAAATTATTATATTATATATTAAATTATACATTAATATATATATTATATATTATGTTAAAGAGAATAAAAAATAAGGAAATAGTTACATTCTTATTAACGCTTTTTTTCGTTATTTTTTGAGATATAAATAAGATTGCTATTGTATCAAAATGTATAATATAATGAAGAAATAATATAAAAAATATGTATCTTCAAGATTACATCGAGAAAAGAATTTTAAAGAAACAGAATTTTGTTATAATTCTTAGATATATATGTATGCAATTTCTTAAAAATTAATCTTGAAAATATATTTGGATGTGACATATTACTAATAACAAAATCTCATTCGATCTCGTCACTAGGTTTTGATAGAATATCAAGAGGCAACATGATTTTTTACGATTCGATAAATCATGACGCAAGAGAAGGCAAGGATGTGATCCTGTGTGGTACTTCGGTCATTATTTACGCATCCTGCCAGGAGCAGGACGAAGGGCCGGGCGGCCATTACGTTCCTAAACCCCAGTAATGTTGTTGGTCTCGATGCGGTCGCGGAGCAAAGTATCTCTTCCGCCCTTTCCCGTATCGTGGAAAACTTGCCCGTGACAGGATCAAATTTGACGAATGTACATTGAAAAAAAAGTGTTTATTTTTAAGATATTAAAATGTTTTGTTTTTATCTCCATTTTTTAAACACATTCTTTAAATCTCTGAATCAGTGGCTAGTCACTAATTACTCAGTGCCATACTTGGCACTCATATCAGTGAAATTCAATTAAAAAAGGAAGAACGTTTGAGCATTATGTAATTAAAATACTGATATTTGCATGTTAATTTTAATTTTCCAATATATTTATACTTTCCATCATATTCATTGAATTTATGCACTAAAACAAGATTAGATCACATAATAAAGATCAGCTAGTCTAGATTCCTAGACTAGATTCAGCTAGGAATCTCATATTTCATTCATTGATTATCAATGGCATACTTGACACATATCAGTGATTCTCCACAGATTTAGAGAGCACTTAAAGATGTTTTAGTTTTTCAATAAACTTTTTCAATAAACAAATCACTGTTTACGTGTTCGGATTGAAAATATATTGATATTTTAAATCCAAATATATAATGTGTTGTTTATGGAAAAAGTTTAAAATTAAACATCTTTAAGTGTGTTTAAAAAATGGAGACAAGAATAAAATATTTTAATATCTTAAAATTAATTCTTATATTCTTATTTAAGTATATAATATCAGGCCCTGACTTAAAACACATATATTTGGAACAACGTTTCTAATAAACGGATATGCTAATTATACGTATAAACATTTACTTATAAGTAAATGTTTGTTCTGAAATTAGTTCGTAATTAAAGTTTTATTGATATAATATTTGAGGACTCGGCCTCGTAATCGGCACGGAAAGGACTCTTCCTTTTTACAAGTGTAAGAAAACTCGGTTTACTGGTTAAGCTCGCTATTGTACTGTTCACTGCGTGAATTTTATCTAAACGCGAATTCTTTTAGGGTGCTCTTTATACATATAAGAAAATTCGTCGGTGAGAGTCGACCAATCATGGTCTTCGATATCGCACGTGGTCAGCGGCATTATTTGCCCGAGATAAGAGGCGCCGATCGCGTCGCATAATGACTTCACTCGAGAAGTCCATGTATGTATATATGTGTGTGTATACGTGTGTGTAGTGGGCCCACTGGTGTATACGCACCATCTTCGAAAAGCAGAATAAAATCAGAACCCTATTCCTGATACATAAAAAATGAATTTGTTAAATTCTTCCGCGCAAATTCTTTCTTGTATATTTAATTCTTGTATATTTAATTAAAATATATTTTCTTTTTTTTGTCAAATAAGTAATATAGTTTTAATAAATTAAAAGTTTCGTATGTTCTTATTATTATGTATTATTAATTATTGCATTTTATTTCCTTATTATTCTATATACTATATGTATATTATTAGTTACTATTTAAGTTAAGTTTAATATTTGATTATTACATTTTTACAATTATTCTACAACGTTAGTAATAATAATTATACTAATAGTTTTATATAAAAAAATATATATATTAGGTGCGCAACTAAGTTCTCGCTGTTATTGTTGATACCGAAAATGACTATAAATTATTTTCTTTTATACCGAACTATGTAAATACAATTATTATTACCTAACATTATGGCACTAATAATTATAAAAATAGAACTCTTAATTTATAGTTTTATTCATTTATATAATCACAAATAATTATAATCGAAATCATTCTTTCAGTTTATTGTTTATTCAGGAAATATATCGAAAAATATTGAATTATATGTCCTTATCAGAAACTCCTCAAGATTCACGCAATGATTTTTATTTTCTTCCCCGTGATCGCGAATCACAAGAAATCGTGTCATGTGAGACCATCAATTTCGCAATTGCATGTAGCGTCATAAAGCATCTAGTATATTCTTAACGTCCGTCGTCGCGTGAGAAGAGGTCGCTTACTTTCGCGTTACGAGCATGGCTCAAGAGGTCGGTGCTCATTTCCGCCTCTTCTGCGAGCATTTGCGATCGCGTTAATCGCGTGTCGTGCCGGCCGAGTCACTTTTCCGCTTCGATAAATTCTCGCGAGGGCTTTACCGAGAGATCGAAGGAGAGAGTCAAGGAGCAGTGCGACTCGAGCGCAAACGAAGCACGACGACACGATTTGTGGAGTGCCTAGGGGAAAAATGTAATCCTTCCACGAGCATTTCTTTTCTAATTGCTCTAGCTGTCAATCTCTTGCAATGCACAGTTCAACAACTGAAAAAAAGAATTAGCAGATAGTCAGTCGATAATAAAATTCGTTAAGTAAACGAGACAGATTCTCCGACACTCGCGATAATGTCGCGATTGCAATCGTACTGGACTCTCACTCGCGGAATTTCGCGACATGCACACACGACCGATACATCATCCTGCCGTCACCGGTGTCATTAAGGATCCCCGCGGAAAAAACCGCCGTAATCCGCGTGTATCACTGGCACGTCCTGTCGCGGCGCAGCTGGTTTTTGGCGTACCAACATCCGGGCACCAGGTGCCGGTGTGTCGCCGACGGAATAACCAGTTTAAATTGGCCGAGTGAAATACTGCAAGGTACACACAAGAGCGTCACGAGAGAGGAAGAAAGAGAGAGAGAGAGAGAGAGAGAGAGAGAGAGAGAGGGAACGAGGGGGTAGATACGTAGCGATGGAGAACAGAGGGATGAGAGCGGAATGGTATAGACGCGGGACTGTCCGATGAAGAGAAAAGCTACCGAATGGGATTCGCTGGGTCCGATCCTAGCTAGAACCTACTATATCGGTGGATATAATGCCCTTTGTACGCAGTGACCGGTCTCTCTCGTTAGTTACATACGTAACGCCATGAAACGACACGTTTTCCCGCTATTTCGCTGCCAGTTCTCATTAACACGCAGAAAATAAAAGTGGTAAAACGAGGAAGCTATTGCCGAAACTTTTTCGCCGCGTCGTTTGAAAGAGAGAGAGAGAGGAGGACAATGACCGGCGCAATCAGCAATTGCGTAATTAAATGACGGTCACGGGTTCGTCAAACGAGCGTGCGAGGTGAAACTGATGTCGACCGTGAAGATCGCAGAGCAAAGTTTAACACGTGAGGCTGATTACGTCGGAAAAAAGACAGTATTCGGAGCTTGTAGAACGTCAAATTAGAGAGGTAAAGTTTGCGATTCGAATCTGAAATCGAATCTCTACAAGTATTCTTAAATATCTTTAAGTTTTTAATAAATCGCGAATATTCTTCCTCGAGCATACATTGCTAAATAGAGTAGACGTTACGATTATATATTAATGTTACAAGATAATTGTACACAATCGGAAAATAATATTATCGGGGTATTTAATTTAACACATTTCATGTGTTCCAAACAATCCACTGAAAATTTTTGTACTAATTCAACACAAGGATATAAATATGTAAAAAAAACACACACAAATACTATGTAAAAAATTAATTTAAAAAATATAACACCGACGCAATTTGTAAACCAGTATTATTCAACACAAGATTACTTAAGAATTTTTTCAGTGTATTTATAAGATAACATGATATAATTCGCAAACAATTGGAATGTACTTACTTATTTGCGAATTATATAGCTTATCACCTTATAAATACATTATTTACGTACTCACAATTGTTTACAGAGATTTATACAGACATTTTACTTATATGTAAAAGTACCTACATTTCTTCCGGAAGTTGCGGTACTGGTTCTTACCGAGATACTTAAATCTTTAATCATGGAGTTGATAATAGTAAAAGGGAAATATCGAATCATGTTCTAAGTTATGCAAATAGCCTGCTAATAATGTATCAAATCCTCGAGCAAACATGAAATGAAATAATTAATTCTCTAGCTCCCTGAGGGATTAAGGGAAACCTCCCAAATCCTTCGAGAGGGCAAAGCTTAGGGTTAAAACAAATACGGTTCGATAACCACGGAAGGAATATTATCAGTTTGTGCGTAAAACTGGATAAATTATGAGAACGAGTTGTATCTGTAGACACACGAAGTGCTTGCTAATTAATGGTGCCTTACTGCAGAATAAATTAATTTGCAGAATAAATAAAAATAAAATAAAACTCTTTAGTAAAAATTTAGACAAATAAAATATATTTCTGAATTTATAAAAAAATAATATTGTAAATTATTTAAAATTTTTAATATACTTATATTAAGATTAAATTATTAATATCTTTCTAAGATGTTTATTGGGACCAATATTATTAAATTACTTGTCAATATGTAATGCATTCCAATTCTATTTATGATTACGTTTTAAGATTGAAAAAGATTTTGGCACGCGGTTTGCATTGAATTGAATATATGTAGAAGTTCAATCTGAAGTTTATTTAAGCGTTGAGATCTGGTTTAATCGAAAATATAGAATTATTTCTCTCTTAATTGAACAATACAAAAAGATAAATACAGTAAGCTAATGAGAGTCAGCAACGATAAATGGCGCAATTATTTAAAACAATAATCAGATGTTAGGTTGATGTCTTCTTTATTTTCAAAATAAGAGTCCTAATATAATTATTGTTATTGTTCTCTTAATTGATCTACAAAAAATAAGTTTTTAAAATATGTTAGAACAATATTATAATTGTAATAACAAACTAACGTTGTTAAATAAGAAGTGACGGAATAAATAAGGCAAATAAAAATTATGAAAACATAAAACATCTTATGTTTTAAAATATGTCGTTATATTCCAAAGGAGAATTGATACCTACGTGCGTTATATAGATACGTGATTTAAGGAGGAAGAAAATTCGGTCTTACCCAAAGTTTCGCGACTGATTTCGCGAGCTCGACAGCCTGCACGGGACAGATACTTCAGTATTATGGAGTATCTGTCTTATCGAGGAGAACCACGCGAATAAGTATTTCCCATTCAGAAAAGGTCAGTCGACGTTCTGAGATTTTACAGCGTCGTAAAATCCTTTAATAATCACTCAGAAGAATTGACATTATACGAGTATTGCGAACAGAAGAAAACGAGAGGGGAGGAAGAAAGAGAGAGAGAGAGGAGAGAGAGAGAGAGAGAGAGAGAGAGAGAGAGAGAGAGAGAGAGAGAGAGAGGTGCTGGAAACTGCGAGCAATCTTCGCAATCTTCAAAATGTCGCTTTAATGTTGCCTTAACGACCCTTCCGTGAATTCACGTACCAACCCTCCTCAAGGAAGATATTGTCACCCTGGCACTACAGCCTCACTGTGTATTTTGAAACGGCCACACAGGCGTTGGCCAGGTGTATTGATTTACGAGTATACGAAGGCGAGCAAGAAAACAAAGTGTAATTATCGATATGAATCTCAGCATTTTGCGTAGATGCGTGTTGTAGGTTGATTATTAGTAATTTTAATTTAAGGAAAAGTACATCTATATAATATTATTGAAAAAATAATATATCATTGAAAAAAATGTAATAAAAAATAATCTGTGTGTGAATGTGTATTCTGTTTTCTTGTACTGAGAGAAAAAATATAATAACTGTATAAATATAATCATCATTAGATTATTACTAACATTATGACAGCAATAATGCTGTAAAAACTCCTAACCATAATTCTTTTATACGTAATTATAGTTACAAATATTATTTTTCTCTCACACATACAGTGCATCATTTTAATTCTCTTCATTACGCCTGTGAATTGCGAAGTATCGCATTCATGACTTTAATGGTCAACGGATTTTATAGCAATCGATTCTAAAATTATCGAAGCAAAAATATCCGAATGCGATTTATTGTGGTAAGAATATCGTGGTTCATCTTTCTTCTCGTTCGATACCCTCTTCTCGCAAGGAAGTTACTTCCGTTACTCCAACGAAATGAACATTCAATGTATATACAAGATCGTTGAACCACTGCGCGTGATCACGGAATCCGCTCGTTTGCGAGGGTGAGCACTATGTTTTGGGCACCGCTCCGTCTTCAGTTCCGTGGCTCGCTGCGACGATGATCCTTCATTCCGGCCATCCGAGATTCGACAGGGTAGCTTTAGGGAGATAATAAAGCCGACCACTGAGTAGTGAGCTGTAGTAGTGACGAATGACGCACGACATGGCATCGAATCATCAACATGGATTCGCAAATTTGCTCGGTAGACGCGCGATTCGTTTAATTCGCTTTCGATGAATTAAATGAATAGATGCATGAGAGGAAACAGAGCCAGTAAAAATCTCCGAAGCTGATACATCTTCGATGAATTCATGCGCGTATCGAAGACGTAGATCAATGTTCCTCGATTTTTTTATAGCAACAAAACAATTTTATATGGCAAAGTTAAATTAGTACCAAGAAAGAACAATTCTTTTGTCGGAATATCTAAAAATTTAACTAGATACAGATCTAAAAAATAATTTTATTTATCAAAATATAGGACGCTCAAGCATGATAAATGTTGCAAAAAATTTTGACATTCTGGCAACTACCTCGTGTTTTATATTTATATTGATGGTCCAATCAAATTAGTTTCATATCTGTGTATATCCAGCTAAATTTTTAGATACTTTAGCAAAATAATTATTTCCATATAGAAATACATATTCGTTCAAAAATAAATACATTATATTTGTGTATTACCATCATTAATTAATTACTGGAATATCTAAAAAAATTTCTTACAGAAACAGAATTTTCAGCACTAAGGATTATATTTAAAAAAAATTATGTCAATTTTTCAATCCTAAAAGTCGACTGACAAATTCGTCCAAGTTATCTTGATGAAAATTCACGTGCTCATCAGAGCGGCCATTAATCTCTCTACTGTTTCAATTGAACTGATTATCACACAACACGCCAGCGGCGCATTTTCGTGCTGAGATTAACAGGACGAGTTGCCTAATCGAAGAATAATTCGTGATTAATCTCCTAGACGCGATTAATCTTCCATAATGGTCTAACCCGGTTGCTAATCGACGATGCAAATCCGCCTCCGCGGGTCGAAATTGGGTTTTCGTTAGTGTTCAAATACACGAAAAGAACTGTTTGACTGAAATATCTAGAAATTAACTAAATATAAATCTGAAAATAATTTCAATGGATATCGAAACAATTATATCGAATGCTCAAGTTTGTTTGTTAAACATTTACAGTTAACATTTTTTGCTGATTATATTTAAATTTTCTACGTAATTATTTGGATAGCTCATTGAAATTATTTTTAAATCTGTATCTATATATTTAAATTTGTAGATACTTCAGCAAAATTGTACTTTCCATCATCTTTAAAATTTTTGAGAACTTAAAATCTTGCATAATATGTACATAAAATAAACAATTAATAAACAATTAATATTAATTGGATTTTTTATAAAAGCAGCCTATATGATTTGTTAGTTTTTTGAAAAGATTTTTTGAAAAATAGAAATTTAAAGTTTTATGAATTTAAAATTATTTTCTTCGTATATATGGGACGTTCTACGTCAACCAGATCATCCGCGTGCCAAAAAATCAGTGCAAATGTTCGAGATCTTAAATTATTCGTATGTGAATGTACTTTCGAAAAAAATGTGCCGTTTTGAAAAATCCAATATGGCACCGAAAAGCGATGAACATTGCCATGCAAATGTAACATTTTCTTACTACTGTACTACTATACTGCTCCCCAATTGGCTTGAAAATGACTACTTCTAGGTTTTTTCATTGTACTGATTTTTGGGCACGCAGGCGATCCGGTGACGTAAATATCCCATATGTGTGTGTGTGTGTGTGTGTGTGTGTGTATGTGTGTAAAATAAAAACTATTATTAATTATTAAAATGAGAATTATTAATATTATTATTAATCATCCAAATCATAGATATTAAAAACTAGCAGTTTTCTTAAGCGGACACATTGTCAGTATTTTTCCTTTTAATTAATGTGTGCCACCTGCGCACGCAATTATGATAAAGAATTGCGGCCGCGAATTAAAACACTACTGCAGATTGTTCGATACTCCTGTGGGAACGGTCGGAGCTAATTTCGCGCGGATATTTTTTCGTTTTATTATTTTCTGCGGTATATCGACGCATGCCATCTGCCGCGGTGGACTGCCAATCGTCGCCAGGAAATTCATTAGGAAAATACCCGTGGTGGTAGCGTTATGGCGAACGCGGTTTCGGTGGTGTATATAGAGAACGCTAGACGTCGGGAACGGACGACGAAGGGGTGAGTTTGGGAGGGATGGCAGCAACACAAAACCGAGTCGAACCGACCGATGTGGGGCTGTACAATCGAGAGCAAAATCGATAACTCATCCGCCGGTTCCGCGCTCCACCTGCTCTATCCCCCCGGTATGTCAATCACGACGCGTTATCGGCGATGCCGAGTGTGCAAACTGTCGACGATCGACGACGCGAATTTATCGCGCTGTTATACGGCGGGTAGTCGGTCGCGTCGTACGCGTGTCCGAATAAAGACCCATTTAGAACGATTGTTAATGCCACATCGATTGCAGTAACGACGCCATTGCAATATCCTACGATATTGTCGAATAAATCACATCTCCTTTTCACAAGCGTTGCTGATATTTTCGAGCTCGAGCTAGCAATAATTGCAAATTCAAATCGGCCTATTATGTATTGCAGATGTCTCTATATGTAAAAATGCATATGAACATATTGTTAAGCACCAAGATTGGCCTTGACCAAAAATAGGATAAAATAGAATTTCTCTTATTTGATTTATTCTTATCAATCTAAATTTTATTTATAACTATATATTTATAATATTTATACTTTTCCCCTTGGAAAATAACGTTCACCAGTTATTGCGATAAATATCTCTACATGCTTTGATAGTAAATCTCGGTAGTCGAATTGGTGAGACGTTTGTATGGAATAAGAGAGATCAAGAATTCCAATTGAGATGATAATTTTCGAAATAAGTTCCTTACAGTGTTTTAAGATTTTATTAATACCATTACTAAATTGACGATCGATGATTGCATTCAGCAGAGAAAGCAACTTTGCAACTATTGCAAAATTTTTTAATATGATATTGGTCCTGTTCTTACTTCCCCACTAGATCTACATGTATAACTCAATCCTATTAATTACTGCTGAACGGCCCTTCAGTTTATAATTGCGTTTCAACACCGAATTGGCATGCAATTTTTAGATATGAAATATGTATTTGCAAATTTGCATGTAAACATTATTAAATATTAAGATCCGCTTTGATCAAAAAGACGATGACACTTCTCTGTTTGATTTATTTTTATCAATTTATATTCACTTCACTTACACAATAACTATATATTTCCCTATATATTCTAATATTATGCAGTCTTGGATGTAAATATAAAGCACCCTTAATTTATTGCATTTTTTTCAAAAAGACGGTAATAAAGAGAAAGAGAATTAACAAAATATTAAAATTATTATAAATATTATTTTTTAATAAATCCGTTTTTAACTTTTTTTTGTTAGATATAGAACATTTAGTTATATCAATTTGATTTTGTCTTATTTGGGAAAAACATAATTTCCAATTCAATATAATGATAC
Organism: Acromyrmex echinatior; assembly: GCF_000204515.1. The sequence goes on from NW_011626978.1 coordinate 277,596, forward strand.
ATTATCTTTTAAATCATGATAAAATCATGATTTATATAGTGCTTTCAACACTGTGCTCTCTCATATAATATACATTTTTTTTTTCTATTTGACAATGTCGATGAGTACAAGTGCGGCAAGTACCGTCTACGTGCTCGAAAGAGATCAGCAGTAACGAAAATCAATAGTTCAGTCTAGACTGCAGCATTATTGCAGCACTTTGCTTATCGAAATTTGCAACAGGAGAGAGTTGTGTAGCAGAGAATTTCCTGATTTCTGCTTCATTAGAAATGTAAATTATTGTTGACATTCTATAAACCCCTGTGTTAACGCAAACATTACGGAAATATTGTATCAACTAAATTTTTAAGTAATTAAACAATGAAATACATTCTGCGTATATGTGTACGAACGAAATCACGCAAAATAAATTATTATTAATGCAACAAGAATTTTTTTTCAAAGTACGACGTTGCAATTTTTATAGCAGCCGAGAATTATTACTTCTAAATTAATCTTAGCAAGAATGTTACTTACGTATTCGGGAATTTGAGCACGACATTACATACCTGAAATGTAAAAAGAGAAGCAATATGTTAGTATTAATAAAATTGAAATCAAAATCTACTAAATTGATACACAATGGAAAACCTTAATTTAATAATGGATTAATCCACATGTAGTCAAATATGAAATATTAGTAAAAATGGATGAGTGACAGAGCTCTCTATTTATCCCAGAGATTGAGCTAACACAAAATATGAGAGTTTTTGCAGAAATGTGCAAATAAATGTATTTTCTCATCATTTCAACTTTAGAGTTTATTTTGTCCGTTTTTGTAAAATGTTAGTCCACTGTTGCCATAAAATTTTTAATTAGATGAGAATTATAACAAAAAAAGAATTGCCAATCAACGACATTATTTCGTTAATTTATTAATAAAAAAAAAATGATTGAAAGATTATAAAAGCGAAAGATAAAGCCTACGTTTCACGTATTGGCATTTCTCATGTATGTAATGTAAACTTCAAAAACTGACGAGCACTAAATTATTAGAAATGATTTAGCAGATATGTAAGATTCCAAGAAGAATTCCAAACGAATTCCAAGAAGTAACAAACGATTGCGTCGTTGAAAGCCTTTGAAAAAAGACACACTCGGCCTGACAAATTGCGCTATATCCCGATACCACGTTCGAGAAGAGCACCGTCGAAACCAGGGTTGCGAGAGTGTGGGGTGCCCATAATGGAATCGGAGAGATTACAACGTCAAGAGCGCGGATTTCCCTTCGAAGAGTGCACCTCTCTTGGGATGCCTCTTTTTGTAGGTCGTAATCTCGGCTCGTGAACGCGAGCCCTTGATATTTCATAATTTTTCGTCGGCGCTTGTCGTAATCCACGCGTAGCACAAGAAGGTACCCTTCTTCTTGTCCCGTGAGTCAGGATTCGTCAAGCCAACTATTGAGGAGGATCTAGAAGATCCAATAAATTCCTAGGCTCCTAAAATGGCCGGATTATCGAATGTTCAATGTTACGGATGATCGGTTTTACAATCCCCTATATATGTTAAAATCGTTAACTTGAAAGTCAATTTAAAACTCTCTAACATCTTCCTGAAATTCAAAATTCCTTGAATTTTATTGCGTTACATGTTTTTAATCTTTAACTTAAAATCCTAATATATTTAAGGATCTTAAAATATTTATACTTAAAATTTACGAGATTTACGATTTATATTCATTACATACAAATTTTGTACACAGATGGTAAATATTTATAATAAATTTAATATTTTACGTATTCCAAAAAATCGATCCAAATTTTTGTGTTAATTTAACATAAGATGAACATGTCAAGAGGTAATAAGTAAAGAATATTATGTAAAAATTTAACACAAAAAATATAACACTAATACAATTTGTAAGCAAATTATGTCAGTATTATATTTGTGTTTCTTTAATAAAATTAACATTTATAATATGTTAAATTAACACATTTTATTTATTTATCTTAGAATTTACGTTTTTTTAAAAATACATTATTTTTATGTTTATTTACAAATTGTGCTATTTTAAGAAATGTTGAATATTAATTTAATACAAAATGTGTGTGTATGTGTGTGTTTTTTGTTCAATAACATAATTATATTATGTTAAAGTATGTTATCTCGGATGTAAATAATTCAACACAACATTTTAACGAGGACCAAAGTTTTAGCACAAATACAAAATGTTTGTTTTATTATGTATAAACAGTTCTATGAAGGGTTCGATGAAACAGCGTCCAATTTTGTCAATATTTTAAAATAAAATAGTCTCGACTTTAATTTTGTTCGTAGAAAAAATAAGACCGTTACTGCACTGTTTGCTTTCTCCAGTCGAAGGGAAACGTCCGAATTCAGCAGAATCTACCGAGTGGAAGTAGTGCTCTAATCGCGCGAGAAGATGAGAAGACCGAAATGCACTATTAGCGCGACGCATCACGTGGCAGTCTTATCCTGAGATGAAATCTTCTACCCTTCCTCCTTCCCGCCCCCTGCACCGCCGCACTGTCCTTCGTGACACGGGCGTGCGGCATTGTTCGACCTTGTTGTCGGCGATGATGGCGAGTCTTATCTCAGTGGTCGCGCGTGACTGGACCCCCGACGGAAGACAGCAGGGATGGCTACGGTCGAAAGTCCAGAGAGAGAGTGACGAGGGTGTCAAGAATAAGGACAAGGATGGAGAAGAAAGAGGAGAGAGTACGGAACGTCCGATAACATTCCTCTCTCTCGCTTCTCGTGACGCACAAAACGCCTCGGTGATGCCGACGCGTTTCAAAACGCCAGTCGATGCATCAGTGCTGCGATTCCGCAACCCCCGCAGCATCCCTTCCGCTTGCTTCTCTCCCGGCACCCCCCCTTCACAGACCGACGTTCCTTCAACTGTAACATGAGCATGATGAAACAGCGTATTTTATGTTGGGAGATCGCTATTTTTGTAGGAAATTTAATTATCGATGCGTTCGACTGAATTAAAGGCGATGAGCTCAAATCCGTTTCAGTGAAGAATAGAATTTTAACTAATGCAAATTTTTGCAAGAGAAAGAGAGAGAATTTTTTCGCACATAATACCTATGTGAAATTTCACTGAGAAAAATTTTTGGTAACAAATAAAAAAATTCTGATCATATCAATTAAAATTTTGGTTATATGATTCAGAATTATATGAAATATATTCAATCAGAAAATTCTGTCCATTTCCAACCAAAATTTTAATTAATGCAAGCAAACACTTTTTCCAGTGCATATTATATTCTTGTGTAATTTTTTTCAATAAATAAAAAACAAACCGAGATCAAAATTATTGCAAAGGTAAGCACTGTTTGCCAATTTCATATTTTTTTTCGAGCATTGTTTGATAAAAAGGTATTTTTTTCTTTGCGATGTATTAACCTCAAAGTATAAGATAATTCGAGAGAAGATACCACAAGGGGGAAGACACTTTGCTTATAATTTTTTTATAAAATATGCATTATATATTGCCATATTGACTGCACAAAAGCGTATGGTAAACAATTGCGCAGTTATCGGCAGAGATGAACATGTTCATGCCAAAATCGATTGGTAAAGATTATATATGAAATATATATGAAGATTATATATGAAATACGAAAAGATAGGTCGTGAAACATGCTCTTTGTAATATTTGGTATGCTAATAGCTAAAGTGTATTTCGATGCTTACTGTAAAATCGGACAAATGATATATCAGTGTTCCCTGGAGGTCATGTGGATGATATAGATTATAATTTGTAATATTCTTATACGCGTAAAAGTTGCAATTGAATATTTCTCTTACACTTAGGGATAAGATAACACAATAAATGCAAAACACAATTTTTCCTGCTTGAAACCGTCATTAAAATGATTTTATGAATTAAAATTTTAGATGCTTTATATAACTCAAAATATTTTAAGTTAATGAAATGCTGTTTAAACGAATAAAGTACGTCCAACTTACTTCCTAAATTACTGTCTTTTATATTTCGTCAATTTATGTTTTATCATACTTTTCTGTGTTTTTAGCTTTTTAGCTTAAACTCTTGATTAAGGACTATAAATAAATAAAATATGTTTATATTGCATCATATTATTTAATTGTTTGTGACATCTTTTCCCATAGAAGGGTATCTTACCCGTATATATATATAGGGAAGATGCTACTTTAGCAGGGTATAACATATCAATTTTTTCTAATAATACGGAACATCAAAAGTTTAATTTATTGATTTAAATGTTTAATTCATTAAATAAAAAGAGGATGTTAGAATATAAATAATATTTTTCCGTTCGTTAATTCAATAACATTAAGAAGTTATTCAGGAATAAAGGCTTAAGTGTGGCGTCTTCCCTCCAATGACCTTACATATTCTACCATAGTACATATCCTGAAGATTTTTCCGCGCTGAACACGATACTCCGTTAATATTTACATAATATAATAGTAAATTAGGATGGTTTGAGCTAATTTTCCCCAATTTACTAAATTTGCAAATTTTAACGACAGCATCGCGTTCAGCGTGAAGTTTTCGAAATATGTACTGTGACACTTTGAAGAAAATTTGAGCGTTGAACAACATAATAAATGTAAAGATATCTGTAAATTTTCCACAATAAACTTTGTACACTTTTAATTAATTCTTTCTTTGAGCTGCCAAATTAACTTTGTAAAATATATGTGAACTAAATTTGTTCGATCTCCTTTTTTTTATCCAAGAATTAAATTATTTGAATTAAATTGGTTTTGCAAAATTGAAGAAAATAACGTTTATAATGTATCTAATGCAGCACTGAAAAAAATTTCTGATAGAAATAGATAAACTAGAATATTCTGATTCAGAGCCACCACATATTCTGAGGCCAGGGTTGCCACAGAAAATGAATTTAAAGATTCCCTGACTTTTTTAGGTTTTCCAGATAAAAATGGGAAATTTCCATGACCAATATAAAATATATAAAAAAGCTTATATTATTAAAAAGAAGCTTAGTAGTGTAATAAAATTTTAGGGGCAAATTCAAGCTAACAAAAATAAAAAATTAGTATTGAAAAAAGAATGCAGTTATGACAAAAAAAGAGCGATCAAATAAAATATAAATTTTAATTATTTTTTAAAAATCATTTAAAGTGCACGAGAACATATTTGATTATAAACGTCAGATATAATATTTAAAAAACTATAAAAATTATTTGGAATAGGAGCAGTTAAGGGAATTATGAGTAAAGTTCAAAATTCTAGTCGCTTTTATATTTGCTCTGATTTTTCCATGACCAATTTTCCTAACTTTTTTCGCTTAACGTTTTACTGGTTTTTCAGGTCTGTGGCAACCTTGTGATCAATCAAAATTTTAATTGAGATAGAACTAGACATCCAATTATATAAGAGTTTAATACGTTCTAAAAATTTGAATATAGAAAAGAGATATATATAATAAATATATATATATAAATTATATATAAAATATTTATTATATAATGATGACCAGAATTCTGATTGATATAATCAGAAGCGTCTGGTTCGCCTACTTTCAACCAGAAATTTGTCTCAGTAAGTTTAACGATGCATGTTCAAAATTATCGCCGTCAGGAACTCGAGTGTTTTTCCGCTGCGCTTTCGTTGGGCTTCGCGACACCTACAAACGTTGCCGGTCGCCCAAGTAGCCAATTAAAATCTCTTTGGCGTCTTTTTAGAAGCACACCACGAGAGGGACAGGCTAATGAATTCTGGTAGAGGGTGTCGGGCCGTAAATCCCTCGGTTTGCAGCGCGTACGACGAGACGTCGAAGAGAGCGCGAGTGGATGAAAAAGCGGGAGGAGAAGAGGATGACGAGATTAGGAACGAGAAAGTCGAGACATCGCGGAATCCTGGTGTACGATGCACCCGACGCGACGAGTGATGGGATCGATGCTTCCTGTCTACTCGTCTGAAGCTTCGGCTCTTTATGAGGTATCGGTAACACTACTGTAGCTTGAGCGAAACGAAATTTTTAAAAGCGTCGATCGAAGATCAAAGGCGATCGTAATGACGACATTTGATTGCTCGTCGTCGCGACAAGCGAGTGACAGGTACAAAGGGATCGACGCAATTCCACGGGTGATTGGCTTCTATCACCGATGATTGAATATAAAAATATGAGATGAAAATTTCGAAAAATTTTCGAATAAAACTTTGCGTTAAAATCGGACGCAAAATATTAACAGAAGAAAAGTAAATATGTAATTAGTAGATATAATTTGGGATTATTTAGATATAATAAAAAATAATTTTATAATATTATAAGAATTTAATAAACTCGTTCTAAAAAAACTCTTATAATATTATTTCACAGAGTTTAACTCAGAGCTGCACAAAATTGAATAAACTCAATCGCATCTGAAGCACATGAAGATAAGAATTAATTCAAAGAACTTCGATTACCTCCTTTCAATTCAATCAACTGAAACAGAGCATTAAATCGGCCCAACAGCTTAAACAACTACAAGAGGAATATTCCATCTTCGACGTGACAGGAGACAGGATCGATGTCTCCCTCTCGAAAAGGGGGATCCACGCCTAACGTGAATCACGTAGGCCCGGTCGCGTATTAACTTAAACCTTTCCTCGTCAATTCGAGCCTCCATAACGAGACCAACGAGGATTGGAAACAGGGTGTTAAAGGCGAAAGGAAGGACACGTGGGATGAGGGTGGATTTATGGAAATTCGGTGGCCTGGCCAAAAGGGCGCCATGGCTCATTCATAAGAAAGGTTTTTCCACTCTCTTTCCTTCCTTCTACCTCTTTTGGCAAAAACATCGATGGTTACGTTACATCGATCATACGAGAGTCATCGCGATCTTTGATCTCACGTTAAAAAAGAATGTAAGTCCTCACCCCCCGCGTGAACAGATCGGTATTATTATTCCTTATCGAATACACACCTCGAAATTAGGTCGGTTTCTTATTCTTGCACTCTATGAACAATTTATAATAATTATTGCATACGGTAAAAAAAATACGTTAATTTTACTTTGACTTATTGTACAGTGTAGAGGAGACTGGGGACAAAAGTAACATTTTAACTTCGAAGTGTTATAATAGTTAAAATATAATACTTTCATTAAAAAAATATGTACACTCTAAATTTTTGGGAGTGAAATTTTATTCCCAAACTATCACAAAGAGATAATTGCGCCAGTTCGACAAGAATGAAATTTTCACTCTTCGAGAGTGAAAAATCACTCCAAATGAGAATCAATTTTCAATCTATGTGGAGAGTGAATACATTTCACTCTCCGAAGGGAGAGACTGAAATTTCACTTTGATAAATATTAAGTTTCCTCCTTACATCTAATAAAAATTATTCGACTCATTCGACATGTTTTTGCACAAAATGAACGGATATGGCAGAAGAAAGCGTCGTTCTGTCTCTGAAACGAGATATTAATCATTAAAGTTGATTTTTTAGATTAGGTTAAGAAATTCACTCCTTATCGGATTGGCACAACTATCATTTTTCTTGGAGTCAAATTTCACTCCCAAAATTTAGTGTATCTTTAGATATAGAATTAGATATAGACATAGAATTTATTTAGCTACGAAATTTTCTTTGGTTTAATTATTTTATGTAACTACAAAAAAAGTTATGTTTGTTTAAAGATTATGAGGAATTTTGTTACAATCATCCCAACCTCCAGTACAAAGTAGTGATTATAAAAATAGAGAAAGATAATTGTATCACATTTACAAAGGTATATAACACAACTGCATAAGTCATACTTTTTTTGCAGCTGCACGAATAAATAACAGGTCCTTTATAATTTCTTTAAATGCTGTTTGTATAAAGACACTTCTTTTATATAATTTTTCTCTTATCTTGTGTTTTCTTGTAATGGAATTGTAAAAAAAAAATACAAATAACATTGTACAAAATAATACTGAAATAAAATCAAGTAAGTTTGGGGATAATTGTTACAACTGCCCCCAGGCATTGATGTTACTATTGTCCCCTAATGATATTTTATGTTTTATAATAAATTTTTTAAATAAAAACTTTGATAAAAATCAATCAAAATGTCAAATCATCACGCAGACAATCATTAAAAAATATTGTGATAATACATTATATCTTCATTATAAAGAAAAAAAATATTTTAGATTTTGTAACGCAATAAAACTTACTTGATGCATGAAAAAAGTAATTTCTGCTCCTGCACTTGTGCACATTACGCGAGAATCAGCATGTAACGAATGATTCAATGTCGATCTCTCTACAGAATTTTACCATGCAGACGCATACACATATATATTATAGTATAAAAAATATTAACGATATTATCTCGTGTTACTTTTGTCCCCGGTCTCCCCTACGCCAGTTCACAGAGAGTACAGGAATAAAAACCAGACCTATTATCTTTGTTCGATTTCAAGTGAAACGACTAGGAAGGAGAGAGAGAGAGAGAGAGAGAGAGAGAGAGAGAGAGAGAGAAAGGGAAAGGGAAAGGGAAAGGGAAAGCGAGGGAGATCAAAGGCGCGTTGTTTTCGACAAGAATGAGTTACCGCGGCGACGCTAGGGCTTGTTTAGAACGAAACCAACATGATGGACCGCACTGCGGAAGTGGAACTCACGTGGTTGTAGTGGTAGTAGTCGAGAGATAACGGACGATCGTGATAAAGCAAGAGGCCGGTAATTAAGATCGCTCCCCCGAGGCGTATACTTGTCGACGGTTATACTTGTTAATCGGTACCGCGATTTTTTGCCGCCATTGCCGCTGCTTCATAACCTATCGAACGTTTTGCGGCGTTTATCTTTTGGCTAGTAATTTTCCTGAAGTTTGATTGTTATATACTTTCGATTAAACAAGGTAAACACGCAATTAATATACCTTGACGAACGTTACGTGAAGCTTTCCGCAGAATTTTCATCGCTAACAAATGTTTTACGTAATTAATAGATAGAAATCGCGGGATGGATCGCGATAACGATGATGGCTCGTCCACCACCGAGAAATACTAAAAAGCCTGTACGTGTCTCCATAAATGTTAATTAACAATAATTACGGTACACCCTCGTCCTGTTTAACGTCCTGAAGGATTGCCGGGTGGCCGGTAGTGACCAGCGAATATCTGCTGCTTTTTACACGTCACCGGGGAGACGCCTAACGAGGAAATATCATCAGGCAGATGTGGACGATTCAACGGGACCTGCAGGACATATTTCGTCCTGTCGCTTCCGTCTGTTCTGCATGTGCCGTTATGTCATTCTACATGTTTCAATTACACCACACAAAATCAGATATATCGCGCTTTTGTTTAGTTAGCATTATCATATGACATCGGATTCCGTGACATTATTGCATAAACATGTTATGCGTTACAATATTTGGAGAAGTAAATGAATAATGAAAGGTACACATATATCGCATTATAGTATTTTAAAACAGTCAATTTTAGCCCCTCGACAGTCGTGACATCAATTTACATTTAACTCGACGTTTAATATTTAATCTCTAATAAATAATATTTGTATTCATATTATTAGCGCTAATCAAGTTGACCTGGACAACTTCGACAGCTTAGAACCAAATAATCGGCATACTTTTACGACTGTGACTAATCAGAGATAATGATTGTATTATAACGTGAACTCGTTTATGTTTCGCAAACATACAACAGACTGAATGATCAAACCGAGCGGAGGAAATCGCGCTGATCGATTATGATCGGTATGCGGTAATTCGATAACTACGGTGAAAATGTGTGCTAAGTGCGAGCCGCAACAGGTTCCCGACTTCCTGCAATCTACGCGGGGTGTCGTGAAACTAATGACATTGCTCTCATCTGCGGATTTTTCGATTAATCTCGTTCCAATCGTTTTCCAACGTTATCGAAGCGCCAATATATTTTCTCCGGTTATTAAAAGTAAAGAGATCGTTTGCATCTCTTCAAGTGTACTACTTTACTTTAGTATAATCTTAATAAGCGTGCAATCAATAAAATATTTAACGTAGGAAAAGATGTTGATTAAAAGCTCGCAAAGAATCTTACTTTATGATTTTTTTCGGAAGCGAGTTGTTGATAAGATTAAGAAAAGCATTTACTCTTGCACACCCTGTATATGTATACCAAGCACTTGAATACGGGTCTTATTGGCCGTGAAAAGGAAAAACTTACGTTACTTTCTTACATTCCTCGTCTCGCCATTTAAAGAGCTCGACACTTCCGATTTGGTGACTCTCGCCGTTTCTCGTTTTCTTTAAGAAAAAACTCGCGATTAACTGAATGGACTTTCGAAGAGACAACTAATTAACTGGATAAGGTGAATTTATGTCACGCCTGGACAATTATTTGTTTTGTAAATATGACTGTTCACAAATATTTTGCATTTGTGCAGTTAAAATCGATTCTTGTTAAAACTTTTACGTTGAATTTTTAACCAATTCAAGGATTGATTAAATTTGATATTATTGTGCTTTTCAAATATTTTATTAATTATAAATTAATATTCAACATTTCTTAGTGTTAAAATAAGATATTTTATGAGTAAATGGACAAGTAAGATAAAAATAATGCATTTTAGAACGTATATTTCAAGATAAATAAATAAAATATATGTTAAATTTAATATATTGTAAACATTAATTTTATTCAAAAAAACATGCTTCCACAATTTGCTTATAAATTATATTAGTGTTATATTTTTGTGTTAATTTTTTTATATAATATCGGTGTTATTTTTTAACATCTTTTTTATGTTTCATTTAGACTAAATTAATATAAAAATTTAAGTATATAAATATGATAAACGTAGAATGTGTTAAATTTAACATAAATTTTATATAAAATTATGTAAAATATCATAATGTGTTAGTCTTATAAATCCTACTTCCTCAGTGTTGTTGTGTAATAAAATGTCAATGAGTAATATTCAGAATATCTTATATATCATACATTACAAAACTTCCTGTAAATTATTCCGGAGAACCATGCGTTGCTTTATTTTCACTAACAAGCATTTACGTTAAGCATTCGTTTCCATAATTATGCAGTTTGCGGTTTGGGGTTGACGACTAACAATACGGTCGCAAGTAATTCTACAATTATCGTGTAATACCACTGATAGGTCGCGTCACGAGCAACTGGCGCTTTTCATGAATCTCACGCTCGGAAATTTTCAACGACACGCGATACCACGCGCGTTGCGCTAATAGGCGGCTTCGCAATTTCGCGACGCGAATTTTTGGCAAACAAGTCGGAACAGCCTCGTTTGCATCGGTTATGCGAGTAACGCACAGGAATCGAGAGCAAGAGCACGAGCGGGGCTTCAATTCGGGTTTACGATCCTGCTAATATCGGCAAGGGGTCCGAAACCTCAAAGGGTCGAGTAATTACGTCTGTTGCTGCCAAACTATGTATATATACCGGCCGTTATATTCGAGTGAGCGCCAAAGTGCTCGAAACGCATTCCGTCCCGTAACAGCCGTAATTGCAAAAAGGGCGACCAGAAATTTGTCGGGGAAAACGTGTATCTTCGGATAGGTTTTCCAATTCGTTCGCCGCTGCAAGAGATTTATTAACAAATTCAAAACCCTTTCTTCTGTTGGTTGGAAGAAGTTACGACAATAAATGAAAATTGGACAATTTAAATAAAAAAATACTTATAATTCTCCATCGGCAATGTTAGACTTTAAACGCTGTTGATCTTTTGATTGTGAATTTTGGTAGATCAACTTAAATCTATAAAAAAAAATAAATAAAATACAATTCAACTTCTATGATAGTAAAAACTCATTGTTAAAGCTTTCATATTGTACTTTCATATAAATATATATGAAAGCTTTAACAATGTATTTTTATTATCATAAAAGTTGTGTGTGAATTGTATTTTATTTTTTTTATACGTATATATAGTTAAATAATAATACGAGAGCAAGTCAATAAGTTTTTAGAAAATCTGTCAGAGGGCACTCGCAGTGTCATGCCACATTACTTTTTGACAAGTAGCATCTTTTAGCTGACTATCAAATTTTGAGCGAAATTCATCGCGTGGTTTCATTTCTGTAAACGATTAAAGTGAACAACCTTTGTATTTTTTGCAAAATGGAAAAAAACGAGTTTCGTGCAGTGATCAAACATCTACATATGAAAAGTTTAACGTCGAAAGAAATCAAAGCCGAGTTGGCTAATGTTCATAGCACATCTGCACCAGCGTTTCCGACTGTATACAATTGGGTGAATGAATTTAAACGTGGTCGTACATCCACATGTGATGCACCTCGTTCGGAACGTCCAATTGAGGCTGCTACGCCAGAAATCATCGATAAAGTTCACGATATTATTTTGACTGATCGACGAGTGAAAGTGCGCGAGCTTGTTGAGGCCACAGGCATATCACATGGCACAATGATTTCAATTTTGCACGAACAATTAGGTATGAAAAAGCTATCGGCAAGATGGGTGCCGCGTTTGCTCACTGTGGACCATAAGCGCGACGATTTCAAAATAATGTTTGGAGATGTTTTAACGTAATCCAGATGAATTTCTGCGTTGATTCATTACTGTGGACGAAACATGGATCCATTACTTCACACCCGAGACGAAGAAACAGTAAAAACAATGGATTTCACCGAGCGAACCAGCTCCGAAGAAGATCGTGAAGTGAGCCGGAAAGGTGATGGCCACAGTTTTTTGGAATGCACGCGGTATAATTCATATCGATTACCTTTCATCGAAGCAAACGATCAATGGCGATTACTACGCAGTCTTATTGGACCGTTTCAACAACATTTTAAAGAAAAAACGTCTCCATTTAGTGAAGAAAAAACTGCTCTTTCATCAAGACAATGCACGGGTTCACACGTGCCGGCACCGATGACCAAATTCAACAAATTCCGCTACAAATTGCTTCCCCCAGCATATTCGCCAGATTTAGCCCCCTGCGACTATTTCCTGTTTCCAAACCTGAAAAAATGGTTCGGAGGAAAGAGATTCACCACCAGAGAGCAGCTCATCGCCGAAACAGAGGTTTATTTTGAAGGGTTGGACAAATCATATTATACGGACGGCTTGAAAAGGTTTGAAGAATCATTGGATCAAGTGTATCGAGCTGAAAGGAGACTATGTCGAGAAATAAAAATGAATCGGTAAAAAAAAATGTGTTTTACTATGTTTTTCTAAAAACTTATTGACTTGCCCTCGTAGTATGTATACATTTTTATACAATCCACAACAATATAAAAATCTGCATTAAAGTTCAAAGCAAGGTTGTGCCATACATTTCAAAATTATGTTAACACAATTTTCAAATATTGTTTACGTTAAGTTTACGCAAATCTTGTAAACAATACAATATAAAAAAATATGTAAATTACTATAAATACAAACTGATTAAGTTTTGTAACCAGTAATATATTTGACATTAATATTGATAAATAAAAATATATAAGCAAAATAGATAGTTTTAGTAATATCTAGTGCAATGTTAAAAAAACATTTTGATAATTATCATAAATTGTTCATAGATAATACATAAAAATAATTTGCATATATTATAGTTTACATTGGCTACGTTTAGCAGAAAAAACAACTTTGCAACTGTTGTAAGATTTTTTAATATATGATCGGTTTATACATTTAGATCCTGAGGAACTGAGAACAAGAAGTCTATTCGTTTTGCTTACACCTTTTTACACTCAGCATCTTCACTTTCTCTCTTTTTAACGCCCAAATATGTATCTATCTCATCTTAAGTGTTAAATTTTGAGGATTTCAAACAACGCGACCCGAGATCAATAATATTAAAAAATTTTACAACAGTTGCAAAGCTGTTTTTTTTTTTGCTTAACGCAACCATTGTATAATATACATAAGGCGGTATTCATAGTTCGTTCTTATTTTAAGATCGTCTTGTAAAGTAATGTCTTAAAACGCTGATACAGTTCTCGGATTGGTTCATGACATCTTAAGACAGTCTTAAATATATGATCCGACTATGAATATCAGTCATAGAGAGATGTAGATAGCCATATTTCACATTGAAATGCACTCTGGTTCGAAGACTCATGTTGCGGGCGAAGAATAAAAATTCCACGTGTCAACGAAGGAATAACAATCTACAACATCGAACTAATCGATTAAAAGATGGCGAATGCTGTCCAACTCGAACGAGAATTCCAATATTAAAAAATTTCGTTCTTTAAGAGGAAAATGAATGCAAAAGGGATTGAGCATGTAGAAAAATATTATCGTTATTCTATTCTATTCTATTCGTGAACAGTATCTTCTAGACGGCCGATTTAATTCTATGAGCTGCTTGACTAATATCGTCATTAATGGATAATGAAAATTTCTGGATTGCTCGCGAATTCGCGTTAACCATGTGCGTTAACATTCGCTGAACGGAGCAAAATGCTGCTCGCACGTCCCCGCAGACACGCCAGCTATAAGCTAGGTACTAGCTCGCGTACTTGTACACGTATATATGAGCTATTATTAGCCGACCACCTGTGCGACCCGAGGCAGTTGCTCTCTCACAATCGGCTACATACGTCTTGACTCTCTCCAGGGTCGTATCGATCCCGAGATGGCACCCGGCATCTACCTCTGCGATCAGCTATCTCTACACAATACCGGTTTCCAGGAAACCATGAGATGAGCCAATTAACAGCCGCCATTCGCACATACGCTGCCACTTGCATCGCAAAATGAATCAGAAACGACAGGATGTATAAAGAGATGCGGGATGTTATTAATATCCTAGGGAATACAAATATTCCTTTATCGTGAAATACACTTAAATAGCTTTATGCGAAGTCAGAGTTGAAGAAAATATGTGAATAACGTAATAAGATTTCTTATCTCCTCCCCCCCCTCTCCTCCCCAAACTTGTTTAAACAGAATTCTTGTTTCTTTGAAAATTAATCGCACGATATATGTTTTCTTGCTTGATTGTTTTGCATTTTAGTGAATTTCTAGAAATTATGGTTCTGTATGCTATTAATTTATTAGAACACAAAAAATGCAGTCATTAACTCAGAAGTTGTAGTAATCAATTGCGACGCGAATCAATAATCTGGATTGACAATTGTAACATTATTACATATGTGAGAGAGAGAGAGAGAGAGAGAGAGAGAGGGAGACATGCCTTAAAAAATAATAAAATTCTTATATTACCGAGAATAACAAGTACTTGGAAGAATTTTATAAAACAGTATTTTATAAAACAAATCTTAATGCGGAATAAACAGAAGATATTTGATGGCATTATATTTTCATGACAGGATTATTATTCACGAGAATAAATGATAATAACAAAATGATTACTCTGCGCGTTTCGATTATCTAATCCCTTAAGCCGACTTCCTACTCTGCGTAGAAAGCTCGTCCTTTCATTTCGATTAATTTCCGAACGTTCATTCGAGCGGCTGCTTTTCACAGGATATTAGATCACAATCCGTTGCACTAAGTATGATAAATGGCGTTTCGTCAGTCGGACATTCACGTACCTCTGAGACCACAACTTTCGTCAATAATCGCCATACCCAGGCCTTTAGTCGTTAGAGCCCTTTATACTATTTCATAATTAAAGATACAACCAAAACAGTTTTAAAAAAAGAAGGTAAAAAGAAAAACTTTGATATATCCTATGTATTTTTAACTGTCTGTACGCATCAATTTTTACTTAGTTCTTGCAGCTGTCGCTATTAACGTACATGGCAAGAAGCTCAGAAGCAGAGCAATAAATTAACAACGAGAAGGAACTGATATGTTCTTGCTGATAAACTACCCGCATATAGCAAATGCAGAAAGTATTTGTACAGAGAAAATTTTTATTAAAAAAATCTTATTTGTAAAAAATACACATTAATTTAGCAATTTATTAACAATGAAGATCTTCTCAAAGAAGATTTCTAATAAAGATAAAAAAAGAGATAAAAAATATTCTTGACGTATTTAATATTAATGCAATCTCATGTAGTATAAAAATAAAACAATATTAAGATTAGCTCAATAATTCCTGTCCTTCCTCGAATTAAATAAGATTAATTTATATTGTTTTGAAACAGGAGTAACACATGTAAATTTAAGTTTACCTATATATTCTTTAGAATATATTTTTGTCCAATATTATAACGCACGATCTTGGTCATAGATTTGGCACGAAATCAAAGTCCAAAAACATTTTAAGATTTAAGAATTTTCCATTTAAGAGTAAAATATTCCTCTTTAACGATAAATCCGGAAATCTTTTTTATAAATGTATGTTCTGTCTTAATATAAATAAAAAAGTTTCATGAAAATAAATAAATGTTTATAATCATAGAAACATTTCTCGACTATATAAATATTTTTATGTATTGAAATGATACAATGTTTCATTTTCGCTTACTATTGAGATATTATTATATTTTAATTATTACACATCTTGTTAAGTAAAATAACTTGAAGAAATAAACAATCTATTTTTTATTAATAAATAATTAATTAATGTTTACTTTCTAAAAATAAGTTTTTAAAGCTATTTTTCTCATACAAATACTTATTGCACTCATTGAATGTATCGCATTAAATTTATTTTATTCATTGTACACACATACAATTTTCTTTTTAAAAATAAAAATAAAATAATAAATTACTATAAATTGCAGAACGATCTAAAAGAGTTAAGCAGCCGTTTTTTGAACAGCAACGTTCCTGGATACACCGAGATTGGAGACACGTCATGACGTTCGAATTCCCCAGTGTAACGACGAATATGCAACTGCTGCAATGCAATTCCATCCGTAAAATCCGACGCGGTGTGTAACGCCGTTATTTCGACCGGACCGAAATAATTGGAGGTAATTCTCTGCGCTGTTGTTTTTAATCGATTGCCCAACCGTTCGCCGATTACGTCGGTGCGCGTCCATGATTTAATTCTAAAATCCTCGATATCGCGACATCTGCACGTGACGCAGACTGTTTACCGAATCTGATAATAACGTTGTATGCACCAATGTCATTAACGGGAAAATAGAAATAATCAAGTTTTAGTAATGTTCGTTTCGCATGAAAACAAATTCAATTAAAAAGACACTTTGGCCGTGAATTACAGAACAAATTATGTCGTATTCACTACAGTACGCGTGAAGTATTTGCATTGTAATAATATATTGTACGTATCGCAAAAAACTCTCCGTGATGCGAAAATGTTACGGTTATGCGAAGCGGATCTCACGAAAATTTATGCGCGCTGTATACGCAACGCTATTTTTTATCTCGGCCGTTATACAATGAACAATTAGATTCGTTCCTCGCGATCATATATTTTCCACGCTTTCGTAAACGGTCTGATTATCTCGCACGGTTCCGCTCGTTACTTCATACGGTGATCTTTAATCGAGATCCAACGCCTTTTCTGACTCGTACCACATCGTGATGTCATAATTAAGTCACAATCCGCAATAAAATCCGTGTGATTGCCGAGCTGACGTAAGTCGTAACCATCGACTTGAAAAGGTCGGCTAATCTGACTCTAAAATTACTAATTGTATAAGTGAGAAATCACACGTTTTATTTACCTACTCAATGACAAACACGGAAAGAACAGTTTTGCTGAAGTATTAAAAAAAATTTAACTGTAAATATAAATCTGAAATAATTTGTTTGTTATCAAAATAATTATGTAGAATGCTCAAACTAGTTATTAGAGTGTTAAAACATTTGCAAGCATTGTCATCAACGTTTAAACGTTCTATATTACGATTATTTTGATGATCTAACAAAATTATTTTCAGATCGATATCTAACTAAATTAGTAGATACTTGTTATGTCTGTATAAAATTAATGGCAATGAAATAGAACGTGATAAATTTGCATTAAACTTCTTCTCACTTGGAATGGAATTAAAATGCAAGGGAATATATAATAATCCTTAAGTGAGCTAAAATAAAGTTAAGAAATAATTCTCTATTATAAATTAAAAAAAAAATACGAGCAAAGGAAAAGGATATTAATAATCTTGATCATACTTTCATTTTTAAATTTGTACAACTAAACTCTAACATTATATTAATTATAGTCTACGCTTTAAGAACTAGCTACTTGGCAGAAGTAACTTGTTGGATGTCGTTAACTCTTTTCTCCATCTCGCAATCGCGCTCACGGCGCTGTGCGGAGATATGAAATCGCTAATTAGCTAAGGCTATCGACGCCAGCGAAGTGGAGTCGCGTTTAACGAACGTTAAACGCGCGAACATGGAAAGTAACAGCACGATCCGCGCACGGAGACTTTGAATACTTTGATGTCCTCGGCCGTTTACGAGTCGCGTATCCTGCAGGTGGTTAAAGGGTTATAAACGTAGGTATAACTATGCGTTACGACTGGGCATAGCAACGACGACCGGCGAGTTTGTGCGGCATACACGAGTACCGCGTAAATGTCCATCTTAAAGCTGATATTTCAGCACATATTTCTTGAGCTGGACGACACCTCTCGACTTCGCGCATAGGTTATGTGGAATCTATAATTATTATTATAAGTTGGCACAGTACAACGTGTAAAATAAATTGAATGAAACATATGCGGGTTTTAGTGCCTTCTCGTTGCTAGTTTGTTGCCCTGTTTCCAATATTTTTCCTGCATTTGATTGATAACGGCAGCTGCGCTGTTACCAGTTTAAAATTAGCATATAATGAATGAAACATTACTAATTAACACTTCAAGTTAATAAGCGCGTATTTATGAATATACAGATTATATATTTTTTATTTTTTAGATCTTAATCTTTGGACTTAAGAGCGAGAAAATTCTTGATAAATATACAATGAGTACATAAAATATTCGTTCAGGAAGAACCTTTTGAAAAAAAACTCTTTTTAAGTAAACATTAATTAGCAATTTATTAATAAAGAATAAAATAGATTTTACATAGAAAGAATAATTTTTTTGGAAAGAATAATTTTTAATCAATTAATTACGTAGGATGCTCAAACTGATTTGATTAAAATGTCAAAACATATTCCAGCAATACTCGTCATGCTTGAAATTCCTACAAAATTATTTTGATGATCCAACAAAATTATTTTTAGACTTGTAGTTAAATTTTTAGATACTTGAAAAATTATTCTTTTTTCCTGGATATTTTTCAAAATTATTTTATCTTAAAAAATGTAACACTTTTAAATCCTAATAAATAAGCAAAAATAAATAATTGTATTACTTGATATACAAAAAATATTCATACATAATTAGAAATGTTAAATTTAACACTTCCGATTTCCTAAATGATTTACTTAATGGTTTAATTTTAGTGTTAATTTAACACAAGATAAGTATGTTCGAAAGTAACACAAATATTATGTAAAAATTAATACAAAAACGTAACATTGATATTGATAAAACGTAACATTGAATTTGTAAACAATTATATTTCTTCATTAAAATTAACATTTATAATATGGTAAGGTAACACATTCTATTCATTTATCTAAAAAAATACGTTTTAAAAAACATTATTTTATAACATTATTTATTCACTCACTCATCAACTATGTTATTTCAATACTAGGAAATAATGAAAATACGAATTTAACATAAAATACTCAAATAACCAAATCATATTATGTTAAATTGATATTCAAATTTTAAAATTCAACACAAAATTTTAACAAGAATGTGAGTAGATCGTTTCTAACCCAAATACAAAATGTTTTTTTTACAATCGAGAAATATAACTTCTTGAAAAGAGATTGTGAATATGATTATTTTCGCGAAGCATTTTTGTTTATATTAGGACAAAACGTATATATTAATGTGCAAAACAATTGTTAGTAAATTGTTAATTAAAGTTTACTTTCTACAAAAATTTTTTTTTGAAAGAAGAAGAAAATCTCTCATGTACAAATGTTTTTCGTATATATATTTACTATATATAAAATTCCTAATAAATAGATATCACCTTAAAATTAATAAAATCCGTTCTGAAATCCGACTCATTTAAAAGATTTTTTGAGAGAGAGCTCCGAAATCGCACGCGACAGTACTCGTAATATTTTCGAACCATTGAATTTATCGTTAAATCCGAGAGAAGGCGACGTGCCAATTTCGCTTTTGATGTTATCGCGATACCGTCGGTAACGTCAGAAAATCGTTACGCTCGATTACACTGCCGCGCGCGCCGTCAAGAAGAGCACAATCACGCTCCCGCACCCAGCTAATTAGGGGTTTATAATTAGTCGCGAATAAACTCTCGACAATTATGCACGTGCGTCGCGCACTAATTAACGAGGACAATGGCCTTAGTTGGACGGACACGAAAAAGCGCCACGCGTGTACACTCTCTTTCCATCGTACTTTAATTAATTGAAGAACCTAGCGCGCGTTAATTGGAAAGCGAATCGATAAAGTTCGCCACTCATCGCGAAAAATCTATCTATCCTATCTATTCGTTTGATAATCTCTGTAATAATTAATTTGTTTTGCCTCGTGCAGAACGCGATGGAAGAGGCAATATGAGTTTTTCGGAATGTACAGAAACTTTCGTGTTTTCTCTCATTTATATAAATACAAAAATTAAATCCTTTTCTCTGGCGTAAAATATCGATGATTTTTGACATTTTCACAGAAAATTATAAATTAAAAAATATCGCCAATTGGAATGAAAGAAAAATTTTTGATATTTGTGGCTATAATTTTATGATAAAATAATTGTAGTATTAAACAAAAGTTTTTAGAACTGTAAATGTGAAAACACCATAAATGTGAAAATAACTATAATTAAAGATTCCATTTTTATAATTATTATATTTATAGTTCAAAAAATATTACATATACGTAATATTACGTATAAATGTGCTTATTATTATTATATATAAATATAATTATTATTACTATTATAGCAATAATAACTACAAAAATGGAGTTTCTAATTAAAATTATTTACGATGTAAGGTTACAAATACATAAACTTTGCTTTTATTGTTAGTGTGAAATGGGAAGATCGTGGAAGTCTCTTCTTACAGAAAAATTATCGAGACAGTTATTGCTGGAAAAGAAAGCGGCACTATAAATTATAATTTTTCGTGTAAAATTTTCATTGAATGAGAGTCGCTTCTAAAGATAAAATATTTGTAAATGAAAGAAAGCATTTATGGAATATCCTGCATAATTAATTAGAGATATACAGGTAATACATTACCTCGATGTTAGACCTGTATCATTCATCATAACGTAATGACAGTGATATATCTTTAGTGCATAATAAAAAGGACTTGAGATTTTATCTTATTTAAAATTTTACAGTGCGAATATCTGCATATTCAAAAACATTCTACTAATCGCATTACAAAAATGACACGTATACTATTATTATCAAGTATCATCATTAAATAATCAATACATTGATAGATACTAAAAAAAAAGTACTTAATTTTTACAACTATAATTATGTTACAATAAAATAGTTATTAAAAAATCTATTTTTATACATTACTATTATAACGTTAGTAACAATAATTATATTTATAGATCGTCTATGTAGAACTATAAATGTAATTATTATTAGCATTATAGCAATGATAACTATAAAAATAAACCTAACCATTTATTAATTCTTTTATGAAATTATGGTCACAAATATTAAATATCGAATATTTGTTTATAAATGTATAAGAAAAAGTCTTTTTTTAAATTTCTTTGTAAAATTTGATATCGACTTATATTGCTTATTTTTATTACAAGAAATTGCGCAAAATATTTCTACAGTTTGATATGTCGAGCAAATATGTTCAACAGCGTACCCCGCGGGAGTCTTTTAAATGCTCACTTAAGTATTAATTATGCAGAAATCCAGCACGTACGTAGTGAATCGCACGATTTGAGATTAGAGATTTCTAATTGCATTTGTGTGATGTAATTACTTAAGTCCTCGGTTTCAGCGATGAAATATTAATGATGTATTACACGGTCGAACGTGTTTTCGCCTTTGAAGACGTCACGTGAGCATTCAATATTATGAATAATGTGTTATATGATTGTGGCAATATTTATAATCCGCAGAAACGAGGTGAAAATGCTACTAGATGTGCGACGACCCAGAAACAATATTTTTTTTTTATTACAATAATGAATTATCGCAATAATTTATGAATTCCAGTAATTAGATTCAATATTACATTTATTACGATATAACGCAATTTGCGATTGCTTCTCTGACACTAATTTCTAATTCCTAATCCGGTTTGATTGACTAGCCTACCAATATCAATTTCTTAAAAAGATTTCTTGTTGCATTAAACGTTTAACTTTATAGACTGCTGCAATATTGGCAGACTCGAAATCATTGAATCATCGCGGATATTAATTCAATGCGATATAAAATCCCGAGAAAATCCCGAGTGTCAGAGGATCTAAATCATCCCTTTCAGTTCGTCATGCGCGATAAAACGATAGCTGGTGTCGTATTTTTGCAACGATGATCGCGGCATGACGAAACAATGGCATCGCGACGCGATAAAGCCGGCGACGCCACGCGTGCATTCGCGCGAACGCGCGTGTTGCAGCGACGCAGCTGAAATTTCCACGAAGTTTCTCACGCAAACTAAACTCGCCGATGCGATATAATATCTGTGAAGATATTAAATAACAAGATAAAGTTAATAATCAAATTCTCGTTACTTACAGTGCCACTGTTTGTTTCTAATATAAATTGACTTTAATCTCGGTTTAACTTACTTTTTATTCTTCTCTAGAATTAGAAAAAATAAACGAATTAAACCGAGTTTATAAAATTAATCTATATTGATGAAAATGAACATTAAATGTGTTATTCATTAGAGCGTGGTGAAATTTCTAATCGCAAAATGAGATATGATTGTACTACATTTTAATCGTCCATCTGCAATCATACTTTTACTCCTTTCATCTGCAATCTGTTGTCTTACGATTCTAGATTTTCAGAAAAATTCGAAGTTACTTTCCAACATCTCTATTACATTATCAAATAGTTTTTAACGAGTATTTTAGAGAAGAGAGAATCGGATTTTGCTCTCCTCTTCATTTCAGAGAAATTTGAAAGTGAAATTTCGTTTGTACAAAAAAAAAGTTAAATGTGACGAGCACAGTATCAATATCTTATTTATAAATATATTTTTTTCATCTTTTATTCATAATGGATAAAATTCTCGTCCTTAGTCTCAGTTTTATTATTTCGTTTTTGCAAGATGACTATATAATAATTTCTCGAACATAATAATAGCGAGATTTAAATCAATAAGTAAAGAAAATTTTAATTAAAAATAGAGATCCGAGTTCGACTCCCGGTCGAGGCAATATTTTTCGCAATAAGTTTATTACAGTTTTTTAAGATTAATTTGGGAAATTTGGGGGGATTATTAATATTTCAGATCAATTGCATTGAAAGTTGACACGTAATTATCATTTCTGAAATTAATTCATTTATTTGAAAATATATAGTATAGTATATATTAGTTCAACATCTCAACACTCAGACCGTAGTGGCGCTTCGGATTTTAAAGTAATGTTATTTAACATAAACGGTCTTGTTTCCTATCTTATTGTTTAATTAAAAGATTCTCTCTCTCTCTCTCTCTCTCTCTCTCTCTCTCTCTCTATCTCTCTCTTTTCTTCTCCGTTTTTGATTTCTTTTGGAAAAAGAGAGAATACGAGTCTCGAATTTTCTGCGTAGTCTCGGCACGGCAGTGCTGCGGCCCTGCAAAGTAGTCACGGACGGTGCTCGTCAGCCGAAATTCCGGCCTTTATTCGGCACGCTCGTCGGCTCGAAACGAGCCGACTCTCGCGTATCGACGACGCCTACTCTACTATTGTAGCTGTCGTTCAAAGCGCGCGTCCGCGGTGGCGGATACAATATGGGACTGTCCGTCACGACAGAAAACCGCGCGTTTTCGGGAGGGAGGTAACATATACGATACGCGTGTCCTGAAACGACGCGCGTATCGCCGCGGTGTGTCCCTCTCGTTTCACGGGACGCCGCGCCGCGTCGAGTCGAGTCGATCCGGCCTGCCAATCCCACCATCGTTCTCACCGAATATAGGCGTCTAGGGCGACTTTTTCCGCCGATCTCTCTTTCGCGCATACATTGTGCCGAAGTAATATACCAGGGAGAAACATGTTTTTCGTATATTCGTCTTATCCGACGTAGCGCTTGTCACATGTGTCATATCAGCGAGACGTGCGCTTGTCACTGCAGAATCTCTCGTCGAGAGATTCTCGAATAATATTCGACGATGGAGAAAAGCAGAGGAGAAACGAATTGAGCTTAAATGTCAGAAGACGTATGTGTATTCCTCTGCTTGCGACGAGAAATTGAAATGATTCTGAAATTTTATTTGTAAGTTGAATTGATCGTAAATCGAATAATATGGTACTAAGTGGCTTAAATTGCCGTTATAAAAATGTGCCGTTATAACACTGATGTAGAGAAAAATTTTTAGTATTTATATCTATAATTACACGTCACTAATTGTAATAATGTAATCTTTAAATCTGTTCGATCAATATACGCTGTTGAGAAATATAAACAATATTGTGAGAAATGAACGAAATAGTCTCGCTCTACTCTATAATGTTATAATAGTAATAGTAATTGTAGTAATGTTACTAATAATAATAATACTATATATGTACAGTCCTAATAAACATATTTATAACTTATAGTTAACCGAAAATATAATTATAGCAATACTATTATCATAAAAATGTGTGTGGTTGTAGTTACTATAATTTGACTATAATTTATAATATTTGATCTGGAGACACACGGTAGTCTTTCATTACATTAAGACAATAAGTTTCGTGCAATATCATAGCACGAGACTGTACTCCTTTATTATATTAATAATAACGATAAAATTAGACAGCCATTTTCAGTTGTAAAATATATTCGTTGACAGTTACAGTAATATATAGGATTAGGTAAGTTAAAGTTAACAGTCTTGAAAAAACTTAGTTAAAATAAAAGTTAATCCACAGTGACATTAATTGAATTAAAAGTTAAGTTAATGAAAAAAAAAGTAATTGAAAAGTTAAAAGTTAAATTTGTTTTATTTCATGATTTCAAGTTAACTTTTGTTTAACTAAGTTAAAAAACTAAGTTAAAAAAAAATTAATTTTTGTAATTAACAAGGAGAGACTCACATATGTATTGTATTTCACAGATTTTGATCAGCTTTTGCGTGATTATTTTGGGGCATCAAAAAATAATCCCCAGTAAATTACACTTCTGCGTATTTTTCGAGAAAATCGTGTTTTTAAATCACAACGATGGATCGTTTTCAAACCTCTTTATTCTTTGTTGAACGTAAATGAAATATTTGAAATTATTTAAAATTAGAAAAAATACATGTTCGACACAAAAGTATAAGCATATAATCCGAGTATAGGATCCGTATGTCAACCTTATCCTGATATTAACTTTTAAAAGTTAAATTAAAAGTTAATAGTACCAATAAAATATAACTATAAAGTTAAAAAAAAGTTAAGAGTCTAAAATGTAACTAAATGAAGTTAAAATTAATTAACTTGTTAACTTAATTTTTAACTTTTTAATTTAGTATTACTCAACCTTGATAATAATTATAGTTACAAATATCAACAATTTTTCTCTCAGTGTATATATTGTTTTAATTGATACATTATTGATATTAGAATAAATAAAATATTATTTGTGCAAAATAATTATTTCATTAAAATGATTACAAATTTTTATTTGAAAAAAATAATAAAACAGAACTAATTCTTAAGAATTTAATTCTTAATATAATATTTAGCAGATATCATAAAAT
Source organism: Acromyrmex echinatior (assembly GCF_000204515.1). Next base: position 303,389 of record NW_011626978.1, read on the forward strand.
TAATGATTGCATTTATTTGAATACAGATTAATTTTAACAAAGTGATTAAAATACAAAGTTTTTTTTAAAAATATAATATTGTAAAATTTTTATTTTTTGAAAATGATTTGAGTTATTCATACCAGGATAACAAATTTAAGTACATATAATATTTCACTAGAATAAAATGATTCACAGTATCTACATAAAAATTCGTAATACGCTTTCAACTCTAATATTGAAAACAGAGCACATAATTTAAATGTTTCACTCCAAATTGTTCAATCAGTATGCTCGTCTTAGATTTTTATATAAATAAAGTTTGCATACGATGCTTATTTTCCTGCTCAATTCCTAGCTGGATTAGAATCTTGCCATCGTATTGGCTGCGGTATTGACAGTAGCATCGTAGCCAATACGGTGGCAAGAATTTATTCTAGCTAACAATCCAGCAAGAAAATAAGCATCGTGTGTCGTCGGCTTAATTCAAGTAAGCACTCTGGCCATAATATACTTTATAAAACTATCTTTTAGAACTTCTGACATGCTTGTCTTTACTGTAACACTTCTCATTTCGTTCGGTCGACTCAACTTCCCTATCTTACATGGTATATCCTAGCTAATTCGCTATTTACACCTTTGGAATTCGCATTAATCGATGTAAAGAATAATGCCCGATATACGAATCTCAATGATTTATTCTTACATATCTAGCAATACGGTAGAGCGGAATTTTTCCATCCATAATTTCTCGCGATAATGTTTATGTTTTGAATAACACATGTTGAAAAAGTTTAAAGATCGTGTTCTCAAGGAACAATAATTATATAACATAGTTATAAGCATGTCACTGCAAAAAGATATTGTTTGCTATTGTAAATTTTCATATTACTTTAAAGTTGAAACTGACGGAATAGGCCCGCTCTATCTTAGTATAAAATTAATAATCATTTCAATTACAAGTTAATAAATGTTTATCTCTTCGTTTGCAATTAATCTGGACTTTTTTATCCAGCTCAAGTTTTTTTTACTATTCTAGACACTTGAAAGAGGTGGAAAAATTTAAGGTTACTCTTTGGCATATCTTTCACATTACTAAACAGTTTTTTTAATCAAATGTTTAAACTTTTATTTAATCCATCCTCCTTTATTTCGAAAAGTTTGAGAATGAAATTTCGTTCATGATAAAAATAACTCAGATTGCAAATAAAGAGTTAATAAGCCTCATTATAATCCACTCGTTCATTTTTAATCTAATGTGCCAATCATAAATGCGAAAATTCGTAAGTAAAGGTATACATGTACAATGGATTTTTATGTAAATAACATTAATTCGTCCTGGTAACTAAATTGATAGATACCTAAAGGAATTTCGAATGGAATCACAATTTAAAACTTTGTTCGCAAGAGATCTCAACGTTCGCAGAATTAATGTATGAAAGCCAAACGGAAATGCTTCCTGTCGCTCTTATGTGGCAAAGGTGATAGAAGACGATTATTTTTTATACGATAAAGCAACTTCCGAGCGAGTCGACAGCGCTTTGAATCGCTGTCCACCACGATAAGATGGCAAGCTAGCGCGACTCCTCTAATACATGCTAATTTCGAAGCGGAAACTTTTTGCATCGCTTAATTCAATTAGTTTCGCTGTTTGAATGCGGCAATTAGCATATTAACCTGACTAAGCGAGCTTACCGCGTGCTGAGCTGTGTGCATAGACGAAGTCGCGACTTTTCAACTTTTACCCCTTCCCGCTCATTATCCGAACCTGTTTCGAACGCTATTATGATGCAAATTGAAAGTTAATATTTTTGCCTGACGGAAATATCGTATTATCGTGGCGAAAGTAGCAAGGCGTCGTAAATCCGTCAAAATCCAATTTGGAATCGTGTTGACGACGCTGCTCGCGCGAATTTGCATAATCGAGTTGTCCAATTTCGACGATAGACGTCACTTTTAATCCAATTAATCTTTCACTACTCCAACAAGAAGGTCAATGTGTCGATATCGATCGAACGCCGAAAGTCTAATTAATCCTTACCGTATAAGAAGAGATCATTAGTGACCAAGCGATTCCTGTTTGTGCAAGTTTCTTTGAGTCTTTCGGTAATTATAAATTATACATTTTATTATTTTCCAAAATGAAGTGCCAATATTTTATTCTAGAAAATTGAAAGTGTGGTGAATTTTTAGAGATTTTTTTTAATTATTCTGAATAGGTGAAAGAAACGGACGAATTCTAGTGCCTCCGTTTGTATGGATGAGGCATCAAATTGTAGCTGGTACGGTAAGGGTTAATCGATGTGTAACTTTGATAAGAGGATTCTAATTATGAATGCATAACTTTGTGATTTTTAGTACGTTAACAGCATTACTCTCTGCAACAAAAACGGATCCAGCAGACTTAGTTACCGACAATTTATCGAAAATAATAAAACGTTTCTAATCGATCTCCGAAAAGTCGAAAGAGTTCGCGGCGAGATCGACGTAAAGCCGAAGGTTGGACAGGAAAAGTTGCTAAGCCAAAATTCTCCGGTATGCTCACCGTCGAAAGCGCATAAAAGCGCGAAACGAACACAATAAATGATCGCTTCTACAACTTCTTTCGACGAGCTCTCATTCAAGGCCGTCGGCATTGTCGGAAACCTTCCACGGCTGTCCGAATGAATAACGCGTGCGCTTTTATGCGCCTGTCGGAAAACGTTACGCTGCTCCGTTAATAAGTCGTACGATAAAATTGATGCAACGAGTTCCTCGGACACATGACGTTTAAAGCAATAATTAATGTCGGGCATGCAGAATGAGAACGCGGATAATGCGTGGCTATCTCAGTACATTAATCGGACGTTGGATACTTCTGTACTTCTGTCGGTTTAATCACGATATAACGTGATCTACCAAAAGAGATGTTTGTGAAAAATAGTCAAATAAAGTCAAATTTTGTCCAGATATTTTCAACATCACTCTGAATCAATAATTATTGTAATTCAATGGAGAGTTGTATTTAATTAAATAAGCTATTATAACACAAAAATTGAAAGTCATAAGATAAGGAAAAAAAAATTATTATTTTAATAATATTATTAAAATAACAATAATAATAATAATAATATTATTAGAATAAATTTTGTTTATAAATTATTATTAATCCTTTATGGATCAATTCTAAGCAGAATCGTAAGACTCGTAATTTGTCCTCGTAGGTAATAAGAACTTATGACTGGAGTTGTAATTCTATGCATACCGTAAGACGTACGATCATTCGTAAATATTTATATGATTTCTCATAAATCTTACAACTAGCAAGAAGTTGTCTGTAAAGATATTGCATAAAGTTATAAACATTCGAGTCATAAGTTCCTATAAATCTTTCGAGAACAGTTACTAGTCTTACAGAAGTCTGTTCAGAATTGACCTATTAGTTTTAAAATAATATCATTTTATCTGTTATTTCGATTATGCTCTCTTATATTATTAATTTTGTCACATTGTCCCCATTCCATATACACTTAGAGAACACTTTCGAAATGCTCAAAATTGTACAATCTTCAGATTATTGAAACTCAAATCAGTAAAAAATCGTAGACAAAAAAATAAAAAATAATTTTAAAGGAAAAATATTTTAAAGCATGAAACTTGTACTTTAATATGCTTTAAGCTATTTTTTTAATTTTATAGTTTTCTTTATAGTTTTGTATCTTAATAAAGATCATTATTATGTTCTTCAAAGTTACATACATTCAACAATCTGCAGCTGGATAAAAATTCATTTTTTCAACAATTTTAATATTTTTATAAAAAAAAAGTACAGTTTTTCTACCTAATGCTTTTTAAAAAATTTTCTTACAATCTTTTTCTTGATTGAATTACTGATGACTTTGAAGATAAATATGCATTTCTTATAACTAACATTGAAATTCAACGAAAAATCAACGCAAAAAATTAAAAAAAACATTTTAAAACTCGAACATTATACTTTGACGTAGTTTTGATCGTTGTTAAATTTAATTTTGTAGAATTGGGGAGATAGAAAATTTTTGTGATGATTTTTAGATAAATTTCAACGTTCATTGTAAAAAATATAGTTTTAACTTCAAAATCACATAATTCGGTCCAAAAAAGTCATAAAAAGATTTTTAAGAAACGTTTTGTACATAAAATTCTACATTTTTTGTAAAACCATTACATTTTTTGAGGAAAAAATTTTTATTACGCTATATTATGACTCATCTAGACTAATCTGTAAATCTTAGAGTTTCGATTTAGTTTTATGTCATCATCTATATACATAAAGCTGTAATTATATGAAAATGCATATTTTATATTATTAATAAATTACGTAAAATGCCAAAACGGCTTACATGAATTACATAAAAACAAAGCGTTAAAGCCTATTTTTATTTTGCATATTTTGCATATATGTATCTTTTTCAGCATTTTTTTGTAAAATTACATATTTATATTTTGTCAATTATATTATTGATTATTGGAATATTATAAATATGTACGATCAAGTTCGATAGTTTCTATCATTGAATGATTCCACTCGTACAGTGCGAATACTAAACCGCTGAAACACTTAACATATTTACAATTCTTTAAGAAATTAAATATTTAAGACTTAATTACTAATTTGTATTCAATGTCATTTTGTGTTAATACTGTTATATATATTTTTCGCTCAAAATTAATTAATTTGTTTATATTTTAACAATTATTTCTTTCTGTGCTTTTCATTTAATAAATATATTACATATTTTGCATCTCATGCAAATATCTCATTGTAAGTATTTACAGTGTTCTGTATGAAATTAAATATTCTAGATTTAGTTTTGTATTCAAATAAGTTTATGTTAATACACAACAATGTTATATTTTTTGCTTCAAGTTAAATTATTTGTTTATTTTATTACATTTTTGAATATATTTCTTTCTGTACTTTTCATTTAATAAAATTTTATATATTGCATAATTTTGCATATTTTTACATTATTTCCTAATATTTTTGCATATTTTTATCAAATATTGTACATATAATATATACATGTGTTTTTGTTTTTAATTCTTACTGCACTGAAGAAGACTAAAACTATGATCGAAACATTTGTGATGTGATTATGGTTTGGATTTTTTGTAATAGTTTAATAATAAATGTGTAAATATTATGTTACGATATCCGTATTTGGCTCTTGTTAGTTAGTTTTATATTCCTTTTTTATTTGATCTAAGAAAAACGAAGGCAAAATTAAATCACACTTTAAATTAAAATTTAATTTAAATAATAAAAACTTAAGGAAATTTATCAAAGTCTGCACCAAAATAATTCTCCAGAAATGTTGAATTCATTTAATGTGTTGTCAAAAGTGGAAGATTATATTTTTTGTACTTTGAAAAGGACACAATATTGATGTCTGTAATTATATTATATTTTTGTGAATACATGAATCATTATTATCACAATAAAACAATCTGGTGCAGGATCTCATTGGTAAATTTCCTTAAGTTTTTATTGTTAAATTTTGAAGTTTTTTTTATTATACATTATTATTATTTAATTTAAATGTTCAATGTAATAATATTGATAAAATCACAAACGTATTATATAATATAATTATCCTAAATGCATTAGTTTTTAAGAAACTCTACAAGTCGATCTTCTTATAAAAAAAAAGATATTTCAAGATAAAAGCTATTATAAGTCATTGACCTGAGGTTATCCGAAAAGATCTAAGGAATTTCCCTAAAGCTTATCCTATGCTTATCGCGAAGTGTGTAAGACACATCTTATAAGATTGATGCAAAAAGGGAAGAATAAAATAAAGCACATAAGATCTTTCCGATAAATACTATCAAATTACTACAAATTTTACATTAATGCAGAATATACAAGATAATTCTTATAAAGTATTTTAATTTTATTTTTAGGAGTAATTTTTTACCTTTTGATCAAGACAAACATTTTGTATAAATTCATCATGTTCATTGTATAAATTCATATGTTTGAAACAGTTTAATCTCAAACAAATAAGGTATTAAAAGTTGAAGAAAAATTTTATTTTTTCAAAAATTTTAAAAATCGGTTAAGTTATTTTAATCTTTATACATAGAGGAAGTCTAGGCAAAGCGAATATTTTTTATTTTCGCTAATCTATTTGAAATAGTGCTATTAGTCTCTAATTATTGAAGGAATAACCGATCGGCGACGCCATGAAAGTATGAAACAATATATGATTGCGCTTGTTTGTGTTTGATAAAGAAATGAAAGAAATTGTATATTTTCTTGCGATTTTCGCTAAAATAGAGTTTAATTATTAGCAGTAACTGTTTCTTAATCAGGGAATGATTTTTTATAAGAATTCTTTGACTTTAAATGAGTATTCGAAGTTAAAATTTTTTACTTATTGCTTAAACTTATTCTAACTTTTCCAAATTCGTACTAAGTAAGTTCTTTAGGCAAAGCTCAATGGCCCATCCTCGTTACTCAGTATGTGGTTGCAAATCCAATGTGATCGAAAATATCGAGAAGACGGAGAGACAGACGATCTTTCAAGTGAACAAAAAGCACATGATTGTTTACATTCGTTTCACTTTTTTTTTTCACAATGCAGTTGATATATGTTTTTCAAAAATACACTGATCCACTGTCCAAAGACTAGATTCAGTACAAAATGGGCTCATGAAGGCTGCACTATGTATAGAGGATTTGATAGCTACTTTTATGACGATTGCCGTCACTGATTTCGATTTTTTTTAATTCTATCTTTATTGCTCGAGTGAGTCGGGCAAAGCGGATTTCTCCTTTTTACTAAAAGGACATTTAAATGTTCAAATTTTTAAATTTTATTTTATTTTATTTCAAAGTTAATTCCATTAATAGAATTATGAGAATAAAAAAGGTTTCTGATTTTAACTTTAACTGTATCATTTTTTTTCTCAAACCTTAACACATCTGCTTTGTCTGGACTTCCCCTATACAAAGTTCCATCAAAATAACACTTAATAGTTTTTGAAATTTTTGAAAAAACGAAGTTATCCCTTCAATTTTACACCCTGTAATGTTAAAACTAAATCATTTCGGACATGTAAATATGGTCATGTAAAGTTTTATTTTGAATTAATAGGAAGAACCATCCCTTAAAATCTCTTTTAAAATACTTAAAGACCACCCTGTATATTGGAGGATTGTCAAATATTTAATTTAAAATCAGTCTCAATCAGGATGAGTCTCGTATCTGATAATTTGCGAGGTAATATTTTTGGTCAAAAACATCGTCGGAAGGGGTAATCAAAATCGAGCAAATTAAATCGCAAATAAAATTGTTACATTTAGTAACTTTTCAGAGATGCACTCATTTCGAACACAAATTGCATTTCGCGGCGATTGAACTGGAACGGAGTTCTATGTACAATAACGGTAAGTTAATTATGCGTGAAGATTGTTTAGCGTATCCACAAATGAAATTTATATTCACAGATTTTAAATCGTTTTTCCGTGCGAAAATTAGTTTACGCATATCGTATATATTTCGTTAAATCGTATGTTACATTGTATGACATTTAATAAGAGAACGTTTAATAGACGAAGAAATAGAGGCATTTGTCACTCTTTATCAAACTATATCTTATTTTCGATCAAAGCAATTTTTGATCATTTTTCAATAACGCGAAGAAATTCTCTTTAAATATTTCTGTTATCAAGAAGAAGAGACAAGTATATAGGCTCGATTAAACGCATGCAAATGCAATTGCACGTGACGACGAAAGAGTTTAATATCTGTCGTGCTTTATAAAGTTACCGCGTAAGCGCGTGAGAAGAGGGTCAAATGAATTTCATTAACTCGTTAGATCTACCATCGTCGTCCTCATTGTCGTCGTCCTCATTGTCGTCGTCGACGTTACGCAGCGCACGCGAAACATCGTTAATTTCGAAGTAATCGCCGTATTGGCGCGTGCGGTGAATATCCTCTCTTTCACGTCATAACGTAACGAGAATGAGAGAGAGAGAGAGAGAGAGAGAGAGAGAGAGAGAGAAGACGCGATCCAATTTACTACGGAGATCCTACGTCACCCCCGCCTGTCGAGGAAATCAATTACGTCGAATGAATACAACATGAAGGGTGTAAAGGGTTAGCCGCGAGTCCCCGCGAACGGTGACCGGAGCGTTGAGCGACACGAAATGCATCGCGCGGACACGAAGAGGGAATTTTAAGAGAGAGAGCCGATGTCCGACGCAAAGAGCCGGACAGATTTGATTTGTCAGGACACAGAAATCGCCGTTGACAAATCTCGTTATGGGTCGACTCGACGCTCAGTTGATTAGGGCTTAAAAGTTCCTGCCCTTTACGCTCAAGGAATCTTCGATCACTCGATAGAGACGGAAGTTTTATAAAAATGACGAAAATTTACGAGAGCGTTAATAAAAGTATCAAAATATAACCAATAAACTAATAATTTAAATGATATAATTTGATAGAAATAAATAAATAATATATCTACTAAATAACATATCGTTGTAAGTTACTCATTAGATTTTTCTCTTTTTTTTAAACATTAAAATAAAGCAGCAAAATAAGCGTTCTTAATCAATGTATCGAACCTTGGCGGGATCGGACTTCTCCTCATGTTCGTTGAAGGTCTGCGAAGCTCTGGACATGGTGTTCCTTCGGGTTGTTGTCGTGCCATCTTGCGAGGGGCGCACGAATTCAATTCTGCCACCCTCGACAACGATGTTAGGGGCTGGTGGGTAATTCTCCGTGTTACCGACCGTGTCGCAGTAACCCAAAAGGCCAGCTTTTTCCCCGTATAAGGGATGGATTTGCCTGCAACAGAAGGTAAAAACTCGCTGGAGAATGCTTCGATGATAGCAGATGGTGCTTCGTGCCGGAGAACCGACATGTTTATAATAACGCTTCATAATTATTGTAATATTTAATTTTTTTTATATCTAAAATATAAAACATTTAAAAAATATCAAACATTATTATTCGAATAAATTTTGATTGATTACGTCATAAGAGATTTTGTGTACTAATAATTTTATATGTAAGCTTTAAGCTTTTATTCCATTGAAAGACTAGTCGCATAATCATTTGTTAAACGGATTTTTTTATTGTAGCGCAAGCCTTTGTTACTTTATATATATTTATATAAATTGAAAATATATTGTGTATGTGTAAGAGTCATTCGGAGTAAACGCGCGCATTATATAAGTGTATAAATTGTTTGTATCTCAATGAGAAGAAAGGACGGGAATTGGTTACTGTCAGTCGGTTATGGCGCTTGCATGCCAGTAAAAAGTAAATAACAAGAACTCTATGCACAATAATAAAACAAATATATATGAAATAGCACCAATAAATTTTTGGTTGCTAGAAAAGTGTATCACGCCAAATTAAAGAAGAAAAAAGAGATGAATACATTTTTTCAGGGAATGGAAAGTTACTTTTTAAAAATAACAAGTTACAGATACTCATTATCGAGTAGAAAAATAAGTTACTAGTTACCGATTTTTGCTCATTACAGTTACCGTTATTTGAGAAAGTAACTTTTCATTACTTTTCCATTATTTTTTAAAAATCGACGACTGCCAATAACAACGGACGGGGCTAGGGGCTTTTTAGTCTCAAGCTACGCACTGTAAAAAATTTTTTTGTAAAATTACAACTATTGCAGTGGGTAATTTTTAGACCCACTATAATAGTTGTAAACATCCACGTATTTGTAAATTTGCAATATGCAAATAAAAATAATTTCTTGGTTTGTAACTAAGCAGATTGTGGAAGTAGAATTACAATGTGTATGTGTAGTTATAGGAACGATAATATGACAATTTGATTATTATACATTTAACAGCAATACACGAAGAATTACTGTTATATTACGTAATATTAAAATTTGGATAATTAGAAAATATTCAAAATATCCTGCTATTTATGTAATTATAAAATAAGATATGTATTTACACAATAAAAAATTTACATATTTTTTGTGAATTACATAATTTTTGTAAAATTACATAATTTTTTTATATTTACAGGACTAATCGTGTAATTTTTATCTATTATATGTGTAAATTTATGAAATTTTTTTACAGTGTGAGTGGCTTGTGTCGTATTGTGTCCATCTGCAAAGTAATAACAAAGGTAACCGTAAGATTCATTACCGTTACCAAACAAATATAACTTCGTTACCGTTACAATTTAAAAAAAAAAGTAGGGGAGACCGATGCTAATAAACTCATTTTTCAGTTTCGAATCTTTACAGACAAAATTAAGAAACTTAACGAAAAAATGAATTCTACACCAGTTAATACATTTGACCTAATGATATAATATTTTAATAATAAGGGGAAACTGATAACTAATATGAAAAAAATGCATTTTTCTGATGCATTCCATCTAATTCAACTAGCTCCGGGACTGGGGTAATTCGACTAAGATTATTAAAATAAAGATTAATGTATTTTAAGCTACATCTTTGGCTACATATTAATAAAACTTTTATAAAAATATATTTTAAACGCAAACATTTTCTTCGCAGGGCAAACAGTACTTCTTTTTGCAAAATTTATTCATTTCGTGCAAAACCATGTCGAATAAGTCTAGTTTTCGAGATTGGACATTGGAGGGAACTAAACTTATAACATTTATCACTGAGGAAAATCTCTTTAAAAGAATAAAATTTTGAGTAAGTATTATAAGAGTTGTCACTAAATGAATCATACAGTTCCGAAATGAATCATGCTATGGTTAGTCTACTATCTCCATCCGTTCATTTTTTAAAAACATTAACAATATACGATAACAGAGACACATAAACAAAAAAAAATCCGTTGGAATTTATTAAATAAGAACTACACTTACTATCTAAATAAAAATCAAACATCTCAGACAATCATATAGGATAGTAAAACAAAAACTTTAAGAATAAAAATATTTACTTAGGTGTACGATTTTTTAAAATTGTGACATAACTTCTATTATAGATGTGCTCGTAACAAGATGTTACAGCAGACTTAGCGGCAGTCGCTGCTGCGTGCTCTTTACATTTACGCATGTCTCGCATGTTTGTTTTTAATGTAGCCTCGATTATTCTACTTATCCCTATATTCAATTGACCCCGGTCTTCCCTAACGCAGTTACCAGTAAAGTTACCAAAAAAGGTTCAAATCCCACTAAAGTTTTTTAATATCAATTTGAAGTAGTTAATTCCAGGTATAATTATTATAAATGGCCTAGTTTCCACCGAGGGCTTAATCTGGATCAGAATATAAGAACTAACCAACTACAGTCGAGCATTCTCCTGTAACAGAGGAATACTCGACTGTAGTTGATTAGATTTTACATTCTGATCCGGATTAAACCCTCGGTGGAAACTAGGCCATTTATAATAATTATACCTGGAATTACTTCAAATTGATATTAAAAAACTTTAGTGGGATTTGAATCTTTTTTGGTAATTTTACTGGAAACTAGGCCAATGTCTTAGGAATAAAATTTGTAACCTTTAAATATGAATGTTTTTTTTTTTCAAATATTAAACTAGTGTCAGCTCGGATCTAATCCATTCCAATTCATTCAATTCATTTTCATGGATTTAAAGTACACATTAAAAAATTTTTAATTTATTTAAATCCATTTTCGCTTACTAGGCACATCTAAAACTGTTCTAAATGATATTGATTCCGATTTTTTATATTTTAAAATATAATCTAGGAAGATGCTTAAAAAATACCTATAAGAAAAATCTAGAGAGAAAAATCCGTTACTCTTAAGATAAAATAAATACAGCCAAGAAATTGATTGAAAAAGAATTTAGCAAAAGAAAAGTAGTTAAGAAGGCATTAGTAAATTTGTATTGAGAAAAAGATTAAAGCTTCAATGTGTACCGTTGTGTCTCACTCAACGCATTCATCTGTTTCTATTTAACATATTGCAACGCCATCTCTTGCAAGATCAAACATACTACTGCTAGACATAATTATTGCATTCCCTGATGTTCGCAAGCTGAGTTTTGAGTTTGTTGAATCAAATAAAATATCTTATCGTTTTGACACTGTAGTAAGAATGGCTGACCGCGACTAGAGAGCTTTCTTATTCGACATAATGATTTATGTCTTCTCGTCAATCCACATCAATTAGTTTAGCAAGAACAATAGGGTTCAACAAAATTTAAGTTGACAGATTCTACAAAAATTTTGGTGAATTAAATGAGGAATACAAATTTAAAATTAACCATATCCATAGTATGAATGAAATCGGCATGAGTACAGTTCCAAAAAAACTCCAAAAGTTATTATGAAGAGGAAAAAAAGTTATTGGTAAATTTAATATCATCAGAACGAGATATCACAATTACTGCCATTTGTTGAGTATATTAAGTTATTTTATTCCTTCAACTTTCACCAAAAACGCCCTAATACTAAAAGATGGATCAACCGATTCAGTTTGTATAGTTTCAGTCAGTGTTTATATTAACACGAACTTATTTTTAAATTCGATGCATCACTTCAAAGAATACGCACATCCGATGAAAAACGTGATCCTATTCTGCTTATAAATGACAATCTTCACATATTAGTTTGGAGGTTGTTCAGTTCGTGATAATGGAATAATAATGTTTACTCTTCCTTTTTATAGCAGTCATAAAATTCAATCGTTGAATAGATCACTATTCAGTCCTTTAAAAACAAAATATGGAATGAGTGTTACAAGTGAATGACACAATATTTAAGTAGAGGTTTGTCCCAATATTAAGTATCTGTTCAATATCGGTTATAAGCAAGTTGCAACAATTTCTAATGCTGAATCAAGATTTAAAGTTTCAGAAATTTATCCTTTCAATGATTAATCTTTTCGATGAATAGTTTATATATATATATATATATAGGTTATGTTTAAAAATCTTGTTCTGTTTCAAAAATCAGTGTGTCGCACGTGCTTGAAATAGAATGAAAAGAGATTGTGTTTTTGAATGAGTTTTTAATTTTTATGAAATAAGAAAAAAGACATGAATAACCAAAAAGTTTATTTCACTAAAAAAGGAAGTAGAGCATCGATATTTCATCCAGGAAGATTGAGGATAGGGAACAGAAAATCGTCAAATAAATCAAAGTTGGAAGGCGAAACAGAAAGTTACAGTTCGTCTGCAAAAAAACTCATATCTCAGGATGATTATAATGATGTTATAATAAATCAATCATTTTTGTATCGTATAATAAAACTTTCTAAACGTTTTCTCAGCGATATCAGCTCTCATTGTTTGCAAAAATTGATCAGACGTACAATTTTACAAAAAAGTTGTCGTGACTTAGGATTTAAAGTTTCCGTTGTAAGAAATGTGCACCAATGACATCTGTTCGAATTCTTTAATTGACAATAAGGTCTAAATCATTGCTTCGTATTTGTTATGAGATTACTTGGAATTGGCTACAACAGCATTCAAAAATTCTGTGTCTTCATGGAGTTATTGCAACCAATATTTCAATCATTTTATTACAAAATAATTGAAGGTATTAACATCGCCACGTCTGCCGTCTGCGAACAATCAATAAAAAATGCAGGTGTTGCAGAAAAACTATTGTCAATTGAAAATTCAATTACCGACAGTATCATTGTGTCCAACAATGGATCTTAGAGAAAACGCGGATTTTTTTTTGTTTGGGATAGTTTCTTTAATTGGCCATTACACCGGTAAAGTAATTGTTATCGTGAAATCGGTATATTGTAAAAGTTGCGAGTTCTAGAAAAACAAGAAGGGCATTACAGAATACGAAGAATGGAGTAAATCGTATACAAATTGCTAAATAAATCACGAGGTTCCGCCGATAAAATAGAGGTAGATGCTATCATTGAAATGTTTGACAATTTACATGGTCTGAAATATACTTTCTATGTTGATGATGAAGACAGCAAGACCTTCATTCGAAATGATTCTGAATCGTATGACGATATTGTTATTCAAAAGAAGGAATGCATTGACTACGTGCAGAAATGAATAAATATACGGCTGCATGCTTTGAAAAAAAACACCAAAGGTCTCGGCGAAACTTCTCTGATAAATTAATAGATGAATTGACAGTGTATTATGGTCTTGCTATAAGGAGAAATCACAATTCCATAGAAAAAATGAGCAATATAATTTGGGCAACAATTTTGCATAAAATTTTGACCGATGAAAAATCCCAGCATTGCCAGAGAGAAATCATAATGCTCGTGGCAGCAAGCCAAAGCCCGATACTCTCTTGGATTACCGATATAAAGAACCCCTTCTTTAAGACGTCTTCAATTAAATCTGCTATTAAATCTGTTTATGAAGACTTGAGCAGAGATGATTTACTGATTCTGCTTAGGTAATTACACGCAAAATAGTAATAAAAGTTTGAATACCTTCGTGTGCTTCTTGACTCCAAAATCTCATTCCAGTGGCAAGACAATTTTGGATATTTGTACATACATTGCCATCTATACTTTCAATAATGGCTTCAAAAGCTTGATGAAGAATCGTGAAAGTCATGAACTTGACTTTTGAAACGAGGTTTTACAATTTTGCAGAGTCAATCGATAATAACCGAGTCAATATCGTAGAGTACATACAGGCTGTCATACGCTGCAAAAAAGCGGCAAAATCGTTCTGACATCAAGTCGAAGAAGATGCTTCATGCAGAAGGCTTACTATATGGCCCCGATATTGCTAATTAAAGATAAAAAAAAATAATTAATAATAAAATTATTATTTTATAAATAAAATAACTTGACTTAAGACTTTAATCACGTTTTTCTCAAAATGTTTTTAAAAATGCTGAAAAAATATCACAAATTTCATCCAAGTGAAATTTTACTTTACCTTTGAAATTTTACTGAGTTATTGTCAATTGAATTATCTAAAGAAATACCTTTAGTTTTTGCGATAACTTATATATTTTTTTTGTAATCCATATTTTTATGTCGAATTTTTACGTAAAAATTGAACCTCTTTTTTCATGAATGCATCATTTTCATATTTTTCAATATTTTTTAATTCTGCCAGATATTTCTCTAGTAAATTTGATGTAGATTATAAATAAATTTTTTTTTTGGCTACAACATACTTTAGATCTATTCTGCTGTTTACCGCGGATGCCTTCATCACCAGCAGGTCTCCCAAAAATGTGCTGCAACGCCGCCAGTTTGTTTTTTATAATTATGAAAAATATTGATATTTTGTACTAAAATACAAGCAACAAATATATATAAAAAGATTTTTTGTATCCTATAGTTTTTTAATTATTACCTCCCAAAGTACGATATGATTTTGAGGCCTCCAAAGTGTACTAACTCTTTAAAAAAAAGTATTCGTTAGATCTATATCACCACAATCAGGAATTTCCAATAAAAATCAGTCTTTAACAAATAGAAATAAAAGAGCATAAAAAAATAAGATAAATTGCCCATTTGTAAAGAAGCATTTATCTGCCTACTTTGTAAAGAAGCTGTATAGATCCACCTGTAGAAGATTGAATACAATGTTTTTTGTAAGAAATGGTGGCATGAAATCTCTCATGAGAGCTTTTATTTGTAATCTTTGTAATAACTAATTAATTTTTGCAATAATTAATTAAAGATTAACAATTATGTGCAATTTTATACCAAAAGTTTTGAAGAGATTTATATCTTAAGTTTAAATTTTATATATATATATTTCTAATCATTATTTTGAATTTATTATTTAACTTTAAGTAAAAATATTTCAGCTACTAAGAGAAAGAGAGAGAGAGAGAGAGAGAGAGAGAGCAGTATTTTTTAATTACAATTTTGAGAGTTTATTGAAAATTTATTATTTAAATTTAAGTAAAAATATTATCTATGTTTAAGCTGTCTCTCTAGTAAACAGTATTTTTTTATTGTAATTTTGAATGTTTATGATTTAAATTTGATAAATTTGATAAACATCTCTAACAAAATCTCTAAAAAAACTGTAACCTAAACTATATTAAAATTAACGTAAAAAAAAGTCTTTAAAAATGTTGATTGTACATTTATCCCAAGCGCGTTTTTCCCTGCAGTACTGCGCATGTTTATCCGCAATATAGGTAAAGTGGACGCATTCGTCTCTACGGAATAATTTTTAATTTTGTGAAAATTTAAGAGGAGTTGGATATGCATAAATTGTTTTTTTTTTATAGAAGTATATAATAAATAGACTATTTACAAAGAAGCATTTTTTTTTATTTAAGTCATTCTGCACATTTTTAATTAATCAAACGTCAACAAAAAAGTATGTTACCCGAATGACTCTACATTTAGACTAACAGAAACCGCATATAAGAATCTCATATTTTTATAACAGAAATTCTCGCATAGGAAACAAAGAATTAATTATGAATTCATTTTATTTTTAAATATTTTACGATTTTTTTAAATACGTTCTTTTAATTTAATTATGATATTTCTAGTCGGATGTTACATGGTTTCAACATCATTTTGTATGCAAAAACTGTCTTAATATCATTTATCATGTGTTTGGTTTATTGAATTTTTGTAACAGCTAAAGAGGACTTTGTTATGTCGAAACATTCCTTTCATTTAACTGTAATGTACAAACTTGGCAGTTTTATTTATTCATTTATACTAGTGGTTTTTTATTCTTGTAAAAGAATTTCAATTTAAGATCTGATTACTAATAATAAGTCTATATCATTAAGTTTATGACATGCGTTTTTGATATGCAATATTATCTCTTCCTTGAAATATAAACGCCCAACTAATATGTTATGTGGGTGTTAAGATAAAAATATACTATTCTTTTTATTATATACTTTAAAAAATATCGATGTGGATTTAATGTCACACAATATATAATTCTCACTGTGTTGGTGTTAATAGTAACAGCAACTTGATTAGATGTAGATTTAATACCATAGGATTTTAATCCATACTATTTAAAATCTCGGATATTGAAATATCAAGGGTTTTAAATTCATATCAATGATGGGATCATCGTTTAAAATCGCTAACATTGATACAAATTCTTTTTAAATTCATCATGTTGGTGTTATTATAGATAATATTAATATACACAGTAAGAATTGTACATATAGACATCGCAATAAATGTTCGATATACTTGTCTCTTAATTTCTTTTGTGTAAACATAGATGCTTTATATAATTTCGTTACTCAATTAAATGTCGCAATTAATTCATGTGTGTAGCATAAAACGTTTTCGGATCGATAAGTATGCGTTCTAGCGTTGTGCAAGCGAAAAAAAAGTGACTTTAAGTGCAATGACAAAGGTAATTCTCTTGACAATTTTCTTCGTAGCATAGCAACGTGAGATACGAGTGCAGACATGGGTGACCGACATTGCGCGGACAGATGCATTTGCGTATCAATGTCAATAATCTCGCCGGGGAACGGCGCCGCGCAACCGACGGCAACGATAGGATTACAGAGCAAGAACCGTTCCACTTTCGACGATTATTCTCAAGCTTTAAATCCATCTAGCCTTAAGTCTCCTTGCGACACATATGCAAATCCGTATATGCAAATACTTACCCATCTCTCTCTCTCTCTCTCTCTCTCTCTCTCTCTCTCTCTCTCTCTCTTTCTCTCTCCCCCCTTCTTTCCTTATCTTTCTCTCTATATCATTTTCATCATAAGGCGACAAAAATGTAGGATCAATAAAGACGTGGAAGTCTGCCGAGATCTAAAAGCCAACTTTCAAATGTGAGAGAAATTATTATTATATATTTTTAACGAGCACAGGTTACAATCGTAAAAAATTTATAATAATAAGTTAAAAATAAAGCTGCCATATGAATAAATCAACTAACAATAAGTAAAAAGAAGCGTCAACTACGGTCAAAGTTAGATGATGAAGTATTGTAATAATTATATATGTAATTTATTTTGAATACATTTATTTTAAAAATAATGACAGTGCGCCAATTACTTTTAAATTTGCGATCAAACTGAAATAATAATAATAATAATCTCATAAATTACATTTGATTCTCGATTTGAAGAATTATTATTGATAAATGTTTAGTATAAGGGAGCATTTTCCAATGACCTTGATCTTGACATATGTGGTCAAGGTCATAACTCTGAGTGACCTTCAAAAGGTTTTATCCCGGTCGTTCTTCGTTAAAAAGTTATAAACAATCAAAGTTGCTAATTATTGTATCAAAAGTTGAATGATTCTAAATAGGACAACGTTAAAACCCACGTGCAACACTACAATTTGGAAATCGTGCGTTCCTTAAGCAGGGGGGAGGAGGGAGATAGGGATAAGAGTGGTCGTTTTCCAAGTTAAAATCTATATAGAATAATATCTAATCTATATAGAATATTTAATATTGTATGTATAGCAGAAATAATATATTATTTTTGAAACTTTTTTTCTTCGTTAAAAACTTTTTAACGAAGAATAATCGCAGGCTAAAACCTTTTGAAGGTTACTCAGAGTCATGACTTTACCCATATATGTCAAGGTTAGAGTCATCGGAAAATGCTCCTCTATACTGAATATTTACCTGATTATTGTCAAAAATATTATCTCAATTGGGATTCGAGAAAACCGGATCTCCCAAAAATTTGAGTAAACTAATTTGATCTTCCAAAGATTTGAATAATTTGGAACATGTGAAATGTGTTATATATTCGACACTTTTCTAACGGTATATAAAAGTAACCTTTATATAATAATAACGATTTAAAAAGAACGAAAAACAAATTATTTAAAATATTTTATATAATCGAAATTAAATCTCAAAATGTTAGAAAATATAAGTTAACAGTAAAAATGATTTTGTCGATTTTATTTTTGTCTTTAGTTTTTCTAATATTTACATTATTTGATAATATTTTCTTGTACTAATCAGCATATTGCATAATTATGCTGAAATTTCAATAAATTTACCTGGGGGATGGTATAGAGCGAGGCTTGTCAAGCGCTAAATCCGAGCTGAGGGGCGAATCGGGTCCGCGGCCGCTGGAAGCCCTAAAACATGAACGAAATTATTGTTAGTTAAATTAGTATTCCAAAGCTAGTGGCTAATGATCGATCAATAGCTGTTTTATGTCCAACATCGGAGTTCAACGTTCTCTAAAGGTTTGTCAAATCATATTGGACAAATAATATCGCACTAAATCTATTAGCTCTCACTATTTCGAATAAAATTCGATAAATGCGATCTGTAATTTATAAATAGAAATAGAAATAGCAATTCCAGTAATTTTAAAAATGACTAAATATATATATCTTATTTACAATAGATATATATGAATTATAAATTAGCCATAATATAATAAAATGCTTCATATACTTTGTGATAAGACTGGAGAATTTAAAACTGCATTCTTATTATATATATATTTTTATTAACATTATTATTAAATTAATTATAAATTAAATTTATTATCATATTCCAGCTGCAATAGGCATTTTAAGATCGACTGTATTCGTCACACAATTTAAAAAACTAAAAAAAATTTTTTTTTCTTGTTGAAGATTAGATATTTAAGTATCTTCTAACATCCAGCTCATATAAGGTGCTTCCTACTTACTATTTGTACATTCTTATTTCTAACACACAATTCATAATTGTAAAAATAATCGCAGTAATTATTAAACAAATATTCACATAATAATTGTACACGAATTAATAATATTCGTATATTAATCAAAACCCTTGATGTGCTCATCTAGAGAGAAAGCATTTATATTCTTTACTCACTTTCCATTTCCACTTACAACGTAATCACGTCTAGTCGATTGAAATCAAATGAGCTCCGATTTAACATTCGCGCGTGGCGGCTGATAAACGATTAGAGAGGTCCGTTAGGCACGCGTACATAAATTCAACACGAACGAGGGGATTCATTCGAGATGCGTTTCGCGCGTTGAGTTCGAGAAACCGCGCGGCTATCTCGCAGGAATGTCGCGCGAGATGAAAAGTTCGAAGACCGAGGAACATGGTGTTGCGCAAGAGCCGTGATTCCGTTTGTGTAATACCTCGCTCACGCGTGCATTACGACTTCAATATTCATATTTCATTCGTCCGTCGACTGGATATCGACCGTTGATTCTGGCACCCGACCGACATGAACTAACAAGTTGGGCGAATAATTCACAACCGCGGACTTCGATAGAATAATAATTTAACAGAATAAATATAACGGATGCTAACCGTGTGGTGACTGCGAAATGAAATTGGAAATAAAATTAGAAATTTATGTTCGATGAAAAATATGTATTAATATTAGAGAAATGATTAAAAGATAACTTAACATTGAAATGATTAAAAGAGAACTTAATAGAAGCAAAATTCTCATATTCTCAAGCTTTATTCAACATAAATAAAGTTGCTATCTGACTTTTTATCTCATTGTGCATTATTTCCATGGATAGGAGTATCATATGTTGAGAAAAAATTATTCAATTCAAATAACGTGTAAAAGAAATATATATATATATATATATATATATATACACAGGGTGAATCAAAGTCGTTAAACTCATTTTTTATCTTATGAGAAAATTATCGACTTCATACTATTTGAATTATAACATGTGCAGTCGATAATTTTCTCACAGGGTAAAAAGCTAGTTCAACGACTCTGATTCACCCTGTATATATTGATAAACAAAATAAATTGTTAAACAAAAGTATTTCTCCAAAAATATTACTCAGATTTTGTGAAAGTCTGTTATATTCTTACAAAGAAAAAACGTAATAGTGTTTAAAATGGTTTACGTTTAAAACATCTGTACAAAACAAACGTTTAATAATAAAAGATATTTCAACTTTAAACATTTTAGTATTTTAAATCCGAATCCATAGTGTTTTATAGGAAAAATTTAAAACTAAAACATCTTTAAGTGTTTAAAAAATAGAGATAAGAATATAAAACATTTTAATATCTTAAAATTAAACACTTTTTTTATGAGTGTATGTTATACATATATAGTAAGTGATAATACAAGTTTTATATGTAGAATTGATGTATTATATATAATTAAATAAATTATTTTATAATTATAATAACTATACATAATAGTTTAATCAAATTTTACATAAAGAATTACTGTACCGAATGTTACATTAACATATTGGTCGACTATTTTATGAATGTAATACCTTTTATAGCAGACATTACATTTATAAAATGTAATCGATCGATCAATTTCATAAATATAATGTCTGCTAGAAAAGGCACTTTACATTTATAAAATATCTTGACATATTGATCAATATGTTGGTGCAACACGAGATACAGTTGAATAACTGTAATAGTTTATTCAAATTTTCTATGCAAAATTAATGTACATAAATAAATAAATCATTTTATATAGTTTCTTGCTATAATAACTATATAAAATAGTTTACTTAACTGTATTTGTGTACGTTGATTCTACATATAAAACTTATGTAATACAAAAAAATACATATTGTACACAAGTAATATCTACTGGTTTACCAAGTACTTCAAAAGTTGATATATCCACAAATCTATCATGAGTTCACAAGCATAAATTTATTTAAAAATTTTGTTTATGTACATTTTGAATTCTATAATAATAAGTTTTAATAATTCAATCGAGATTATTAAATTAAAATAAATTTGACTTGTTTATATAAAGTCATTTCTTCGATCAATCGAAAGAAAACAAATTTTTGTTTTGAGTGAAGAAATGGGTTTCTCTAAAATTTATAAGTATATTTTAAGATTATTATCAAGAAAATATTCTTTGTTATGGATGACCGCTACTTAAAAGGAAGAAAAGTAATCACTTTTTTAAGCAGTAGAATAATATTTTCCTGTGTGTAGTAATCATCTATTATAGTTACTACCACTATTTTATCTCTAAGTACAGATCAATTTTATCGTGTCACAATTCTTTGCAGGGACTAAGTGAATTAAACAATGATAACTGTCAATTGCAACAATAGACTGCATGGAGCGTCGCCATGCAGCCTCGCCAGCAGCCGCTTATGCGGATCTGCTCGGCGACGATGTTTTTGCTCCTCCCCGGTCGTTCGCTTCCGCTCGCAAATCCTCTCAGACCGCCGCATTTGGAGCTCTTGGCAGCCGCTCAGACGTCCACGATGAAATATCTAGCACGGGTGACTTTGATCTTCCATGGCGCGCGCTCGAAAACGACCAAGATGCGCGGGCGTGCGTGCATGCGTGCGTGCGTGCATATTCATGCTCGTCCGCGAATGCGCGGTACATATTGCTCTGAGAACCAGGAAGTCCCGTTGCTGTGTATGCGTGAGACGTTTGTGATACCTGGTGTCAAATGTCAACGAATTTCTAACATCGTCATTTGACAGATAAACATAAATATTTTAAATTTTAATTAAAGTACACAGTTAAGTTCAATGTATGTTCATACAATGTTAAATTATATATCCAATTTGAGTTATTTTTAATCCTTTCTACAGATCCACTATTCTTATTGAATGTGTTGTTAATTTAACTAAATCAATGGAGTTAAATAATTTAACTTAAAAAAATAATATTGATTGTGTTAAATAATTTAAGAAAATGTATTAAGTACAAATTAAAATATTAAATTTGACTCGAATTTAGTTTTTACTAACTGCACACATTAATATGAATATTGTTTATTTCGAAACCAATTACAGAAATAGATTGATTTACGTTTTTATTTAATTCAAGGGATTGAGTAGCCATTGCTCCTTTGATATCCAACAGTATACAGAAATTTTAATAGGTAAACATATTTTTAGTTTAACCCAAAATAAAGATAAACTTTTATAAATTAGGGATTGTGTATCATTCTTGCTTGAAGAACGGAAGATATTTTCTTAATCTTTCACGTAAATATGCCGCGAATCTCATTGCAAGTTTATTGCAGGCAACGACATTGAAAGTGATGCACCTTGTAGCTGAGCTTAAGCGAGATGGAGAAGAATTCGCTTCAATTGGACACCCGATACACGCAACGTTCACGCAGGACACGCTCGCATGCCTGTCGCGCGACAGCTGCGCGTATGGAAACGTAACGAAATCTCGCTGACCCTCTTCCTCGCATTCTCAAGCGGGAGGGTGGATGAATCACCCTCACTGAAATTCTAAAATCACCGTGTTTCCCAAAAGTCTATTATGGAGCACTTAGAGTCATGCGCCTCGGTATTTCTGTGTGCGGCCTGCAACAGACTTGAACCTCGTGCTCGTCGATGATCGTTGCACCCGGTGCATATTTTCTGAAAGTCGATGTTCGTTTGTGATTTACCGATTTGTTGATGTTCGACAAAAGCCTCTCTCTCTCTCTCTCCAGGAAAAGTATCTCTCGGAGAAAAGAGAGCTCGTGGAAGTCCGGCAATTAATTTCACTCCCCGTATAGCCTTGGACGAATAAGCGATGGTTTCAATATCCCAAATCGCGTCTCGCCTTATTTTTACAATTGGAGAATTTGTATTAAATTTAACACATTTCATGAACTCAAACGATCCACTCAAATTTTGTGTTATTTTAACACAATATGAATTAATATGTTACAAAATAACAATGAACATTGTGTAAAAGAATTAACTGTAAAACAATTTGTAAGAAAATTTTGGATCGTGGAAGCTTCTTTTTCAGTAAAATTAACATTTATAATATATTAAATCTATATATTAAATATATATTATCACATATATTATTTATTCATCTTAAAATTTACATTCTAAAATGAATTATTTCTATGTTCATTTACCTACATTGGTCATTTATCTATTCATAAATTGTATTATTTTGACACTCGGATATGTCAACATTCAACATAAAATTTTGAATTTGGACCGATTTCAACACAAATACAAAGTATATATTTTCTAAACTATAGAGTCTCAGCTTTCGACACAAAATCGCAATTATCTTATTACCTTAAAGCAAACAAATTTTTCGTACAATCTATTTTATGATGTTTTCACCCTAATTGTGTTCACAAGGTTTAATTGCATTTAAAGTTTCGCTCGAAAAATACAGTTTGCAGAGAGAATTAAAGCGTGATATAGCGACATACATATAATAGCGTGAAAAAAAATTGTTTTTACATGAAAGTTCAACATCAATCGTGATGAAATGAACGGGGAGAAAATTCCGATTTCTTTTCAAATCTCTTCCACAAACGTTGCTCGACCTTTCTTCTCGCGGTAAAAGCCGCACGAATGCATCTGAAAGGTAACTCCGCGCGAAACGTGCAGCGGCACTTAGCCACGCCATTTATCCTCTTTTTCAACGGCGCTATTCGCTCTCTTGTAACTTCGTTCAATTGCTCGTTAAATCGTAACCGAGAAAGAGACGAAGAGAAGAAAAAGAGGAGATAGGATCGCTCTGGAGGAAGAGCGAGGAATCAAGCAATCCGAATTCCCGGAAATTTGTGCATTGTAAATTGAAATACATAGAATCCAACCACGCTTCGTCAATGTCGTCATTATTATCGTCGTCGTCATTGTCGTACGAAAGATGCTCTCTTGCTTGAGAAATCTAATTTGTCGACCGGGAGTCGCTTTTACGTGCGTATCATAAAAATTGCGATGTATAACATCGTCTTCCGACGTCGGAAAGCGCGACCGAGAACGAGTTATTTCGCGCTCACCATGCCTGTCATTTTGCAGCGGGAATAAAAACGACGGAAAGAGCGAACGCTTTTGAAAGAGAGTCAGCGGAAAAATAAAATCACTGCTCCGGCAGAAAATACTGGTCGCGTAATGATGAAACTACGGAGTCGTTGTATCTCGCCACGAAAGCCAGGAGGGTTTGATGTAACAATTCAAGACCGGCTGTAATTCTAAATGAGCCGCTTACGTTGTTCCTTATAGTTCCTATGTTGCAAGCTAGATTAAATTACAAATTAAAATCTCCTTAACTAAAAGTTAATAAGAAAAAGATGTTTAATTAATCTTTAGTAAATAGAGAAGGTAGAGAGAAAGAAAGAGAGAGAGAGAGAGAGAGAGAGAGAGAGAGAGAGAGAGAGAGAGAGAAAGAATCATTTATCTAGATCTCTCTTTGAGATCTCTCCAAGCTCACAACGTATTATACACTTTGTACATAGTTAAAAGCATGACACAGTAAAAGATGCCATCCAAGGCGTATAAGAGAAAAAAAGACTACAGTAATTATAAAAAAATTGAATTAAAGTAAACTAGAATAATTATAAAGAATTGAATTGAAGTAGCGTGTAGTAGATGTTTATGTGTGAGTGTAGCGTATTTGTATGTACATACAAGTTGATCGTTTTAATCGCGACAGATCGTTAGTATAAGTAATTACACTGAAAAAAATTTTGACCATTTTTGGTTCAATGAATGATTATTAATTAATATCTGACTTAATGTCCGACTTAATATAGATAATTCATTAATAGAATAACTGGATTCATTTATGTAACTATATACAGGGTGGGCCATCTATTGGTACGTTTTTGAATTGCGTCGTATGGCAACACCGAACGAGCTACAGACCCGAAATTTTGACAGTTTATTAGTCATACCGTCCGCGGCACGAAACAACATGTTTTCTCTTGAAGAGCGTTTTGAAATTTTAAAAACTTATTTTCAAAGTCAGTGCTGTGTCGCCGAAACTGTACGAATTTTGAAAAGAAATATGGGTCGTGATAGAGCACCCACCGAAGGAGCTATACGCAAATTGGTGAGGAAAGTTCGTGAGAAAGGGATGTTAGTGGATGACATTATATTACGACTGTTTTGAGTGAAATTGGCGCCGAGGTAGTCCAAAATGTCATTAATAATTGGGGTGACCGAATGGCATACTGTAAGGCCAGTAGAGGGAGCCACATGAACGAAATCGTTTTTCATTCTTGACGCGGATACTTTTAGCTTCACAACAAAAAAAAAATTAATAAAAAATATCAATGTATACTCATTTGATCGCATTTTTAAAAACGTACCAATAGATGGCCCACCCTGTATTTATTCTTGCAATGAATTCTAGTAATAGTTTTATAACCTAAATCATTATGAGAATTCATTGAATCAATTTTCATAATTCAATGAATATTTTATTGTATTTATGTACAGTTTTGGTTCATTGTATAAAATTTGATCATAAAGACTTAGAAAAGTGAAATCTCGAATTTCTGAAGAAATAAAATTACAGAGTTCAGAGAGAGAGAGAGAGAGAGAGAGAGAGAGAGGGATGTGTGTTTTGATTAAACATTTCTTCAATAAAACATCTTTTCTCATGCGTACAAAAATTTAAGATAACAAAATATATTTTAACTTTTAAATAGGTAAGTGGTTTAAAGATACGCAAATTAGAGTGGTTAAAACATTTTAAAAAATTTTCAAACTTTTTGTCAAACATTTTTTTTTATTATTATGTTATAATTAAATTTACAATAATTATACTCTTATGAGAAAAAATAATGATCAACTTCAAGATTTTTGGATATCTGAGAGATACTTTATATTTTTCTTTTTCAGAACAAAATTTTAAAGAAAACTGGAGTGCGCGAGTGTGTGTCTACCCACTTACCTATGTATTAAAAAATTAATGAAAAACGGTAATTTAAACAGACAAAGTGATAATTACTTTCAGGAAACATGTAGTAAGAAGTACTTTATTGCGATTTGATTTTAGGGAGTGCAAGGTTATCAAACCATAAATTTTCGACGACCGAGAGTACTCGAACGACAGGGGGGTAAGCGCACGATTTACCGAAGGAATCGTAGCGCAGGTTCTTCCTATTCGCGTTATGTATATCCCCGCATAATCCGGGATAGGCTGAGGTGCAGCAGTCTGCAGCCAGTAACGGTACACTTGCTATGCGAATACTCGAACGAAGCCAGTATCGGATGTGCACGTGCATTAGCGGGCGGCGAGTACCTTCGTCTTCGAGACGTAACATTATATTCCTTCTCCGCACCAGAGAGCACGTCGACTCGCAATGTGTCGCTGCGGTTTGTCCGTGCAGCTCGCTAATGAGAACGCTGGAAAGGACACGCAATTATTTTCAACACGTGAGTTACGTTATCATGTGTGATATCTTCGTGAGAAAATGCGAGAAAATTTCAATTCTATTTACGAGCTAAGATTAAGAATATACAATTAAAACCATTTATTGATGACAGCATACATTTTCAAGAATGTCATCCGATTACTACCTAAATGTATTAGGTGTACAAATAAGTTTCCGCCGTTTGACAAAAGACGGTCACTAGCAAGCTATGGTTAAAATTGTCTGATGTAAAACATTATATCGTAAAGTTGGACATCTGTCAACAACATAACCTTGAAATACTAGCGATTTTGTATCAGCATCATATATTTTTTTTTATGCGAAAATGCCGAGTTTTGAACAGAATAAGCGTCATTTGCGGGAATTTTTTATTTACTTCTTTAATTTGAAGAAATCTGCAGCTGAGACTCATCGATTGCTTGTAGAAGCATATGGTGAGGCTTAAGTGAGAGAAGTTGTCGTGAATGGTTTCAAAAATTTAAGAACGGTAAATTTGACGTCGAAGACAAAGAACGTAGCGGAATTGGAAGCATTATTGAATGAAGATTCGTGCCAAACGCAAAAAGAACTTGCACTTACATTTTGACTTACATCAATAAAACATTATGTATCGTTCTTTCACAATAAATGCTTAATTTTTGATAAAAAACGGCGGAAACTTATTTATACACCTAATAAGTTCTATATGCATTTGAAATAAGGGAGCGATATTGGCAAAGTTGTCTGTAATACGATACATAGACACTAAAATTTATATAAAATTACATCAAATTTTTGCGATATTATTGAAATAATATTTTATAGAAACAGTATCAAAATTCAAAAACCTTCGTTGCAAACGTTAATATGCCGCTTTATAAAACAACAAAAATTAACAAATATTGATATCATGTAAAGAGAATTACATCGATTCATTAAACAATCATTCACGGCAGCAATTTGCCATCCCTCGAGTAAAACCTCGAGAATTATTAAATTCTCGTGCTTGGAAACCGGATTTTGTCCTCACTGTCCATTTGTACGCGTTTACTTATGAACGAGTCGTAAGCCGATATGTCGAATGGACGTCGAACGAAGTTCCGGGTAGGGTTTCGCGAATTAAGGGATGTGCACCAAAACCCCATAGAATTCCCGCGAAACGCGATCTTAACGGTCTCGAAATATTTCATAGAAGGCTTGCTATCTCTCCTTTTCTTCTTCTTTCTTCCTGGCGCAGCAGTGGCGACATCTCATCCGGCTGCTCGCGAAAAATAAAATGATCAGCTTATATGAGCGCGAAACCTTTGACCTCCGACATAGATCACGACGACGAACATAAAAGCATATTATGTGCTCCCTTTCACAGATTAATTCTTGAATGCGCTTTTTCTCCACGTACAATATATTGTGTGCACGCGGATTTATATAAAAAGAAAGAAGAATTGGTTCTGCGGGAGCTTTGTTAAACATTTTAAACATCATATTTTTAATATGACTACGATGATATCGAATTCTTTTGTAATATGCAAAAGCGGAATTATTGAATACCATAAACCTTAATTTCGCTTTTAAAGGTTTTACTGATTACTGCACCTAGTTTTGATGCATTAGTTATATTTTCCATGTAGGTCAAATTTATCTCGCCGTTAAATATCACATTCGTGTTTTATTGGTCTCCTGAGTAAGAGTGTAAAAAAAAGTTAATCCTCGAATCTCGGTCGATCCTCATGCAACTACATTTACTATTTAATTTCTCTCGAATTTACGCTCGATTTTAAATGGAGGGAACATCAAATGGCGAGCTCGACGAACGATCTTTAGCGAGCACTTCCATTCCGTTTATTAAAATCCACATTTTCCCTCTCAGCGGGTGTGACATTCGCGGTTTTACCAGCCGGGAAACGCAGACTGAATACGGCAGGCGGGTGAGGGATGCACCCTTAATGCACATTTCGTGCGAATCCGCGAATTCTGAAGGGTGTAGGCGAGCGCTTTGCGAGCATGGATCGCGCGATAAAACGCAGAACGTTAAAAAACGCCCTACGGCTTTCACTCTCCGCTATACAAAGGGAACGGCACACCTACCCTTCTCTCATTCTCTTCCAGTTTCCTCCCTTTCGCGTTTATTCGTATCGCTGCTCTCTTTTTCATCGCGCCCGCTGCTCCGATTGGATCGATAGGCGAAGCGAGATGTACATCTGCGATCACGCGCTTCACGAAAATGCTCGAATTATGGAAATTATAACGCGCCGAGTTATACGGATGGGCTTGGAGGCTTTTTTTCGAAGAACAGAATATCTCCTAAAGAGATTGGTAGAAAGCTTTTAAATCCAGCAGAAAAAAGTGTTTCTAAATTCTATTCCCCGATTGAGATAATATACAGATTCAGTCGAACTTTAGCCATTTCGATGCATTTAGTTCGAATTTAATGAACGCGTAATCTACATTTTTTTTTTACAAAAGAATAGAGCTTAAGATGCATTTAATCACAGGCAAATAGCTCGATAAGAGATGAGAAAATAATTTGATCTTATTTCAATTTTTAATTTTCTTTTATCTTATTTTATCTTTATTTTATTTCATTCTCTTCGAATTAGAAAAACATTAAAAAGTAAAATTCAAGGAGTAAATTAAATTGAAATTAATCTACATTGATAGAAGAGGACATTAATTTTAATAATTTTATTAGACTGAAAATGCTTGTCTTTTATTCTTTCTTCTCTCTCTCTCTCTCTCATATATGCACTTGATTGTGTACCACGAATTCATAATAAATAATTAATCCATAATAGCTCCGTTTCATCCGTCGCGAGAAAATGCATCACGCCAATAATAATTCGAAGGCAACGAGGACGAGGCGAGAAAGCGGCGCGTAAACAGGCGCATCGCTCGCAGGCTGCACCTGCATACAGCTCGGCTACCACTATTTCTGGTCGCGTACGATGGCACCCGCTCGCTCCGGACACTTCACGCGCCGCTGAAACGACGTTATATTTACCGCTTCCTCGTGCCTGAGTTCGGGACGTTTCTCGGCTGCTACTTCTCGTTCTGGGTCAAAAGTCTCGCCACCGACGACGGGACGAAGGAGGAAGCCGAGGGGAACAAGCTGCCTCCGTGAGAACGAATTTCTCTGTCGGTGGGAACCAGCGACAGAACGCAGGTGCATAATCACCGATTTTCATGATTACTTTTCTTTACAGCTACGTAAATAATGTAGATAAAAAAAATCTACATTTGAAATCCAAATGAATATAATCACTGAAAAACATTCCTGAACAAATTAAAGAGTTGAAGAATTTCGTAACGCGAAATGTGGATGTATATATTAAGGAACCTGTTGCAACTGTAATGTAAAAAAATTAAAAAATACATTCTAAATACTGAAAAAAGTAATTATATAATATTATTAATTAATCTCTAAAACTTGTGAGATATATGTAGATAATATAAATATATAAGTAAAGTGCCTATGTATATAATATACATATATGAATCTCCATAGTAGTGCGTAAATAATATATTTATACGGAGATAAGATATAATTCGCAAACAATTGGAATGTGCTTGTACCAATCCTTTAATTACATTTTATCGCTCTATAAATATATTATTTACGTACGAATAACCGTAAGGTTCACATAGATAACTTATCTACTTATATTTGATTCATTCTTGAATCCATAAAACTATTTCTATTTGAAATACAAGTTTTTATTACAATAGAATACATGTTTCTCATAGCATTTTTCTCTAAATCATTTATGCCCGGTGTCACCAACAGCTAAGATTAACTTTAATCTCACAGTTAAATTTTCTTATCATCTTTTCTAATTTTTAAAATTAAGAAAAGATAAATAGCAAAAGCTAAGCTAAGATTAAAGTTAATTTGAGTTGGTAGAAACAAGAATTAATGACAATATGATGATAAATAAATAAAATACAAAAATCCCTGCGGAGTAATAAGAAATGTTAAGAAATGATACTTAAAATTATCTTACATAATAACAAAGAATAATGTCTTCAGCGTGCAGACGTGACGTGTTTATTTCAACAGCACTTATCTCAGCTCGTTGCGCATAAGTCTCCTGTCTCTCGCCATCGCACACTGGACAACCGCTGGTGAACCGGGTCGACAAACAGGACTCGAAAAAGCGAAGGCCACGAGGACACGTCAATCTCCAGTCTTAACGACTCTCACAGGGGAAGAGGTGAAAAAAGACATGGCGACGTTGCGCGACGACGAGACATATAATATCGCGAAGGGAAGCAGAACGCTTGGAAAAACACTCTGCCCGAGATCTCCGAACGATAACTACTTCCGGCCGGATGTGCCACTCACGAATACCGAATACTTCTCGCCCGATGCACAAGGGTGGAATGCAAAACGAGGGGCGGGCGAATCATCTTTCTATACGTCTCTCGTGACTTTCAATTTTGTCTTGATAAACGCGATCCCGATCGGTCGATGAATCGACAATTTTAGAAGGCGCACCGAGATAACGAGACGAATCAAGGTATTCGAAGGCGGGATGTTTGAATAAAATATTGAAATTGCGTCTCTTGGCGTTTATTCTTATAGTACCGTGCTAATTTCAAGCTTTTGAAACTCAGGATCGAAAAACGTGACTCTCAATCCAAGGCAATCCAAGATTCTCCAAATTATTACAATGTGACTTTCTCCTCTGACTGTATATTTTTTAAATCAACAATAAAAATTATTAATCTACATATTTTGGCTGATCAATTAAAAAAATGTAATAAAATAATTTCAGATATTATTCTTATACGTAATATTAAAATATTTTCCACCCTTATTATATAGATATTATTTATTAAAACCGATCTCTGTTAAAATTTATTTTGAATTTTCGCGCATTAATTTAACATATGATTGTATCATTTAAATACTTTGTGTTAAATTTCAAATTTTGTGTTTAATATTTAATATTTTTTAGTGTTAAAATATATTTTATGAGTAAGCAAACAGATACCATAAAAATAATAAATTTTAAAATATAAATTCTAAATGAATAAAATACATGTTGATTTAATATTCTATAAATGTTAATTTTGCTAAAAAAAAAGCATATCTACAATTTACAAATTGTGTCAGTGTTATATTTTTGCGTTAATTAATTTGTTTATACATAATATTTGTGTTACTTTCTAACATTTATCTTTCCTTAAATTGACAAACAATTTAAATAAATTATTTGAATAAAAAAACAGAAAGACAAAGAGCTACGAACTTAAAACAATCGCTATAAAATAAAAATTTTTTAAAACTGTTAATAAATAAAATATGTCATCTAGTTAAAATATAAACTTTAATTTGCCGGTAATTAACAAAACAAAACAAACATTTCGATCCTTATTGAATTTCATTATCAATGTAAAACGATAGAAATATTACATAGTTAAGATATACAAAAATCAAAGTTCGCTCTCTATCGCATCGTTAATAATCAAAGTTCGCTCTCTATCGCATCGTTAATAATCAAACTCGCTCAATTTAGAATAAATATTGCAGGAATGTTGTAATCGAAAACCATGTATTCCTCTTGATAGTGTATGTAGATTATAGACAAACATAACTTGTTTCTGTTAAAAAGTACAAATATAATATAAAATTGTAATCGGAATAAGTCAATCAAATCTAATAAGAGAAATAACAAGCTAAGAAGCAAAGAATACAAATAACAATAAAAAAGTAAAAAAGTAATCTAATACAATATTATGCGAAATATACATTAAAGTCATTAAACCGAATTGCAATTGTGTGATGAAACAATTACATATCCTTAATTTAGTGAGAATAAATATCTTCTATTATCAATACAATAAAATAAAAACGTCGTCTATTCTTAAGCACTGAGATAAGATTGAAATAGTCATTACTTTAAGACGCTCAGAGACAATATAAAATACACAATAAAGACAAGAAGGCTGAAGTGGTAAACTAGAAAGGAAGGGGAATATAAGAGAGAGAAAATAAAGTAGAGGAAAGAGAAAGTGGGGAGCAGGAGTGTAAAAAGAGGAAGAATGCTGTTAAGAAGGAGAAAGAGATTGAATAATTTATTTGATAACGAAATGTAATAAATATTTGAATAAACTATTTGATAACGAAATGTATTAAATTGAACAAATTTTCCAACAGTGAATTATTTTGCGTATTCAATCAATTTATCACTATCACACTTAAAAGATACATGACGTGCTAGAGACAGCAAGAGTTAATTCGCATCGTCGCCTTCCGCATTGTTATTCGAAAATCGCGCAACCGGCTTCAGCATGAATGAACTATAGGAGGTCAAGCACGGATCTCGTAAACACCCGTTAGAATGACAACTACGGCCGGCTTGTCCGGAGTGTCATGCATCAGCGAATGATTACCCGTGATTGTCAGCACTCGCTAACTTACAAGCGACAATGGCTCGGTCAACGTTCGGCGAATACGCGCGACATGCAGCATTGCATTATGCAAATGAAGGCAGTTAAAGTGAATTAACGTGTAAATATTAGAAATGCATACACAGTTGGAAAATCTGTGTTAAATTTGACACATTTCACGTGTCTCAAACACGATCCACTCAAATTCTTGTTAGCTTGGCACAAGATGAATACGTTAGAAAGTAACACATACATTATATACATTAATAAAATTAACACAAAAAGGTAACACTGACACAATTACACAAACTGTAGAAGCATATTTTTTAGTAAAACTAACATTTTTTGGTATTTTAAATTAACACATATTTTATTCATTCACTCTTTAGAACTTACGTTTTAAAATTATTTTTATATTATTCGTTTACTTACGATTAGTCATAAATTGCGTTATTTTGAAACTAAAAAAATGTTGATATAAATTTAACGCATTACTTAAATAACATAATCACAATATGTTAACACACGAATATGTTAAAAATTGAATAGAAAATTTTAACAAGGATTGAATAGCAAGGATTATTTCTAACACAAATATAAAATACTTTTATTGTGTAAATTTAACGAAAAATACTGCCGTTCTCTTTCTCCCGTTCCTGCACATTTTATTTAACTTCGACAAGTCTTTTAAGAACGCTTGCCCGCGAGATGCCGCGAGATGCACCGATGTATCCGTGTTCCGGAAAATCTATTTCAGAGTCGGTTCGCGCGAGTCGCATCGCGGAACGTAATTACCAGCTGAATCATATAGTCGAGTGCCCGCTATAACTCCAGGCGAGGCCGATAGGCGACTCGTGAGTCATTGCGCCGTTGACAGAGTTCGCCGCGCAGCGGCTTGCGGCTTCTATCCAGGTCGGTTATAAATTCGTTCTCCTCGGGATGGACGGGATGGACGGGACAGCATTCTATATCTCTGTATCTCTCCTTTCGCCTTTCTCGAGATCCAACGAAATCGCGTGCCAGATTAAATTGCTTGTACACGGAAAGTAGCGGATTCCACGTGTTACATTGGACGGGTAAGAACGACGGACGAGAACCCTAGCGATCGGATTAATCGTCTTCTTGAGCCGGTAATTAAGTGCGACCTCGTAATTAAGCGTTGAGGTGCAACACATGACTGTAATTGCCACGTGTGTTGTTCTTGCTCGCCCGTGATAAACTTATCATGCGCTACGCTTGAAAAAACAACAACGAGCGATATAATTGCCGAGTATTAATGTGACTGCGCAAGACACACAAATTAAAACTATAGTTCCATCCTTAATTTCATACTTTCTAATTATTTAATACTCGTAGTTTGAGAAAATGTTTTTCGTTTAAATTTCTATTCATTCTCGGATTCTATTCAGAGTTGCAGAGACACAATTTCATATTTTTTTAATGAAGTTCATGCCAGTGATAAAAGCCGCTATTTTCCGGAAAAAAACGGCAAAAAACTGTTCTGCTTTATTAAAATGATAAAACAAATAGAAAATCTTTTTATCAATATTTACAGATAGCTGTCAGATTTATATTATTAAAAATGTTTAATTTTGTCACTATATTTTTTTAATTAAAAATTAATATAAAATTTAGTAACATTCATACATCTTGAAAGTTTTTCTATTTTAAAAATGTATTTCACTCATTAATTTAAAATAAAAAAGACTTTATTATTGTAAGGTATTGTTACTGTTCTATTATTAATTAGTACACTTAGGTACTATTGATTAATTTCGTTTTTACTTATATTAATTAAAACCAAAATATCTTTTCGCATAAAATTGTGTAAATATATTGTATTTTAGTGTTACATATTAGTCTTTTTTTACAATTTTTACCAATTTATTCCACCGCGCCGGATAAAATCCAGGACAGTAAAAACCTGAATTTACTTTTTTTTCCACTCACTGGACTTTTCCGACCAACTCTCGTTCTACTGTGGTCCGCAACTTTATCCCCTTTCACGAAACTCCGTTAAAATATATTCGTTGCCGTATTATTCCGTGAAATCTCAGACCTAAAGTAAAGCAAATACTCCTTCTCGCGCATCGCATAATGAGATAAATAATTGCAAACGTGATGTTTACGAGGTAGGCGTACAGGCTACGCGCAGCAGCAGCTATTCATAGTCTCCGGCTGATTGTGGTGTAAGATTTATGCGCGGTGAGTTCTCATCGTCGGCAATGAAAATCAGATTTGTAACTGCAAAAGCTTCCGGTTGACAAGCAAGAGGCCCATCGTGGGGGCTCGGTGAGGCAATATTCAGCCATCGTCGCGGCCGATAACGTTAAGCCGACGACCTCTCATCGCGCAGCGTGCGCGGCGTATTGCTATCCGCAAAGCTGCATAATGTATGAAGAGATATTATCGCACGACCCTCTCATATACATATACACGCGGGCGTGCACGTGGCACTTCACGCGACAGCCTCTCTTGATAGCTCTCCCGCAGAGACCTTTTTTTGCCATGGATAATTATAACTCACGAAAGAGCACGGCGTGATACGAAATTAGGTCTACTAATAAACCGTA
This sequence comes from Acromyrmex echinatior, assembly GCF_000204515.1. The sequence continues at coordinate 339,285 of NW_011626978.1, forward strand.
TTAGTTACTATTTCAAAATTTATTTGAACTCTGAGAAAAAGTTCCAAATTGCAAAAGTGATATCAAAATACTACCGTTATCAATCGAAAGATTACATTTGAAATAGGTATTCCAAATGATCATGTCTTATATTAATTCTGTACCTGACTTGGACCGAAACATGTTTGGCCAACTAGAATACCTATTTCAAACTTTCGATTGGTAGGTAACGTTAGTAGGTTAGTTTTTTTTATATCACTTTTGCAGTTTGGAATGTTCCCTTATGAATTCTATTGGAAATATCTCTGTCTTAATTCTTAAATACTTCTGACACGCGATATCACGATCTTTTATGCTTTCTCTTCCATCAGCCAAATATCGCGCGTCTTTGTCCTACATTTCTGTTGAATATTACAACCATGTACCTCTTTCCATAAAATCTTCTCCCATGCTTTCCTCTTTCTGTGCTACTGCTGCTGCTGCTGCTTTCGTTGCATCAATAACTTTCCCACAGGAATAGCATTTCATTGTAGTTTGGTTTCACACGTCTCTGTCAAATTTCTCTTATTTGCGTGCTTTTACAATTTTACATTTCATTACACGCAAGGAATTTCATGAGACTAGATATTGTATAAATGTTGTGCTTGATTATATTACACAGAATAGTGTATTTACTTGAGTTTATTTTTATTTTTACCTGCTTATATTAATTATTATTCTTATTTCTATTATATTGTATCATATTGTAACACACACAAACACACACATATGTAAGCAGTAAATGTTGGTACCTCACCTTTTGCTGTTGCAATAAATTAAAGGAAATTTTAATTTAAATTAAATTTGTGTCGTTATCTTTGTGTCGTTATTCTTTTGTTTGTTGAAATACAAAACAAAAATTAAATGAAATTAAGCTTTTTTATGTAATTTTATTATACGATGGCTTTTTATCGATTTTGATCGAAAAAATATTTCTTATGCAAGAATAATTGAGGATTATAATATTTATATTTATTTGTGAAAAATGCAAATAGAAAGAATTTTACATTAATTATATGGAAAATTGGGTTCTGGTAAAATAAATTATTTTCCACATATGAGTACAACTATATGCACTGAAAAAAAGTTTTGGTATGTGTAACTATTTATTTTGTTGATATGTGACTAACAAAAACTTTCTTACTCCTTCATTAAAATTAGTTAGAATAATCAAATTTTGATTAGGACAATACAATTTTTAAATAAAAAAGTAAGAATGTACTTGTAACATAATATCAAATTGACAGTTAAAAAATAAATAGTCATGCGTACCAAAAATTTCTCCCACAATGTGATAAACAAAAGATATCATAGACATAAAGCTCAATAACTTTTGAGTTATGTATCTCAAAAGTGTGAAATTTGTGCTTACAAAGCACTTTCGATATATTGTATCTAGTTCAAAAGTTATTCATTATTAAGCTTCATAGCCTTTATGTTATACAATTTTTTATTCGCCATATTATAATATAAGGCATGTGAAAATTAACTTATTTCAATGGAATCCAATTTTCTATACAATTAGGATCCTTTTTGCTTCAGCATAAATTTCAAGCATAAATATAAATATTTCTTCCAAGAAGAGATGTAATGAGAAATATTAAGAAAAAAATATACGTTGAATATACATTCTTTTATAAATAAATAAATGTTTAAGAGTAAGATTCATTCAGTAAATAAGTATTCTTTTCGTTGTTACATGTAATTTATATCAAAATCATTTAGTAATACGTGACTTAAATTCTTAAGTACAAAAATTAATATCGAGAAATTCTCTTTGTAGAATCATTTCACAAAACTTATGTCCACGGCGAAACCTTGAGACCGTGCCACTCCTTTATTTCTCGGATGGGGATAAATTCACCGATAAAGGGTTCGTAAGACATCTTACAAAATCCTGATTCGCGGGATACTATTTCAGATATTCACTCGCTCGTGCACGAAGTGGAAAAAAAGACGCGAATCATGCGGATTTATCGCGCGTGGGAAGTCGATAGGGTACAATTCCCATTTTTACGTATACCGTCGAATTTCCCGAGATACGCGAGAACGCGTTTCGGATGTTCCCGTCACCGTTCGCGTTCCCTGAGGGAAAAACATTTGAGCCCGTTGGAACAACAATGGCGATCGACCGCCCATGCCGGGGGCAAATTTATTGAGAACAATTTTCCACGCCGCGCTCGTTCGCTCGCTTGCTCGCTCTCTCCGATCGCACTCGTACACGCAGATACGAGAGAGCATACGGATGCGTGAGAGAACCGCGTGGGTTATCTCCCACGCATGCACCGAGCGAACTGCTCCGTTTGAATATTTATCCGTCTGTTTGAGACGAGTCGCGCTGACGCCCGACGGTAACGACGATCGAAAGAATCCGGCCTGGAAAAAAAGTATTACGTGCCTCGAAAACTGGTCACGTTCATCGCCACGATTCCGATAAGCCTTTTAAACTCAACTGAAAAAGCGTCCACCCAATGCCCTTGGTGTTCGTGCTCGTCCGACATACGGTGTGGTCCGTTGGATGATACTTTGGGTGACCAAGCGGACTAGTTTTAGTACGACACTCGCTGAGCATATTCTCAATGGTTACGGGGCCATTGGTACCGCGGTCAATGATGCTCACGGTTGAAAATAGACTAACTATTCTGGGACAACAAAGAAGTGGACTGTAATATACTTCAACAGATGTATTTTTCTCGGTAAAATGTACAAGTATGTATTATTTACAGTTTTTAAGTGCTTAAGGGGATCCTAAAGTCATCTGTATTACCGATCTGTATTACCGATTAAATCATATATAATTTTTGTATAACAAATACTCTTCTTTCTCTTTCACAGATTCGAAAAATCCTTTTCCAGGATTTAAAGTATACCTATTAATACTGTTTGTGAAGTGGAATGTATGCCGAGAACGATCAAAAATTTCAAAATTGATATATTTTTTATCATTTCTTATATATATAATACATAAAATTATATATATATATATATATAAAATTATACATATATAAAATTCACACTGAATTACTCGTATCTATAAGCACAAGATCCCGCTCAGATCGGAGATAAGGTTTTCGTTTCTCAATTGGGCGTTCACATTACAATCTTAAAAGATTATTTAATATTGAAATATACACGGTTTGGCTGAGTATCTAAAAACTTAAATACGAATTTGAAAATAATTTTATTGAATTATTAAAATAACTGCAGGAAAATAATTACATAGGCGCTTAAGCATGGCATAATGAAAAATGCTGCAAAAAGTTTTGACAATCTATAGCGACCAGCTTGAGTGTCCCATACAATTACTTTGATGATCCAAAAAATTATTTTCAGTATCTATTTAAATTTTTTAAACACTTCGTCAGCACAATTTCTTTTGTGTAACAACCCTTGTAAAAATTATGCTTCTACAGTTGATCAACGAATACATTTCTACATGATATAATATTTTTATAATGCAACAATAGATATATCTTACAATTTATTTGTTATTTTTGTTTATACATACTGTAAAACATACTGTCATCAAATAGAAACAGAAGAAGGAACGAGAGAAAAGTGTTGCACAGATTTCATGAGAATGATCTGAAACGATTTTGCGTAATAACGTTGCTAACAAAATGACAATACCTCGTTACTCAGATGACCATTACTTGACCTCTTACCATTACTCTGATGACGATGGAAAAGGAGAATTTGGTTTAGCGTCGTTAATGTCCACTGACGAGGATGCATTAAGGGCGGGATGCAGCTTGGTTAATTGAATTTTCTCTCTCGTATTATAGATTATGTTCTCCCTATACAAAGGGAGGAGGGAAATCTCCCAATTCGGGTCTGGTAGTTGCAGCCAATGGTAGTTGCTGATAATGAGCCTAAACATATTGGATTATACAACGAATTCAAACGCATATCATTATCCCTATTAAATATTGCGATACATAATACAATAGAGCGTCAACAATAATATCGTCCGTTATGAGATATTATTGTACACAGGAAACGTGAAGCAATCCAGTAAATAAAAATATTATATTGCAGTAATATAGCTTACGTATAACGCAAATTCGAACACTCTGCACGACGAATAGATGAATAGATTCAGTTACGTTATATTAACCTAACATCCTCCAATGTCCATTCCTCACTTTTCTTTACTTTATCGCAATGGCTTGGTTACTCTCCATTTTGAATCTGATTCGAAATCATATATCGAACTAAATGCATTAATTGTGCATTTTGTATCACTCTATCAATTATTTCTGTATTGCTTACATTTTATATATAAGGGATAAGTTGGACCTATTTGCAGTTTTTGCTTTCTATAAGGCGTAAATAAAGTCCGATCGTTAAACCAAAGGTGTCGTTAGAAAGATCATTTAATTCTTTTCATTTTTACTTGAGACCATTTTAACATCTCTCACCTGTGTTGAACTCTAATGGAAAATGCTAATAAAAACGCTTTTTTCGGTCCGATTTGAAACTATTGATAATTACTACATAATTATTTTTTAATTTAAAAAATTATTCCCAGACATGTATCTAGATACATTTGTTACATACTTTAAATTCGCTTTTTCTTACAGAGTAGATCTCCATCGGCTCATTTATCCAGCTTAGCAACATGGTGATGTCAGGTTCCTTCATAGGGTAATTCGAGGATCAGCAGGTACTATTCTGAGTAAAGTTCTCTCTTCTTTTCCTGATCGTGCGGGTATGCGCATACCTGATCGCCCTAAGGTACTTAAGGTATCTAAGGTACCCAAAGTACAAGTGCAAGTAACTTGCCGCGCATTATGCAGCTGCGCCACGCAACCGCGACTGGCGTACTCACGGGATCGTTATTCGTCATTACAGAGTTACACGCTCGAATGGCCGACGTTACAAATTACAGAGATGGCCATCCTACTCCTTCCTTTCCTCCCCACCCCCCTCCCTCTCTCTCTCTCTCTCTCTCTCTCTCTCTCTCTTTCTCTCTCTTCTTCTTCGCTACTGCCTAACTACCGTTCGTGAATAAGCGACGATCACCGACATCTCTCTTCTGTTGCACTGGTTGGAATCGCGAGAGCATTGTTACCAGGATTATCCATATCCGCGACGACTCGTCAAATTAACCAAAACGCCACTCTCGTGACGCTCGACAAACCCTCGAGCCCGTTTCGCGCTGCGAGGATAATCTCCCCTGCGCTGTAAGGGATCGTAATACATCGGATTGACGTTCCGCACTCTGATGCTGTTATACTGAAGCTCTTTGTGGATATAGAATAAAGATAATTGCGATAACAATGCAGCGAATGTAACGTGCGATATTCCACGGTTGTTTCTTAACGCATTTGTGATGCAATATTAATTTAATGTATTCGACGTTTTCGATTGTACATTTATAATTGTGATCGTTATTCCTAATGACAAAAAGCCATCGCCGTGCCATCACAATTATAGGCCTGTTCTTTGTCGCTGCACTGGATTACGTTAAAATTTTCTATCTCGCTTTTGCTCAACTTTTTAATTTTTCTTTCCAAAGCGAAAAGAAAAGAGGAAAAATGAATCGTGCAAGAAGTTCATTTTTCTTTCTTTTTCGTGAAGTGAAGAGAAAAAGAAGAAATATGAACTGAGGCTAAAAAGAACAGACTTCTTTTCTCGTTGCACTGAACTGTACTAAATCTTTTTGCTTTCACCAAATGTCAAATATATATTTATTTCATTTTAAATGCAACGAGTTCAACCATACACTAGTTCAACCATAAAGAACAAACTTAAAGTGAAATAGATATTTGCTTAATATTTAGTGAAAGCGAGAAAGTTTTAGTGCACTTTAAAGCAGCGATAATACACTTTCCGAGTTTGCCCAAACATACTTGATCTTTAGATGCGAGTCTTCCGAATAATTTTGTATAAAAACTCGAAAAAGAAAAATTATTTTATTTTATCAAATAAAATAATATTAAAGGATAATTTTAAAATTTAAACACATTGCCTTTGAGAAATAAATTTAATCAAAGATATTGAGAATATTCTAAGAAAAAAGAGATATAACAAGAGGATTTCAAAAATCTCATGCATCCAAAATTAAATTTACTGTTTATTGACCGGGACTGCGTCTTAACTTTAATTACGATGCGGTCTCGTAGTTTACCATGAGATTACTTAGACGAAACTTTGCGAGCCATTAACGCTCGATAACGATCCCTCTCGCAAGGCTCTACAAATCCTGATTACATGTATCTTGTTACAATTCCCGGAGTATATATTAAACTGTTTTCATGAGTGCAACGTGGATTATGGATAAAGTAATAACACGACGATAAATAAAACGATTGTTTTATGTCATAATATATTACATATAATAACAGATTTCCTAATTTTTATATTTGTTTGCATCAATAAAACATTGTTCGAAGTTTTTATGCACCTCACTTTTACAAAATTTTAGTTTAATATTTAATTATACACACATATATATATATATTATATATATATAATATCAAGAAATATGTTATATAATGTTATATATAAAAAGTTTGCAACAAATGATATTTTTCTATTCCATTTTTTATAGATCTTTAAATACATTAAAAATTTATTACCAATATTGTCTTAACTTTCAATTTTTTAAGTCATTGTAATTTAATTTTTTTTATTCTACAATCCCTTGTACATAATAAACGTTAAGTATGATTTGGAGCATAATAATTATACGCGATTCATTCTACGATTACAGAATTACGAACAGTTTACACTCTCGTGCATCAACACGAAACAAACTTCAGGCCGGCAATCATTTCGAAGGAAGATCTCAAGACGGGAATGCGATCTCAAGACAGAAAACGATGAGATGAAGAGAATAAGAGAAAGAGAGTATATCAGAGACATCTCCCTTTCTCTTATTCTCTCTCGACGTCAAACATAGGACGTAGTTTCCACGGGGATGCTTCCGCGTAACTTCATTCGACGAGCGACGCGCGACGGCGACATCCCAACGGCATTCGCCGCTTGCACCATCGCAAGCTCGTCGGTCCGTATCTAATTAGTAATTACGATTCATGAGAGCGGCGAGTTCCGTTAATCCCGCATCGTTCCTTGTTGCAGCTCGTCCGAAATCGCGAAGGCAATTCTGTACGCGCAAAACGAGCTATTAATGGACGACAGCATTAATTCACAGGATTAATAAAGTGAACGATCGCGCTCGTCGCTGATAATCTCTCAACTTTAACAAACGAGCATGGTTGAGCGATCTCTTTCTCGAGGGAGAAATTATCTCGATCTAATTTACTCCACTCGTTTAATTCCGCTTTGTTATATTAAAAATGAAACTTTTAATTCTCTCTGAACATCAAAGAATAATTTTAATGTCTCCCGAAAAAGTAAAACGCAATTATAAATTCCATGTTTCAGCAAGAGGGATTTAATAACCTGTTACCGTGCTATGTAAATGTATTTATTGCTCGACTAGTGTATTATGTGAATAAAAAGCTGGAATGTTGGTTTCGCATATGTTTGCTCTCTGTTACGGCAGTGGTTTCCAAACAATGGGGACCGTCCCCTTTATAAGGGTGCATGAACGAAGCTGCGCGATAGGGGAAACCGGTCGTCTTTCACAGGAAAAGAGAAGTATTGAAATCAAAAATTCTTCGTTTTCATGTTATAAGCGACATATACTTGTGCCAGGACATAATTAAAAAATACATAAAAATCTATTGTTTTTAATTAAAAAAGCCGTTCACTAGCAGAACTAAAGTTTTTACAAAATAAAATTTGCAAAATTGCATCAATTAAATATGACTGCAGTTTTACAATGTAAAATTCTCCAAGACTTTATTATTACATATATTCATAGGTAATAATATTGTAGGTAATATCAATATTTACGATGCTCAAGACAACAATTTCATTTCAGCACGAATTTCGCAATGTATTTTAACGCTTTTTAACTATGCAGATACAATGGTCCGTTGCAAAGCAACAATCAAGAAAATAAACACAGCAATTTATACACCAGTCACGTGCTACCCACTAAACCTTTCTTTAAGAATTGGTGTTAAATGATTTTTCAATGTTGCAACTCTAACATTTGCCCACACACAAATCTTTAGTCATGTAGTACTGCGTTATCTCGCAATCGATGGATCGATGAGTTCATTCGTCATTCGTTCCGCGTGTTGTAATTTTACGTAAACTCTTTTCTGAATATGCGACGCAATATTATAGTGATTCTTAATTTTTTTCATATAAAAACTTATTTCTATTTTTTATTTTTTGTTGCTTTTAAATGAATGATAGTGAATATAACTTTAGATAATAATGTCATAGAATGTTTGAAATTTGTAAACAAATTTCCCAAATTTTTCGGATATTTTTGTTCAAAATGCCAAATAAGAGATTGGAAAATTTTTTAACAAAATTTTAAAATAAATTGAAGTGCGAAACAAACAATTATATATTAAAAATTAGTAGACGATGGATTCCACAAAATACTACAATATATTTATTATTTTCTGCATTTGAAGCTATTAGCGTAATTAGATAGGATATTATATAAGGTGTAGTAAAAAGAAATCCATTATTTTTCCAATAGATGACTTTAGTAATCTGTATCTCGCGTTGTATAAGTGCGATCGGGTTACGCTAGATGGAAAGATAAGATTTCGTACTAAAAAAAAACTTCTTAGACAGTTTTGTGATTGCTTGACTCAGTATTGTTTGAGCGCGTGTCAAAGATGGACACCAGCAAAGAGAAAATACGCCATATTTTACAGTTTTTCTTCGATAAAGGCGAAAACGCAAGCCAGGCGGCTGAAAATGTGAATAGTGTTTATGGTCCTGATACTGTAACAGCCAATCACGCGCAATTTTGATTTCGTCGATTCCGTTTCGGTAATTTTGATGTCAAAGATGCACCACGCTCTGGAAGGTCAATTGTCAAAAATGTCGATAAAATAATGGAAATCATCGAATCCGACCGTCATGTAAATACTGTTTCGATTGCCCAGGGGCTAAACATTGCACAAAAAATCGTTTAGAACCACTTGAATAAGGCTGGATACAAAAAGAAGCTCGATGGGTGCCACACGAGTTAACGCAAAAAAACCTCATGGACCGAATTTCCATGCGATTCTGCGAATCGCTGCTGAATCGCAACAAAATCAACCCATTTCTGAAGCAGACGGTGATAACTGGTGATGAAAAGTGGGTCACTTATGACAACGTCAAGCGAAAACGGCCAAGCCAGGATTGACGGTCAGGAAGGTTTTGCTGTGTGTTTGATGGGATTGGCAGGGAATCATCTACTATGAGCTGCTCCCCTACGGCCAAACTCTTAATTCGGACCTGTACTGTCAACAATTGGACCGTCTGAAGGAAGCAATCGCCCAGAAGTTCGCGGCAATCGCGGCCAGCGTTGGCCAATAGGAGAGGAATTGTGTTCCATCAGGACAACGCAAGGCCACACACATCGATAGTGAATCGCCAGAAGTTCCGGGAGCTTGGTTGGGAGGTTCTTATGCATCCACCTTATAGTCCGGACCTGGCTCCAAGTGATTACCACCTGTTCCTGTCTATGGCGAATGATTTTGCTGGAAAAATTCGCCTCAAGAGAAGCTTGTGAAAATCGACTGTCCCAGTTTTTTGCCAATAGGGACGAGAGTTTCTATGAGAGAGACATAATGGAATTACCTTCAAAATGACAACAAGTTATCGAACAAAACGGTGACCTAAATCAGATCATTCTAACTATACTAAATAAAGCCTTCAATTTCATGCAAAAATAATGGATATCTTGTTACTACACCTTATAGAAAAGTTAAAATATCGTTATAATATAGTATCAGTGAACTATTTTCTTATGCTGAGTAGATATTATCTTTTACTATCAAGATGCAATATTTTCACAATAAAACAGAATTTAAATTTTAAAGTAAAATTTTTAAGGATAAAGAAGAAATCCTCTGAAAATTTCAAATAGTAAACACCCCGTTAGATAACACCCTGATTTAAAAAAAAAAAACACAAAAGGAACGAAAAAATGTATGTATGTACGTAAATATGATTGTGCTACATTTATTATATACAGTCTGTTCAATAAGAAAGTGTCTGCCATAATCAAAAAACTATAAATATTTAGACAGTTTTTTATTTTATTTTTTTTTTTAAGTACACATTATTAGCTATTGCGCAATTACCTACCCTAGTATTTTGTCCAATCACCTCCATTACTGATTATTGCATGACATCTTTTTTCCATACTTTCGACGAGGTTATCTGCATATTTCTTTGGCAAAGATCGCCATATCTTCTTAATTTGAAATGATAGCTGCTCCACCGTGTACACTGGCTTTCCTTTGAGTTTCATCTTCATGTACGACCACACATTTTCAATGGGATTAGCATCTGGGGACATTGCCGGCCATTCCATTCACTAAAAACATTGCCTCGTACCGCTTCAAGAATTTGGCACTCATTGTAAAAATAATAAATTCGCTGACGTAAACTACACAATGTGCTAGTAGGATATATTGCGCAAAAGAGCACGAAATAAAGGTTCAAACGAGTTCAGGAAAATATCGTTACGGTCGCTCTTTGTAGAATAATGAGCATCACGTTCTTATTGAACATAATGAGCATCACGTTCTTATTGAACAGAACTGTAGAATCTCATTATACTTATATCTAATGTTTATTATCAACATTTTGCATTATCAAGAATAACTGATCAAAGAAAACAATGTTCTCAAAAAGAAACATAATTTAAATTTAAAAGTAAAATTCCAAAAATTTCTGTGAGTGTCGACAAAATTCCACGAAAATTCCTGAAAAATAATTCCTGCTAAAAGTAAAAGAATTCTGAAAATTTCAAGTTTTCTATGTAAACACTCCGTTAGATATAACATTAATAAAAAAAACCAACACGTCAAACCAATATGAAAATGAGAAAAACGAGTTTACATAACGAAGCAGTGTCTTCTAAATCGGAAGATACAATTATTAAATCTAATTGACTGAGGCAAAAAAGTATTAAAGTTGAAGGTCGAGGGTTATGGAAGGCCTATAGTGGTCAAAAGATCGATATCCTCCGCACAATATTCCCTTATTGGCGCGCAAATGCTTCTTGACAATTCTGATCAAAGGCTCACCATACCATCGCATATTTCGACGATCTGTATGCGACATATACAGGCCGCGAAAGCGAATTCGATCTCTCGACGGACCGCAACTGCGGCTGTCTTCAAAGGAGAATCGCGCCATAAAATTGTAATATGGTCGATTAGCGCGCTGGTCGACGAGGAAAACATCAGACACGGTCGATCGCGCGAAAATCCAACGACTGTGGAGAGAACGTTTCCATTAACGAGCAATTAAAAGTTTCATTTTAAACTTCGTTTCACAATTTTAAATTTCGTTTGATCGCCGACTTCCATCGTGTGCTCAATCTTCTACTTTGTAAAAAAGTCATATCGGATGTAAAAGGATTCATCTATCATTTCGTTAAAATTAATATAATATAATTATACATCGCTTTTGTATAATTATATTATATTATAACATAGAAAATAATAAATGTAAGAATGTATAAATATAAAAATGTAAATTGTATACTGGAAATCATCGTAAGCCGCAAGGCAAAAGATTAAAATAAAAATAAAAAATAGAATAAAACTAGCATAGAAAATAAAGCTTATGTTACTAAAAAAATTAGTAACATAACGTAAAAATATAAACAAAGTCAACATTTCTTAAAATTAAGTATAATATGAATTAATTTCTACAATATACAAATTAATTATATAAATTCAATGTAATTGTGGAAGTATAAAAGTTAATTAATATAATTAAAAACTGCCAGGCATACAAGCAAGTAAGACTTCCACCTGTGATGTTGGAGGGATTGTAAATAAAAATGGTGCGTAACATCCGCAGATCCGGAAATATATCTGAATATTGTATATGGAAATCATTTAAGATGCGGTTCACCCGGTAAGAGCACTTTTCTTTTACGGATGACTCTACGATACAGCTTCCTGCTCGATATGACGAAAATCTTTCTACAGACTGGTCATAAATTAAGGCGACGACGTAACGAAACTGGTTCGATAAAAGCATTTATTTTAATTAAGATCGGCGGTACTCTCTGTCGCCGATTGATGCTTTCATGCGTCAATCTGAATCAGTATCGTTATCAGGCGTTATGTCAATGCTTTGCGCAACGTACTTAACTCGTGAAATACGTATGGTACACGTTTCTCGTGTCGAGAATTAATGGTACACGCTCCTGGAGAACTGACACGCATTATTATGACGACGCCAGGTCGTCGATGCAAGAATACAGTATCGACACTTTGATCGAGCGAGATTGAGCACGCCGGTTTTTACGACGGTCCTTAGATTATTTTTATCCCGGATCGATTCCACGCGAAAACATCATAAACCAGAGACACACTATAAACGAACCACAGCACTGTTCCATAAATGTAGCACATCAAATTTCATGTGCAATATTTAAAAAATGTATCACACCGTAACGCCATCGGGTCGCCATTGGGGATCAACAGTGTTCTATCGCGAGATTCTATGAACGATCAGTGAAAGATAAAACAATGGGCCTGTTATTTTCAAACTGGGGTATGAAATTAAATCTATGTAATAAATTATCTTCAGCGTAAAGCGGCACTTATTATAGCGACATCAGTCTATTATTAAAAGTCAATCTAGGAAGTTCAAACATCGCATATCTTAATTTTTCTATTTCTATATTATTGAAAAATTCGTGTAACATCGAATTGTAATCCAAAAAATAAACCAAAAAAAATATGAACCAATTTTAATTATTGTAAAAAAAATATAAAGAATCATAAAGCTAATTAAAATATTAGGTGTTGGAATTAATTCGTAGCGTTTTTTAATGAAAGAATGTTATTTATTTCACATGAGCATTAAAAAATACATTAATGAAAGTACTTCCCATCACTTGTAAAACGCTACGAATTAATTCCAACACCTAATATTTATAAACGACCATAATTTGAAAATAGTGAAACGGACAGCATTTTAAGCAACATCTTAAGAATAAAAACGAAGGATCCCGAAACCGAATCTAGGTCAGCTTCGTTAATTTTTTCACTTCTTGCTGTTTATTTTGTATATATTTTTGTATATATTTATGTATTTCGTCTTACAAAATACAAGTAAACATCCAAAATAAACACGGTAAGAAGTATTGGCGCCGACTGTGGAAAAATTAACGGAGTTGACTTCAGAGAGATTCTAACTCGGGAACTTCGTTCCTAGCAGTTAGAATTGGTTAAGATGCTATCTTCTCCACTATTCTCAATTATGATGCTCGTCAATTATAAATGTAATTAACCCTATTTCTTTTTATTCATGAATACATATATGTATATATATATATACAGGAGGTATAAAAAGTCTGGAAACAGTCAAATATCTTGAAAGCAAAGTATTTTTGAGAAAAATGTTTCAAAAAGTTGTAGAATTTAAAAAGATCTATTCACTGATCACATCCGCTCGACCTTGGCCAAGATCAAATCAAGGTCAAATTGATTTTTTTTAATGGAATATTCTATTTTGATGCCAGAATCTAATAGCTGATATCAAGAGCTTTTCAAAAAGTTATAATAAAGTTATTTTTCATTAAGTGCTTTTCGAGTTATAATATATATACTTAAAAGTTACAGTACCGCCAGCATTAGTATTATTCAAAGTGTCTGATCGACGCAGATGGCTAAAACCTCTTGAATATTGTTCAGGATCATGTCCTGGATAACATTTGTCAAGATCAAAGTCATTGAAAGTTGTATCTCTTATTTTCATTTTTATGTAAAAATAAATTTTTAGTACAAAAATTAAAATAACTCATACAACTTACAATGGCCTTGATTAACAATGACCTTCTTAACAAGTTATCCAGGACATGAGCCTGAACAATATTTAAAACGTTTTAACCGTCGGTCGGACACCTTGCATGATACTAATGCCGGCGGTATTATAAAGTACTGTAACTTTCAAGCCTTATAATTCAAAAAGCACTTAATGAAAAATAACTTTATTATAGTTTTTTTAAAAAGCTCTTGACATAGCTATTAGATTCTGACATCAAAAATAGGGAGTTCCATTTAAAAAAATCAATTTAACCTTGATCTGACCTTGGTGATGCCACTCAAGATGAAACGGATATAATCAGTAAATAGATCTTTTTAAACCTTACAACTTTTGTCTGAAACATTTTTCTCAAAAATGCTTTGTTTTCGAGATATTCGATCGTTTCCAGACTTTTCTTAAAACCGTTCCTGTATGAATATATCCGTAAATATCAAGTCATCATTTAATTTTATCTTAATTATTTCCCCTTTATATTTCTACATTATATATATGAAAAAAATCTTACTCTTCTGTTCCTTCTTATATATTATAAATGTCGATAATCTTCGCAAAAAGCGTATGCACGCATGTATGCACTTCATTCACGCTCGCTTGTACGAGCCCATCTCTTCTTTCTCTTAGCACCTCTTTACCTCACCTCATCTCTCCTCTCCACTCCTTTCCTTCTACCAGCATCGACGGTTATTAGCGATGCACGCATGCAATGAACGATGTGCATCTGCCCGCAAGCTGGCGGCCGGCTGGCATTAAGCGGAAAAGCAGAACGAGGATTTATGTCGCGTTCGCGGTCGGCGACGCCAATATAAACGACGTCGTGCGCCTGCTAAACGGCCGCGGATTCCTCGGTGGTCCGATCCTCTCTTCGGAGCACGGGGAACATGCGTCGATTTACGCGTTGCCGTGAAATTGCATCGGCGGCAGTCGCGCACCATTGTAACTACAACCTGGCAACGCGACGCGACGTGCCGCGAAAAAGCGTTAATCGCACCCGCAAAACAACGTTGGCACAAAAACGTCGTACGCCATTCTCGTAATATTTTATCGCAGAATTTGTGGCGGCCAAACAGAAAATAATAACTGTGATGCGGTTTCTGTACACGGTACTTCGTCGTCACAGAATCCAAATTCATTCGTAAGTGAATAAGCTCTTTGGAACAAATTTCCTTCGCTTGCTGCGCGCGATCGATACTATAAATTACTTAATTAAGCAAATTAATTCGAATAGTTGTTTTTAAAAATTAAGAAAAATATTAGATATTTACGGATATTAAAATGTATTAAGAAAAACGAGTTATTTATATACAGGATTATATTATGTCCAAATTTAACTCATTTCACGTGTTCCAAATGTCCATCATGTATTAATTTAACATAAGATAAATATGTAAACACAAATATTATGTAAAAAATTAACATAAAAAATGTAATACTGACAATTTGTAAGAAAATTTTGGAAATATATTTCTTTACTAAAATTAACTTTTATATTATATTAAGTTAATCGAATAAAAGTAGGGAGTATATGAAATAAAACTACTAACATAGAAAATAAAGACTTATTTTTTTAATAAAACTGTAATTTGGTCGCATTTGATGAAAGTTGCTGCAGTTTCTGTTAAGCGATAACAGCAATAACAAGTAATAAACTCGGCAAGGCATATCATTAATATAAGTATTTATTTATTTTTATTGCGTCTGGAGATTCAAAAACTTTATTTTAAAAATGTTAATTCTCACAAGACTGTGAGTGTTACTAAAAGTAAGTTTTTTTAAATTAAGTTTTGCTTATGTTATATAGACGCTTTTAATAATGTTGCATGAACAATATTATGCTGATTAATTGCGATTTCTATAACTTGTTTATTCAGAACAATAGTCACGGGAAAATTGTATTTTTCATATAAAAATATGCAGGTAATCTGGAGACACGGTAATGTCTCGCTAAGACATGGCGCGAGATTTCTATTGCTATGGAATACATTAAGGATTAAGAATGAGTTTGTCGCGAATTTTTTGCGAAGAAATGTTTATATTTTAGAAATATCAATATTTATTTTACATAATAATTTGATAATTCAAGATTTAATTTGAAAACTTGCAGCAATATTAGAGGAGCCTATCAAATGAACACCTGTAAAAGCTGAGTAATGAACATTTAAAAATATACCAAATAAACTGAAAACAGTCTAATATCTCAGAAAGTATGCATTTTTGAGAAAAATGTTCTTATATAAATAAAATGTATTTATTGGCTTTATTGTTTGACCTTGACATCGTCAACCTTGACCTTAGCAATGTCACCCAAGGTCAAACCAATCAAAGCAGTAAATACATCTTATTAAACCCTATCATACCCTATATTTTGGTCTAAAATATTTTTCCCAAAAATGCATACTTTCCGAAATATTAAACTATTTCCAGATTTGTAGTATATTTTTAAATGTTTATTACTCGGTTTCTAAGACCGATTAGCGGGAACGGCTTTACAGGTGTTCATTTGGTAGACTCCTCTAACGTCACTCAAAATCAAAATCGATGAAGAACAGAGTGTAGTCTCTCCTTGTAAGAATAAATAATTTAACATAAAATATTTAAATAACATAATCATAAAAATTCAACGCAAAAATTTTAATAAGGACCGGTTTTAAAATAAATGTTTTTATTGTGTAAAAGAAGACGATTGATGCGCGAACAAGAAGTAGACTATCTTTTAAGTTCTGTCTGTTTACATGTGACTCATCTACTTGCCGGTTTTCAACGAAAATGTCACTGCGATAGTGATCAACAGCGACGAAACAGATGTTATATCGTTCGACCACTGCCCAATCTGGTATCAGTCAGATGTTAGTCATCATTTACAAGTTGTATTACAATAACATTATGCATTGCGATGCAATGGGATTACCCAGCGATAAGATCAATAGAAAGTGTATGACAGGCATCTATTATTCGCGCTGATCACTTGTTATTGATCACAGGTCTTGTAACTGAGACGGTGAGGCTTTTGAATAATGGGACTATTGAAATCATTTTTTCTTTATTTTTGAGGGGTGTGGAACTTAGGAAAAAAAGAGAATTCAAATTTTGAAAAAAATTCTACCAATTTTCTAATGCGACAATGGCTGACACAGATACCGACTAATCCGGCGAAAGAACAATGAAGTATCGCTGTATCGATTCGCTCTTTCTTGTTTCCGAACTAATTCGTGCTGCTTTTGTTCAACTGCATCCAGCTAGAAACGTCTTTGTACTGTATTTACGCAAGTTTCGAGTACGTTTTTTGTCTTGGGACGTATTGAGTGGGCATTGAGGGCACTTTATTTGGTGCATTTATTTTAAGAAACGATAGGAGGTGAATTTCAAATCGCACTAGAAATTACATTTGTCATTAATATTAGAATTTTATTATGTAATCACTAAAAACATAATATTTCTTTTATCATGTCTATATTTTTATTTTAACGACATATTCATCCAAAATAAAATTAATTCTATAATTTAAAGTTTTTATGATATGATCCTAAACTCGAAATAATTGATTATTGAAGTCTGCGGTGAAAAATCTATTTTCGAGAGTTACATTTGTCATTCAGAAAATTATCGTAATTAACAATTCAAGACATCGAAATAGATCGCAATACGCATAAATAATAAACCAAACAAAGAGAAATAACGCACGTTATTATATAATATGAAGACAATATTATTATGTCAAATTAGTAAACTCTTAATAAAGTTTATTTGATTTCGACATAATATTGTCAACATTTTCATAAAAAATATACTCTTTGTTTTTAGGTTTATTCTCAATTGACACACATTACGATTTATTTAGCGATGCAATTATTGCGAGAGCGTCATAAATCGGCCTTATCGGGTCAACCAAAACTCGAATTCAATAGCGATCTTAAACTGTATACGGGTCATTAAACAATAACACAGTGCTCGACCACGCGTCAAGCAATCGTTGACTTTCGCACTCAACGTGTCGCTTTATGAGCCGTAGATACCGAATCGACGTGTAGTAAATAAAAGAACAATCGAATCATCAACCAATTTCACGCATGCAACAATGCATCCGGATAAAACAGTCGGATATATGTGCATAGGATAAACCACCACAAAATTACATTATCTGAGAATATAAATAAATTGTTGCTTAATAAAACTGTCATAACAAAAATAATTTCGAATAAATATAACAAATAGCTTCTCATGATTACTAATTAATTATTAATGTCATAATTTCATTAGGTAATCATTAAAAATACAAAAGAAATATAATATCCTGTCATATCCATATTTTTACTCTACAAGATTAAATTCATTAAAAAAATTAATCGTACATGGAAAAAAGTTTGGACCATCAAAATAATTACGTAGGACGCTGATTGCTAGAATGTTAAAATTTTTATAACATTATGTCATCAACGCTTTAAATGTTCTATATAATTATTTTGATGTTCAACAAAATTATTTTCAAATCCGTATCTAGCTTTTTTAAATACTTCAGCAAAACCATTTTTTCTGTATATACGATCTTAAACAGTAAACATGGAACAGATATATCGATTGTCGAAATCTGCGGATATAAAACAAATTCTTTATTATTAAAATATTATTATGAAGATCAGTGTTAACGATGAGTATCGACAATCATTCCGATTTAACTAGCTTCGATCAAGGAGACGACAGAAAAGAAAGAGGAGACTCCAATATCGGCACTCCTCTCGATACGGTGGAGAAAGGAGACCGAAACTCGTTTCGGGAGTGCCCTTAGGGCCTCATCCGGAATAATTGACCGGAGAAGGAAGACTTCCCCGCCTTCACTCTCCTCCTCCTGCCACTTTCATCGTCAATGGATAATTTGCTTTTTACTCCTCCGCTCGTACGGCTTATCCGCATCCATTTTGATGCAAAGCCCTTACCGCACAGTTTGATACTCACGCTCGATCACTTCGGCGACAGAAAAGAAGGATGATGACAGACAAACTACCATGATTATACTTTTACGCGTGATTGTAAAGAAGCAGGACGCTTAAACTATATTCTCTTTTATCTGAGCATGATGCAATGAAATTTAAGAGATTTAACACGACAGTTTTCAAATTTTCAACAAATTGAACAATATTAACCCTTTCAGACCCTACGTGTACATTATAATGTGCATCACATTTAAAGGCATTGTCCGTTGAAATTGTTTAATTCTATCGATATCATCTGAAATCAGATGTACATAATAATATATATGTTGAACAAATAGTCAAAATTTTGAAAAAAAATTGTTTAGTATTAAAAATTGCTTATTAAAGTGCTCTTGAATTGAATTAAAAAACATTTTTTTTAATATGATTCCAATAAAATCAACTCTGAAAGGGTTATTGTTTACAATATATAATTTTTTAGTTTAACTTAATTTAATTCAATTTCGTGCACAGGATATGTTTACGAATTATTTTGTAGATCTGACGGCTTACGATATCAATCGCTCAAAAATTTCTTCATAATTTCTACTTGTTTCTAATTCATTGATAAGAAATTGCTTCGAAATTTTATAATTCGTGATAAACACGCGATGTGTAAGAAAGAAAAAGAAAATATAATCTTTTCTGAATATTTTCTTTCTATACAGCGAAATATTATAGCCATATAGCAGATTTAAATTAAATTACATTTACCTCTCTCTGCTCCCGAACTTTATGTCGACCATACATATCTCGGCGGATCATCCTCGCTATTTCGACAGACAAGAAGAGCACTCGGTTTTTAGGGTGCGGCCTACTATTCCTGAAAAGAGCATATCGGTGTCCCCCTCCGGTGCCATTTGGCCAAAATGGTCGTTGGAATGAGATTATCCAGTAATGGTGCGGGTGCCAAAGAAAGCTACGTATACAAAGTGGGTCTCAAATCTGAGGCTTATCGTAGTGTCCAAGTGGCTAACAATAAGTTAGAAACGAAGAGGTTTGGAATCCTATGAGTGTTCTTATTATTTAGTATTCTTTGCATAACTGATTAAATATATATTTAACATTTAATCAGTTATGCAAAAAAATACTAAATGATGTAAAAACACTCGTCCGATTGGAATTTCCTTTCCAACTTAATTTAGATACGATTAAGAGGATTCTAAAGTGAAACTCGAACTCCGACGAAGTCACCAGAGGTCGCACCGCGCGCCGCGCATCGACATGTTTTTAGACACTACCATCAATATTTCACGCATCTATGATACACGCAGTCACACATTTGTGTCAATTTTCGTATAACAAATTCATCGCAATAAAACGTCTAATTCTAAGAACTCGATGTTATTTGTTCGTGTAGACTACGGTGTGTGTGTGTGTGTGTGTGTGTGTGTGTGTGTGTGCCTGGGAACTACTATTTCGTATGTACAAGTTGCAAAGCATTCATTTCAAACAAATGTTGTCATGACTTGATAGCTGAGACGCCATGTTTCACTAAGAAATGGTAAAAAATATATCAATTTTGAAATTTTTGATCGTTCTAGGCGTAAACTCTACTTCCCTGACGCATATTAATGCATATACTTTAATCCTGGAAAAGGATTTTCAAATTGGTGAAAGAGAAAAAAGTATTTGTTATATAAAAAAAATTATATGATTTAATCAGTAAAACAGAAAGCTTTAGGATCCCCTTAAGGGGATACTGGATCGATAGTCAAACTTGATCGAAGCCGATGATACAGACTTTTTAAAATTCCAAATTCTTAATAATGATAATAGTGACATCTTTCATTTCTTATACTTATTATATACCGTTGTATCTCACTCAACATATTCATCATGTTCTTACATATTGCAAGATCGAACACCTACTGCTAGAACGATACTGACACCGACTTGCTTTGTTTACCATTCCGAGTCTTCGTTCAACGTTTGTATACACGTTATTTACAGATCGATATAAATCTTTTTTTTTTGAAGCTTTTAATCTTAGTTTCATAAATTCATGTTATTTATACACGTAATACGCTTAATGTTGCACTGTCGTTTGGTCTATACAAGCTATATAATTTTTGTATTAAGAAAACGTCTACGTCAGGTGTTCACAGTTCTACGAGTTGAAAAAATTTAAATTTTTAACTTTTTTCCGATTTTAGTATAATATCTATTGCAGCACGAACAAATTTTACATCTACTTTAATCCTGTTGCAAAAGGATTTTTAATTCTGTTTAATTCAGTATATTCGATTTTTATCGATCTGCAAAATTCCGACAATTGGTTATTCCAGCATCTTGCCTCAGATTATAACTCTGTACGAAACTTTTACTGGTATTCATATAAAAACGGCTATAATTTAATTAATATTAAAAGATGTAGCAAACATATCTTTCATAAAATAAAGAAATCTTTTCGTGAATAAGATACTACACTAAGATAAATGTTTTGTTCTAAAAACTAAAATTTTGCTACAACAATAAAAATTTAGTTAAAATGTATCGAATAAAACTATAATGTTATGAAAAACAATAATTAATAAAGACGGGCGATTGAGAGCAACAATTGTGCAATAATTAGTGCGTTTGATTTAACAAAAATATATTTCACTTCTTATAAATCAATCGAACATTTCAGCTGTATCTTCAGCGATGAGGTAATTAGACGTGATGTTCTTTATTGATAGCAATGATACAATGTAATAAATCACTGAGTGCAGTAAGGCGTCACCTAAATTCCAAATTTTGAGAGAGTAACTGTCAAAAAGCTGTAAGGCTAAGTGAAAGAAAAATAGCAAATTAACGGAAGATAGTTGCAAAAAAGGAAAGTGTATCTTAGAAAGATTTAGAAAGAAACTGTGTATTCCACAATACATGATTTCTGATAGGTTGAAATGTTTATTCTCTGTTTTCTGTTCCCTGTTCTTTTTATTGTGCGGAGTCCCTTACTCACTGCACTTCATGACTGCACATTTAAGAATATTATAACAATATATCAGAAAAACGAAACGAAAAATATCGTTCATTGCGATTACAGATTTCTATATCGAATCAAGTCCGGTACAAAAATGAGTCATCATGATATAAAATATGTATAGATGGTCCAAAAAGTATAAGATAGTCTAAAAAATGTAGATAGTCAAAAAGTATAAATATTAAAAATTATAATGAAATAATGTAATTGAAAAAGTTAAAAAGTCAAAATTATAATGAAGTAATGTGATATTAAAATTTATTAAGAATGTTTAAAGTATGGTGTTCATTCAGTGTCAGATTTTGCATCTAGACCATTCTCTTGAATCCTGATATTGAACATTCCCAAAACTAACCTTTTCCCCAAATATCTTTCGTTATCTAATATTTTGATGTTTTTAAAATTATATTCATGATTGAATTGCAATTTGTATTTCGAAATGACTGACAGATTTCCAGTTTTTTGTTAATGTCATTTCGATGTTCATTTATCCTGATATTCAACTTTCTGTCAGTTTGTCCAACGTAAGAAGCGTAATAGCCACAGCACAGACACAGCACAGGCATAGTGCATAAGGAAATTAACCAATCGAATTTCTTCTTTTCCATGGAATGAGAGGAAAGGAAAGATTTCGATTAGTTGATTCGCTTATGCACCATGCGTTATGCATTATGCAAAAGTCTATGCTGCGGCCTTTACAATTTTTACAGTATATCTTGTAGACTACATTTTATCACAAAGTTTATCTTGTAGACTACATTTTTTTTTAAATCGTGCTCAAAAACATTTTTTTGAGCTTGATAATCCCATCAAGTTTATTGAGACTGAAGAAAGATAATTTGATATTAAGATTCTTAGTAGATGTTAGTAGTAGATGTTCTAAAATTTTTTGTAAATGCATGGAAGAAATGAGACAGTAAAACCAAGGGGTTTTCCTATATCAATTCTCTCCTCATTTGTTTTACTTTAAAAGTTTTGTGTTTAAATAAAAATCTAATTGTAAATCGAAAATGAGAATATTGTCAAAAATAAACTTAATGAGATAGTTATTATCTAAAATCGTTTTAATATTTCTGTCCACCATATTCATCAAAATATCCCTCTTTTGAGAAAGATGACGGAGAGATAAAAAGTTGAGATAGCGGCCTGAAAGGCTGGTTTGCGAAAAATATTGAGCTCTAATTTGCAGTTCGAATTAATTATGGTGACATCGAGAAAATTCAGTCTTTCATCATCAACCTCCAAGGTAAATTGTATTCTTGAGTATAATAAATTAAACGTACACAGAAATTCATTAATAAGGTGATTGGGAATCACGGTCGCGATATCATCAAAATATCAGTATAAAAAGGTAAATCAAATCTCCAAAATTTCCCTCACAAAGGTCCTCCATAATTAAACCAGTAATGATGGGAGATCCCACGGGGCTCAAACTCTTATCTGTAAATTTTGTTATCGAAGGTAAATATAGATATAATTTTATGTGTGCAAACAGTAATATTCATAAATATTTTGACACTAATTTTTTTTCACATTTCACGAAAAGTTAAGTATCTCATGAAAAAAAAATCGTAGAGAAATTTCTGATCATACATTTTACAGTGTAAGAAGTAAAGATAAGACTTTAAATCTGCGTTTGAATACTTCTTACGACACATTTTGTTCTTAAATTATTATACATAAAATTATGAATTAATATTTTTTGTAATATTTTTGTCTTACTTTGAAGCATTGTAATTTCCTGAATATCATCGGACACAATTTAACATAAAAGAATTTCATGCTTTCTAAACTTTAAAATAATTAAGAAATAGAAACCGACCGAGTTAATGTAACAACATAATATAATAGAGAGCGCCTTCAGGGTCCGTCAAAGTTGGAAGTTTCGAATAATATAATATTCTAAATTCATGAATTTAATTAATCTCAAATGTGACTGTGCGCCGAAACATTCGGACATTAAAACACAATCAATCTGAGATGCAATCGATATGTAATCCCTCCTTTATTTCAAATAAGAAACTTTTATTGCGAAAAATATTACCTCAGCCAGGATTCGAACGTGGGACCTTTAAAATAATTTTGAAAAAAATTAATATGATGATTTTTCGATAAAAATTTGTATATTGTATAAAACTTTATTGTATAAAAACTAATTATTTAAAAAAAAATGTTTTAATTGTTTTTAATTATTTAATTTCGAAACTGAAAAGCTTACGGAAAAAAGACAAAAGAGAAAAAATGTTTGTTATAAGTGTGTTTGATTGACATAAGTTTTTTCAAAATTTTGAAAAATTTTCTCAATTTTAAAGTTCGCTTTTACATAATAAAAAAAATTCGATATCTCTGCGAAAAAATCATCGTATTATTTTTTTTTCAAAAGACGTTTTAAAACTTAAAAAGCTTACTTTAAAATACTTTTATATTAAATTTTGTTCAATGATAGAGATGCCGTACAGCTCCGTGTGACGAACTCGTAACTCGAGTCGCGAGTTTAAATCTCATATCCCGTATATACGAAAAATTCTGTATTAACTTAGGAGTTGCAAAGGAAGTCTCTCTTTAGATCTACAGTACTTTGACTAAATTGTGACTTTTTAACTAGGTTCAGACATATAGAAACTGATATGGTCCCATCTCCTTTAATACTATGGTATACTTGTCCGATGATGTTTCATCACTGCAGCGCTAAAAAATAAAAAATATCAATTGCAAAAAAAGTATCAATTTTCAATTTTATGTAATTTAAAAACAATAAATGTAAAAAAAACTCAAATGTAAATTTAAAGCCCTATCTTTATGCTTTAAAATACATGGTTGAAAACTTTTCTATGATTTTTACTGGGACATTTAACTTTTCATGAAATACGACAAAAATATTAGTGTCGAAATATTTATAAACGCTACTATAAATTGTTTAGTTTGTATAAATAAATTTTTTTTTATTTACAAAGCAGAAAATGTAGATATTTCATAGAAACAATTAATTTTTTATTACATAACTAAAAAAAAACCACTAAATTTTTTCTCTAGTGAATATTATTTTCTAAAGTCTCAATTATTTTATAACTAAATGTAGTTCCTTTTTCGAATTAATTTTTCATTGACTATTTATATTAGAATGAATAATCGTCTAAAATAGAAGTTCAAACAGTTATGATATTTGTTATAAGATTTTAAGGCAATTGTAGAAATTTTTAACAGATACTGCATAAATTATAAAATCAAATTTCTAACCTATGTACATTTAAAAACAGCGAAAATCATAAAAGTAAGACGCTTTTTGCAGACAGCATATGTGATATATATAGATTTACAATGCAAAAACAAAATTATATCGGTCACCTACAAATCATGATCAAGATGACGATCGATATCGAGTTATTTCAACGATGGCGGCCGTCCCTGAATTGCAAATTGATCGTAAAATGTCGCGTGTTTAGTAAACGTGAGCAATCAATCAAGTAGTCGTGGAATCGGAGCGCGCGTTCGAATTCACGTTTGATGCGAATTCAATTCCGTACATCACGCGGCTCTAAAATGAACGACGCGAAACATTGTCGTCGTCATCTCGATCTACATGAGTAAAAGAAGTTTTACGACAGCGCTCTTACGAAATCGAGTGAATAAGCGCGCGCGGCGTGAATTTATAGTTTCATTGCATTTATATATGCATTGAACCTGCTATCGTTGGCACGAAACACGCCGTAACGGAATCGATTTCTTTTCACTCTCGCCTACAAAGAAAGATCTCTTGAAATACGAATAACGTCTAAACCTTATATTTTTACAGAATTTATTCGGAACAAAATATAAAGAAATTTAAAATTAAACGCTAAAAAGAGACTTCTAAAATAAGATATTAACAATAAGACGCAATGATTATCTATCATTCATATTATAGAAAAATATAATAAAAGCAATTATAAATGTGACAATTATACAAGTTTTATATGTAGAATTAATGTAATTGAATACATAATTGAATGTAAAAAGATTTCTAAACTAAGATATTAACTATAAGACGCGAAGATTATTTTTCTTTAACGAGAAAAATGCAATGATAGGAACTATTATAAATGTAATAATTATATAAATTTTATATGTAACACATACATGTAATATCCATACACTGTTGGAAAAAATGTGTCGAATTTAACATAAATCGCGATATGTTGGAAGGTTACATAAATATTATATAAAAGAATAAATACAAAAAAAAAATAATATCGACACAATTTATAAACAAATTGTGGAGACATATTTTTTTCAGTAAAATTTACATTTATAAAATTAATTAAATTAACTTATATTTTATTCATTCATCTTAGAATATATGTTTTAAAACGTTTTATATTTACGTGATTTGTCTACTTACTCATAAATTATGTCCTTTTTATACTAAGAAATATTGAATATTAATTTAACTAATTTTAACAAAATCTTTAAATAACATAATCATGTTAAATTGACACTCGAATATGTTAAAAAATTCAATGCAAATTCTTAAGAAGAACGTGGATTATTTCCAGCACGAATACACAATTTTTTTACTGACAATGAATAATTCAATAAATCAATGTACATGATTGAATGTATTATTTTATACTTTAGTTGCAACAAATATAAACTATAAAGCAAACGTACATTAATTCTACATATAAAACTTGTATAATTATTATATCTTTATAGTTTTATTTTGTCACTACATGTCTTTTTCTCTGAATGTACGTAGTTGGCCCAGAAATTGTCAGGATATCAGTAATCGCCAAGTTCACGTATTTTAGTGCTTTCTGTCAATCGTATCGACTCGTATCTGTCGACTTATTAATATTTTTATTGGTTCCAAGAAGGCATTTATAATGTTGTGTTACGTTATGAAACTCGTAAGTATATGAATTCATTATTGATTAAATCGAATATGGACAGCAATCGAGTCTATGCGTGATTTCGATTAAATACTTCATTATGATGTTAAGAGACTCTCTAGCTTTATATTCATTAGCTAGTTATTTGTAAGATATTATCTCTGAAAATATCCCTCCTGCAAAAAGTAGAATAAAGAATAGCTTTGAATTTCATAATAAATTAATTAAAATGACGATTGACAAAATAGAGATAATGGTTTCATTAGATGTTACTTCTCTGTTTACTAATGTTCTATTGGATGTTGTGCTGGATAGATTGGTGGGAAGATAGGACTCTATTAAAAGTGCCACAAATGCATTTCCAAAGAATGAATTCATTAATGCAGTCAAATTTGTCTTAATATCGACATATTTTACTTTTAATGAGGATATTTAACAAACTTTTGGTACACCTGTGGGTACCTAAAGTTACCCTTTATACCCTTTATACCCTTTCCCCTATCATTTTTGACATTGTCATGGAGAACTTGGAAGAGAGAGTGTTAAATTCTTTACAATTTTGAGTTTCTGCATATTTAGATATGTTGATGATGTCTTTATGATTACCTAAAGATAAGGTCACTCAAATTTTAAATTCATTTAATGAACAGCATAATAGACTTAAATTCACTATTGAATATGAGGAAAATCATTGTCTGAATTTTTTGGATTTATCAATATGGATTTGTCAATAAAGACAATACTATTATTTTAGATTGGTACCATAAAAAAACGTTCTCGGGCAGGTATTTATCGTTTTATTCGAATCATCCCGCATGTCATAAGATAGGGATCATATATAGCTTAGTTGATAGAGCGATATTATTGTCAAATTCTACATTCTATAATAAGAACATAGAATTTATGACAGAGAATTTGAAAGATAACGGTTATCCTTTAGGAAAGATTTTTTATTACATTAACAAAAGGATCAAAAGTTGGCTTATAAAAAATCCACGATGGTTAATAACACCTCAGATAACATTGAGACTGATGGAATTATGAGAGAGAGATAATGATTTTCTCATATATAAGATCTATTTCTAATAAAATTACTAAGTTTATTAATAAATCCAAAAACATGATTGGTTATAGCTGCTTAAACAAGCTTAATAAATTTATAAGGTTTATAAGGTTAAATTTTTAAAGTTAGGACAAAAATCAACATGATAAAAATAATAATGTCATATATAAAGTAAATTGTAATAACTGCGATGCATCGTATGTTGGCCAAACGAAGAGACAATTGCAGACAAGAATTAAAGAACATAGTAATAATATAAAATTAGATCAGTCCAAGTATTCAGTAATCTCGAAACATATCACAGAAACTAATCATGACTTTGATTGGGAAAAAGTTAGTATTCTTGATTTTGAAAGAATTATCGTAAAAGAAATATTTCTGAAATGATAGATATCAAAAAATAAAAAAACAATTTAAATTTAATGAAAGATACTAAATTATTGGATAACTTTTATTTTAACATGCTTGACGATATATGAGAACATAAATGGCCACAGTTTTGAATAGACTTGTTTTACATTCGATTTTATTGACTTACTTTTGTTTGACCTACACTTCACATTAGTTAATTTTCAAATGAGCAACGTTCAAGTCATTATCCTCATTGTACTTAACTGGATCTTTGATTGAGAGTTTAGATTATATTATAGTATTTTATATAAATTACCGTAAGTTATTATTTGATTCTGTATCTCTTTTTCACACTAATAATTATCTTAATGAATCTATTTGTCTTATTATCTATTTATCTTAATAAATCTACAAAATATCATAAAATACTCGTAATTAATTTAAAATACTCATTCACTGAATTCTCAAGTCGTTTGATACAAGTCTGTGACAAACTGGATTCTCGATCTCAACCGAAGAATTTGGCAAATCTATTTTATCGATGAATATAATTAATCTACTGCTGACTGAAATATCCAAATGTTCCTAGCTTATTTTTATCTGGCGGGATACTTGACGTTCGAATTTTTTTATATTTTTTATATTCTTTTATATTTTTTTATATTATGACTATTGATAGTTTTTAAATTTTCATTGTATCCGTTCTTTATTTGTTAATTTAAAATTGTATCTCTGCATTGTAGCACGAAAGAAGGCTTTGTAAGCCGAAATGTTTATTAATTACATTAAGTTAAAGTTAATTTAATTATAGCTCGAAATAAACCATGACATTGTGTTAATTTTTAAGAAAATATACGAACATTTTTTACTCCGAGATTAATTAAATTCATAAACTTAGAATATTATATTATTCGAAACTTCCAACTTTGATCGATCTTTGGATGCTCTTTATTATTATATATTATGTTATTATATGTGTTAAAAGGGCAGTATATAATTTATACAATTATGATTTTAAGAAATAAATCGAAAAACGCAGAAAGAGATCTGTTTGTTATTACTGTTATTAGAGATATGTAAACAAAAAGAAATAAGGACGATGAAATTAATTAATACCTAAGACTTATGAGAGAAAATAGCAAGAGGAATTGTCGGAAAAAATTCGTAATGTACAGTTTTTAAGTAAAACATGATTAATCAAAGTAATTCTAAAGGGTAAGTTATAAAAGGTTTTGTCGAGTTGAGTAATGGCGAATGGAATTGAGAGAGTAAATAGAATTAAGTTTAAAAGCTCGCAGAAAAAAAGATATAGATTAGATAATAAAAGCTATAACTTTTTTTAAGCTCTGTTAAAAGTAATATATAAAAATAATGAATAAAACATTGATATATAAGAACAAATATATATATATTTCAATAGTTAATATTTTTGATAATTTACTTCAATTTCAATTACAGTTTTCACATTCACTCTTTTATATTGTATTGTTTTAAAGTGAATAAAAAAAAGAATTAAATTCAACAATACTTTATAAATTAACAATATCGAAATACATTGCTCAAGTAAGATCTCGCAACTTCATGATCGTCGATAGCTTATGAGGGCGGAATGTTGCGTGATGCGTTTCCGATCCGCGACTGGCATTAATTAACGATCATTTCGTCATGGTCGCGTCAACACCTTGAGCTACACGTGCGTACATTTTATTATTTATAGAATGTCGGAGCCAAAGAAGTCTGATAGGCAATCAAGGCAAAGCGCGCGTGTTGCATTCCATGGTCGAGTCATCGCATTCATATACAAATCACGCTAGAGATACTTACTCGGGTCGCGAAACCTGGACCACGATCCGTCACATTCAGTCCAACTCCATGAAGCAAATATGCATAGACGGCATAGATGTAGACTTACGATGTTGGATATAATTAGAAACGTGTGTTGTATTTTTAGAATAATTCTACAAAATATCTTGATGATTATAACAACTTATCAGAATTCCACACAAAACATCTGATTTGGATTCTTATCTAGATATTATTAAAGAAAACTTTCTATATTTCTATTTTGAAACAAGTTTTTAAATCAATAGAAAATCCTCATGAATAAAAATAGCGTTCTATAATTTGAAGCGTTTGTATACATATAACATCCACTGTGTCTGTATATAACATCCATGTATTTCCGACTGAATATGGCAATGCATTCACAAGACTCTGACTCGCTTTTATTAAAGCACTCCTCTGCCAATACGTCACTATAATGTCAGACGTTCCTTCATTGTTTACGCGAGTAAACGTTACGAGTATCCGGCACTGTATGATGCACGCTGCATTGTACGCCATGATTCGAGATGGTATGATCAATAAATCAATTGGTATATACTATGGAAATATGTCGAATAATTACGACATTTGCTACGAGCAAGTATTATTATTAAAAAAGATAAGATATTTAAAAAGATTTTCTCATATTTCTGAAAAAAAAATTGTTATGATTTTAAATATTGAATTAAATTTAATTCAATATTTAATTTGAATATATATAATTAATATAAAATGTATGTAATATTTATAAAACAAAATGTAGATTTTTTAAAATTAAATTTATAGTTTACAATTCATATTATGAAGGTTGGATAATGCTAAGTTAAAAAGTTAAAAGTTAAGTTAAAAAGTTAAAAAGTTAATTAATTTTAACTTCATTTAGTTACATTTTACAGACTCTTAACTTTTTAACTTTACATAATTAGTTGGATAGTTATATGGATTCTATATACAGATTATATGCTTATACATTCGTGTCTGTCGATATATTTTTTTAAATATTTCATTTACGTTTAAATAAAAAATAAAGAGGTTTGAAAGCAATCCATCGTCGTGATCTCCCGGGAAAAAATGTTTCACGTATAATTACATATAATTCTATATAATTATATAAAAAATTGATATATTTTATGTATAATTACACATAATTAATATAATTATAGAAAATATGTTCATATATATAACATTTTTTCCCGAACTAAAAATTACGATTTTCTTAAAAAATATGCAAAAGTGCAATTTATTGCTTTATACAGGGATTATTTTTTGGTGCTCCAGAATAATCACGAAAAGATGATCAATATCCGTGAAATACATATGTGCGATCTCTCCTTGTTACTTAAAAAAGTTAATTTTGTGACTTAGTTTTTTAATTTAATTAAAAAAAAAAGTTAATTTGAAATCATGAAATAAAACAAATTTAACTTTTTAATTATTCTTTTTCATTAACTTAACTTTTAATTCAATTAATGTCACTATAGATTAACTTTTATCCTAAGTTAAATTTTCAAGGTTGTTAATTTCAATTTAACTTAGTTAAAAAAAAGTTAACTTACCCAACCTTGATAACATGTTCCTAAAAATAAATACTTTAAGAATTTGATATCTCATTTTTCACGTATAATACCATGTAAGATTATTAAACCCATTTTGTGATATCAATTTTAATATCAGGACAAAATGAATGACTAGGATAAGCTTTATTGTGCGTCTACGACCTCGGATGAAAGGAATTGTCACCCTAATTCGAGCAAGAGGTCGAACTAGAATACGTGCTTGACGACGCGCCATTGTTAGTTTTGTTACGGCACTATTGTGAAATCGGTCATTCTCAGCGACACTTTGCTTTATTTCAAGGAGCTTTTCGAGACTTCTTGTCGTTACAATAGAATCGTCTTTCTTTTTTTTACAATAGAATAGACTTTCTTCGACAAAAAATACAATATATTTTCGTAATGTTAAAATATTGATATATTTCTGCTGTGAAAAAATAATTGCTAGAATATCAAAACATCAAAAAGTCGAATTTGCGTGGAAAGAACAGTTTTGCCGAAATATCAAAAAATTTAGCTAGATACAGATCTGAAAATGATTTTGTTGGATTATCAAAATAATTACAGGGTGTTCCCGGATTAAATAGCCAAACTTTAAATATGAATTTAGCACCTCAAAACACAACAAAATTTTCCTCTAGAAGTATTATATGTTCACAAACTCTTCATTCAAGAGATATTGACTTTCGAAGTTATGGAACTATTATTGGAATGAATAATGTCGAAATAAGGTCTATTCTCTTTATTGTTTTACAATAATCAAAATTTAATTATTAAATGTTTTGTTCAAAATGAATATATATGGTTAGAAGTAATGGGCGATGTTTTAATCGGATCCCATTTTTCAACTTGCTTGAATGCGAATGGATTTCTCGCATTTTTGAACAATGAATTTTACTTTTTGGAAAACATTCCTTTGAATATGAGAGTGAACTCCTGGATTCCATTGGATGGTTGTCCTGTTCACTATGGCAGAGGTCCTCCGTGCGACAGTGGCTTAATTAATTCATTTTCTCAGAAGATGGATCGGTCGTAGTTGGACTTATGGCTTAGCCTCCACGTTCACCGGATTTAACACCATTAGCTTTTTTTGTATGGGATATTTTGACGCAAAAAATGCAGTGCCTGTTAATGATTGTCTTCAATCATTAAAACAAATTATGCAAGCATGCAAAGAAATTACAGATTCAGTCAGACATTTGTTTCCTCATCGATAGATGCAATGTTTGTCTTCAGGCTGGAGATCATCATTTTGAACAAAACATTTAATAATTAAATGTATATAAATAATAATATGATTCAATAAAATTAACAATAATAGTCAACAATGAAGGGCTATTTTTTGAAAATTAAATTATTGTTTCGGCTTCTTGACTATTATTGTTAATAATTAAATTTTGATTATTGTAAAGCAATAAAGAGGATAGATCTTATTTCGACATTATTCATTCCTACAGTTCTGAAATCAATATCTCTTGAACGAAGCGTTTGCGAGCATAGGAAAACTTCCAGAGGGAAACTTTGTTTGTTTTGAGATCCTAAATTCATACTTAAAGTTTGGTCACTTCACCCGGGAATATCCTGTAAAACGCTTAAGCGTTGATGACAATATTGCAAGAAGTGTCAACATTCTAGCAATCAATTTAAGTGTTCTACATTACTTTGGCGGTTTAAACAAATTTATTTTCAGGTCTGAATTTTAGATACTTTAGCAAAATCGTTTTTTCCATGTAAATATTCTTGACATGCGTAGTAGATTAGTTGTTCACAAATTGAAGGAATATACGCGCTTATTTATGTATATTCTTCGATGCACTATACAGAAAATGAAATTCTGCACTTTGGCGCGGCTAAAATTTACACGCCGACCTTCTTGGCACGCGAAACTAAATTTTACGCAGCTGCGTGACATCTTGATTCGAGACGCGTCGTCTCGACTGTCGTGTCTCCTTATTTATCGCGAAGTGATCCGAGTATCCGTCGAAAAGCGTCCGAATTCCCGGATTAATTTACGCATAAAAGCAACCGCAGCGCAGCATCTATACTCCATGACGCCAATAAACATTTATGCGTACGACAGACATAATTAAACTTGGCAATGTATCCAAGGAAATACACTTCTACTTTTCATCGCCTCCTACAATTTCGTGTTTTCACTTTTACAGCTTACAATACGTATCCTCAAATGTAATACAACAATAAAACATGTGTTTTGCATTTATAGAACAGTATTTGTCATGTATATAGTAAAAGTATCGAACGGTTACCTAAATTTTTGTAAAGTAATATTTATTTGCCACAATAAACGACACAACCATAAAAATTAAGTTTCCCAAAAAATAAGTTTGAATTATTAAAACTTTACAATGTTAATTTTAAAATGCAATTTTGTAATAACTATAGAGAGAAACAACAATATATTCTTTTATATACGTAGAAATTGAGATTGAATTTGACCAATTAAAACAAAGTTCACTAAACTTGATATCGATTTTCTTCCTTCTAATTAGTTAAATTCAATTTCAAGCTCAATCTCTAGTCTGATACGGGCATTAAAACATACTCTTTCTTTTTTTATATTTTTACGTTTTTTTTTTGCAAGCAACTAAAAAGACTAACAATTTTATAGTTACCTGTCATTATTGTAACAGATATATCGTAAGAAAGTGAGTTGTCCTTTTTATTTACAAGATTTCTTTTTATATCGTTATAATTTTATTTTGTACCTACGCAACTTTCCTCATAGAAATTACATTGAACAAATAAAAGTGTTGCAAATTCCTTTATAAATTCCTATCGCGTACATTCTTCCCTTACATATGTACTTGGATTGCAATCTAATACGACGTTCACTTCCCAAGTTTCATCAAGTTTAATGGTTGGCGTAATTAGTAGCGAAAACGGAGCGACGGAGCTTTGAACACCGGGCACGTCTTCCGCGAAAGCGCAACGAGTGGATTTCGATTGCGTGAGCGCATCGCGGCCCGCTGCACCTGTCGGGAGTTGTGCGTGGCGCATGTTGCGTGTGGTGGATGGTGCGGTTATTTCGGGAGATCGCAGAACAACAGCAGCGTCACACTGTCTGTGAGACACACGTGCCACGGAGCTAATGGCTCATTCAGGACGCGAGCGACCGAATTGAAATCAAAGAGGAGCGCCCGACGAGAGTGGACGGACTTAGGCTAATTCGACGACCGTCGACGGCGCGGAATCCGCACGATTTTCCGTCGACGGCGCGGTACGGCGACGCACTCAAAGTTGCGCATCGCATACGTCACTCACGTCGCTTTAGGACGCTGTTACGCGGTCGATGCCACTCGCGGCTTTTGTACGCGAGCTTATCGGTATGCGCGGTTATTCTTAGGTATGCGTGGATCTCGTAAAGATCGCCTTCTCCCTTGCCTCTGATATTTTTATCTTTTTTGTTAGGTACATGACATGACATGACATTTTTCTAATATTGAACGCTTGATCTTGATATCAAAATAAAAAAATAGGAAAATTGTATTAATGTAAAATTGTTGAAAAATACATTGAAAGAAAAAATTGGTTGCTATTATTGTAATTTATCATTTTGGTGTCATCTACATATTTTTTAGTAAAATTATAAATACAATTGTTATTACTAATTATAGTCATATAACTAGATATAAAGGGTGTCTCAAAATAACCTGACATTTTAATGTATTAATAAAACATATTATTTATTTGAAAAGTACACATGTTTTTAGTTTAATATAAAGTACAAACATGGAGGTTATATGTGGAACACAATATCCGATAAATGGCCGCCTCGACTCTGTTTGCAAACGTTCATTCTTTTGATAAAATTTTCAATGACATTTTGGCATAATTGCGGACTAATTTCATTAATGGTACGTCTAATTTCTTCCTTCAACTCCGGAATGGTCTGTGGATCATTGGCATACACTTTTCCTTTCAGAAAACCCCAAAGAAAGAAGTCCAATGGCGTCAAATCGCACGATCTTGGTGGCCAATTCACATCGCCGCGGCGCGAAATAACACGACCATGAAACTTCGTCTGCAATAACTGCATTGTTTCTATGCGTTGCTCGATCGTGTAATTCTCCATGACTAAAACCTCAATACTTCCTGATGCCAGTTGTTAAAGGTTAGTACGTTACGTCCGCTGCAAAAAAAATGGCGCGCAATTTAAAATGTCAGATCATTTTGAGACACCCTTTACATTTAAACATAAGGAACTTCCAGCTATAAGGATTTTATCGTGTAATTATAGTTACAAGTACTTACCAAATACTTTTCTTTCACTGATATGATATTGTCAGTATAGCGGCTTTATGACCTTCTCTATCTTTCTTTATAGATACGTGATATTTAACATTTTTTTAAATACTGAACGGATCTTGATATCAAAATAAAAGGAAAAATTAAGATAAGATTGTTGATAAGTATACACTGACAAGGGAACGACGCGAAGTGTTTTTCCTCGATTGTTTTGAAATCTGTCAATAGATTGGACATAAAAAAAATCGACACGTATTTTATCGTTTGCTCAGACACTCAATAGTTTAAGAGATATTAAGCTGTAAAATTGGTCGGACTATACTCTTAAAACTCTAGATCGCCGGTTCAAATATCAGTAGAGACAATTTTTTTTAAATATTAACATATTTTGTACTAAACATTTAGAAAGTTTAAAAATATTTATAAACATTTCAGAAAAATTTAGAAATTTAACATTTAGAAAATGACATATTAATAGAATTAATATATAAGTTGTTTTTGGATAAAAAAGCCTTTAAAATTAATTCTTTGTTTTTCTGATTAAAAATATCGTAAAAGACAAATTTTTTTTATAGGTAAAATTTTGAAAAAATGTAAGAGAGAGAGAGGTAAAAAAATTGTCACTACTGAGATTGGAATCGGCGATTTAAAGTTTTAAAAGTGTCTGACTAGTTTCACAGCTTAATATCTCTTAAACTATTGAGTATCTGAGCAAATGGTAAAATACATTATGAGAGAAAATATAGTTGGAGCTCATAACCATAATTATTTTATCATGTAATTATAGTTACAAGTACTAAACACTTTTTTCTCAGTATATGATATTCTCAATATAATAATTTTACGTAATAAGACAATGCAAAATATACGACAAAGTTAAATTGAATATTGATTTTAGATTAGCTTATCGGATTTCAGTATAACTTTCTTTAAGAAATGAGATACACGATACAAGTATCCCGCCTAGCAAGAATAAGAGAACTTTTATTGCAAGAAACATCGCACCTCATTAAAAATTAATCAACCTTTACAAACGTTTACTTTTAGTTAAAAAAAAATATCCATCGATTATGAAGTTCCGTGAAGAGAGTGAAGGCTTCTAAATCGGATCATCGCCAAGAAACCATCACATCGAGAAGAAACCATCCACCCCCGATAGGTTTGCCTCCGCGGAATAGAGTGATGTTCAGAAGACACGCGATGCATCCATCCTGACGCGGGATGTACAGGAACGTGACGTGACACCGGATCCGCCTCCGGTTGCTTGCCCGGTCCAAGGCAATTCAGCCAGCATCGCTCGGTTATTACCCTCGAGTAACTTCTCTCGGGTGTTCCTCCCTTTCCAAGCCGAGGCGGTGTTTCCTTCCATCCAACAGACGGACAAATCGTCTCTCGCCGTCCGGAAATTCTCCCACGATTGCACTCGGGAATAATGCAGCGAGAGCTGAGTGTACAGCGAGTCTCTGCTCGCGATTCTCGACCACGACGATGATTGCTAGTCCGAAGGGATCGAAGTGCAACTATCGAGGACCGAATCGTACCCTGTTTATCAAGTAACTACATTGTATTGAAGAATGAACTATATATATCGCGGAAAATAGCAATTCGCAATCGCGTTATGGAGAAAGAGACAACAGAAAAACGAGCGATATTGTAATTTTAAATCAAAAGTATTCAATTTCTAAAGGATATTCAAAAGAATGCATCGTTAAAATTGAAATCGATGATTCTAAAACATCTTGTATCTGTTTTACAAAAAATATTGAGAATATTATTGATATTACTTAAATTCAAATAATTATTATTGAATAATTATTATTGAAAATATTGTATAAATAATATGAAAAATTATTACTATATATATTGAATTCTTGATTATTAAAAAAGTCTAAAATACATTTATCGATAATATTAATTTATTTAAAAAGTATAATTTATGTTTAGGAATGTACAAAAACACGTTTTCTAACGTTAAACTGTGTTCTACCCTACAACGTCTTCTTGATGAAAGGATGTTGTGTCTTTCATGTTAGGTTGGAATAAAAATTCGTAATGTAACTTGTTATTTATATCATGTCTACATGTTTTTAAAAAAACTGATAATTATACTATTTGACAGAGCAAAGTTTCGGCTTTAAAAATTGCGATATGTTGATTTATAATGAAGTTATGAATAATCAAAGTCAAAATACACAATTTAAGTAAATATAAAGAACATATAAGAGTAAAAAAATATTGATAACTGAAGGTGTTACATTAATAAAGTACAATAAGATTTAATTAAAATTTAAATAAACATATGTGTAGATATTACATGTTTCGGTTTCTTATTAAGCCCTCTTCAGATGATTCTTAAATATTTAGCAATTCCTTAAGTGTATCCATTACTTCATCGGCAGTTTACAAATTAGTTTATGATAAAACATTAAATGTTCGATGAGTGCCTTCCAAGAAAACGAAATATACTTCTCAATCAATTTGCAAATCGAATATTTGAACTTTCTAAATATTGCATATGTTACAATATGATATTATTTATAATATGATAGAAGGAAATCTCAAATTTATCTCTCTTTATTACTCATCATACACACGGGATACCTCAAACGTGATGGTCAAAAATTTAAACAATTAAAAACGTAGATAATATTTAGTCAAGTATATACAAAAATTCGTAGAATAAATTATGAGTATTAAAAAACGAAACATTAAGAATGAAATAAAATTATTCAGTTTAAAAATTAAAAATTAAAAATTGTAAAAAACTGACATTATAAAAGACTGATCTAAGACATGTTATCAATATGACTTTTCGACACTTATTGATTTGAATTTTTTTGATAAATTGATATGTCATCATTATACACAAAGTCAAACTTTGTTTATAATAGACATATGTGCCTTATTAAGACTTTCCGGTTTGAAGATTTAGACTATTGACTTGTTTTTTAATGTTTATCATTTCCGAGATCAGTCGTTTATTGTAACATGGTTCTTCTAAAACTTTGATCCCAATCGAAATCGTGTTACATCTGCAACTTATGTTCAGTTATCACAGAATGTTCCAATTAATATACTTGCGATGTTCTGCAATTTTTGTTTTTAATTGTCTATCCGTTTGTCCAATATAAGAAACATCACATTCTTTGCAACCAATTTTGCAAAGTCAAAATACTCATTTTATTTAATCCGCGATAACTTACAATTAGTAACATCTTCGGAACATTTTTTTAAAAAGTATTTTGTACAAAAAACTTTAAGTTTTTACATTAGAAAGTAAATAATTTTAGCAATTTTTTTAGGGGCACGTAACAAACTCACAAAATAAAAAGAAAATTTTCCATTTTGTCTACCTCATAGTTTTCTGAAAAGATTTTTCTCTGAAAATTTACCCTGATAATATAATAGTTGTACACAATACAATATTTTAAAGATTTTTACCATGCATTTCAGTAAAATTAATCAAATTTATTTTATATTGTATTGTAGTTTTATTACTGAATAAGAGAGATTTACATAAAATTCTTCGAAATACAATATTGTCCTATGACTATAATATTTTCAGGATAAATTTTAAGAGAAAATTCTTTTCATGTAAGTGTATGTAAAAATTATCAAACTCACAGAAATTCACAGAAACAAAAGTAATAGTACTTTCGAAAGTAGAAGTTTTAAGCTCCTTTTTATAAATTTCAATTTCAATTTTGAAGTTCATAGCGCTACGAACTTTTGTGTCAAAAGATCCAACATTAATAAAAAAAATATATATATACTTGACAAATATACATGACGCGAGACATTCCCACGTCTCCTGCACTCTACAAAATATCGATGTAGATTTACTTTTGGTATAAAAATTCAAATTTCTGATGTTTATATCAACATCATCATGGTGTGGATTTAAAATACCCATGATGTTAAATCCACATCATATTGATGTCAATATTACCAGTAATACAGTGAGAATTATATAGACACCACTATTTTTTAGTGTGATAATTGTACAACTCAACTATTGTTTTTTTTTCTCTCCACACGTGAAAGTCTCATTGAAGATTTCGCAATTACGGAAGCATCGATGCGGTGCGACGCCCGGCTATCGCGCGAGTGCTCTCGTCCGAATATTGCAATCGTAATTCTAGCAAATCGTGATTTTCTGATTTTCTGAATCACGCGATTTTCATGGGCAAGCCAATCTCCAGATTCTCTTACATGGGCGATATTAATCCGACGATTTATAGAGGACGACAGCACCGAAAGGGACAAAATTCATGATCTTCCCCACCTTCTTTTGCTGCGCCATACATCTCCTAATAAAGTTTCGTCCCACTTTATTGCGAGGTTATTGAATATGTCGTCCATTCCTCATCGTGATTTATACTTCCTGTTTCTACCTGACGCCATTTACCGCGATCAAAAATCCTCTTCTACGGCTGGTGCGGTAATAATTATGACGGTATAAAAGTTTCCGGGCGATCGTCAATGTCCCGCTAAGCCGCGTATTCAACAGTCGAAAAAACGATGACGAAACTCAACGTGAACTTTCTTTTTTAAGGATACATAAACAAGCTTTAGCTTTTGCTATTCTACCGTATGTACATCAAAGATAAGGCTTGTTCTTATTCTTACATTCTACTTAGATTAGATTGTATCTCACTTCCACTCTCTCTTCCCTCTCTTTTCCGTTATAGAACGAATCTTATAAATAATGTATGTATATAGGTGTATATGACGTGTAAATATATGTAAGTATCCGATATGTTGAGTTCAAGTCTGTAGGTTTACTAAGTAAACCTTCCAAATGACTGTGTAGATCAGTCATCCCTACGGGGATTCAAACGGTAGCTTAATGCTAAGTACATCTCTTAAGAGACGAGACCGATAGCTGTGAAAATAAATTATGAGAACGCTATAACCCTGTCGGTGTCACGATATGATTTACTAGCGAGAGATCCGAATGTTCTATGATTCCTATCCAACTGCGTAATCAATACCTCGGAGATATCTAGAATTATTGGATGAATTACGTTTTGACAAAATAATCGCAGAATCAATGCTTATCTTAATTTATGCTTATCTTCTGTTTCAGAGATTAATTTTTCTGTGCAATATTTTTACTTTCAAAATTAATTTTCAAAACTTATAAAAAAAACCTATATTTATTTGAGATACTCTATCGTTCGGGAACACTTATAAACGATAATTTTACATCTCTCAAAAAATTAAGTTAAAAAAGGTTTTAAAACTTTTTGAAAAAATTTGTGCAAATCAAGAATATATAACAAAAAATTTGTTAATTTTTTGTAAACTCTTTTTAAAGTTACAAAAATATTTTGTAAAAACGAATTTTTACACAAGGATGTTATTGCAAAAAATCATCATACCAATTTTTTAAAAAGCCATTTTGAAGCTTAAAGTTTACTTTAAAGGATTAATTTAAATATTTTAAATAATTAATTAAAAATATTTTTTCTATAATTTTTCAATGATTCCATCAAGCTGCAGCGCTTCAAAGTAAAACAAAAATATAGAAAAAAATTAATTTTCAATTTTATGTAATTTAAAAACAAAATCTCTTAAAAACAAAATCGTAAAAGAAAACTAAAAGCAAAACAACAGTTCTATAGCTCTCTTCTCTTTAAAATATATATTTTGAAAACTTTTCTATAATTTTTTCACTGAAATATTTAACTTTTCATAAGATGCATAAAAATAGCAAGCGCTTTCAAAGGTATGAATGATGATTTGTATGTAAAAATTAATTGCACTGCAACAGAATTATTCATATTTTTGTACACAATAAATGAGATTTCGAAAGAAATTTTTCTCGACAGGTGCTAATATCACTTTTTCTTTATTATAGACATACTGTTCACCTAAAGGAATATAATGATATAGTGTACAATTATTAATATTCTCAATATGAAGCTCAAATCATGGGACTAATTTATACTTAATAGTTGACGACGCACATCACTAAATTAGCTTTCTAATATTATAAAGGCCTACGAAAATAGATGAAACGAAATTGTTTCGCAACGAGCCTATTAATATGAATCATATTAATTAAAGACGCCGTTCGTTATACTTTTATATCGAGAAAAGAGAGAGTCGATTATATTCACGACAACATAAATACCACGTTTTTTAATACATCTCACGTGCTTAATAACCTTGAATTTTTTAATACAAAAGAAAGTACATGCATTATGCATTTTTTAATGCATAGAAGACATTGAATTCATAAATTGAATATTCTTTCAATATTTCTTGCGGAGTCGCTTGCTATATGTAAGAACTAGACTGCTGCTTATGTATGCAATAATAATATAGATATTTCTTTAATTTTTAAAATTTTCATATTAAACATCTCATTTGCACAAATTGTAAAAATGCAATTTTTTATTACGATTGAAGACAAATAAATTTATAAGTATGTAAGAAAGGCAAAATGACCAAGTAAAAAATTAACTAATTCTTTAATTTTTACTCGTCCTTGGCCGTCGTTATTTATTCACTGAGAAAAATGTTTGACTGAAAATGGAGAAATCAGAAAATTCTAATTATATTAATCAGAGTTTCGGTTATTTCAACTAGAATTTTAATAGATTTAATCAAAAAATTTTGTAATAGAACCAGAAAATTTTCTGAAATTCTGATATAATCAGAATTTTCAAATTTGTCCATTTTCAACCAAACATTTTGTTCAATGTTTTATTTACTTTATAACTAACAAGCCTTAATTCATACGTAACTCTTTTTCTACACTTTGTTGCACTTGCGAATCAAATGCATACACACTCTACATTGCGTACCATCCGATTAATTAGTCTGCTCGTAAGCATTAACGATTTTTAATGATTATTATCGCGTTTCTTTCGTTGCCATTGTTCTGTCTCGTCAGATTTAGATCGGAACGAGGAGCCGCACTCCACCGCGTCTAGACGATAAGGCCTGGCTGTGTGATGCTTGCTGGAGACTGGAATTACGACTACCGGTTTTCCTTTGGAAGTGCACCGGAGAGACTCGAGACTCTCGCCGCGGTATTTCTTCCACGAAACTTATTACGAAACATTCGCGGAAAATCTTGACCCGTTACATCGGGCGGACATTCACCCTTCCGCTCTACGAGACTCGCTTGCGGATTGTGCTCGCGTATAAATAATTTATTTGTGTCGTTACGTGCACCGTAATTTACTCTACATTATATGTACGCGATAGAAGTACAAGGCGATTCGCGTGATCGGCGTTATGCGATCACATTGTGGAAAAAAGTGCGACTTACACGGCTTGAATCTTTTCTCACACGCTCGGAAAATATATAGGGTAAAGCAGGGTAATTTGGATAGCTTAACAGAAATTTTGAAATTATATAAAAATTGAGGTTGCATATAATGTATTCAACGAAACATATGAAACATAGGTACATGTTTTGTATGTTTAATTGAGTATTCGATTTTTCAATTTTTTATACAAATTGAATGCCTATCATATCAGGTGTCTATCTCATAATAGGAGGGGGCTTTCCTCTGTATACCTATTCCTCAATATATTATATATCTCTAGATGTATTATATATCTCTGGAAAATCAAAATATAATTCCCACTTGATAAAATAAATAACCATTAAAATTTTAATTAGCAGCTCTTGTTCTCCTTAGTACCTTGTTAATATTTATTTAAAATATGCACAGTTCATTATCGTGGCGTCAAAAAAATAACAGTATAGTAATAAAATATAAAATATGTGTAATCAATACGTAAATATCTAGTATACAATTTTTTCACATTTTCCAA
The DNA here is from genome assembly GCF_000204515.1 of Acromyrmex echinatior. The sequence continues at coordinate 382,847 of NW_011626978.1, forward strand.
ACTTTTTGATCACAGTTGATGATTTCGAACTTCGATTTCTCTCGCAGTCGCGTGCGATAATTGGAGTATAATTGCTGTCGTGATACCGGAGATACAGTTTTTACAGTATTTTATCTGTCGTGAGTGAATTTACGATTTGGGAATAGGCCGGCTAGGCGTTCCCGGGAGGATACAACAGTCTGCTATCTCAATCCCTCATCTACGTGAACCGAGAGCTGGGCGGGCGCGCCAAGAGATATCGCCTCCGCTGTCTACAACTTTTCGACCTGTCCCTCTTTTAGTAAACTGGTTCTGGACTTTGTTCCCTAATAGGATTAGCGTGATTAGCATCTGATCTTGCATTGCCAAGCGTATACTTCTCTCGCCACGATACGCATCCGCATGCGTACATGCGTGTGTTTGCTCGTTAATGCGATACGCGCGGCAGCGCGGCGGTTTCCACGTCGATTTGAATGTCGGATTAGTCCGAAGAGAGCGATTTTTATTCTATACTCGAATAGACATCCCGAATTCTTTCTCTTTCAACCCGATTTTGTCGTTACGAAACGCAATCGTTTGTCAAAAAGAACCCTCACAACTGTCTGATACGCATATTTCAGGGATATTTGTTACTAGGACTTTTCTGAGGAAGTGTTTATTACGAAACATCTCTCGGAGATTAAGTTTCTATTTCTGTCATCTTTTTCTATGGAATTAATATGAACCTTCTCTGTGCCATAACATTTCATATGTTAATGATTAAATTCTATGACTAAAATTTTAGAGATGAAAACAAGACATTATTATCTCTTATTTTTACTTTATATCTAACGCAGCAAAAAAAGCACTACTTGTATAAGCAATTTGGCACAAATTAACGCCAGTTTAAAAAAATTGAGCTTAATCGCGAAAAAGAGCGGGCTAGAAAAAAATTTGATATTTTTTTCTTTTTTTTTTTTTCAGAAAACTTTATATTATTGAGCTACGGTTTGCAGCACAAATTGGCGCAAACGTAACTCAATAGAGCACAATTAAGAAAAATACAAAATTCGAAAAGTGCAGTGCCAACTTCATGTCTTCTGGTATCGTAATTATTTTATTAAAAAATTAAACTGGTTTACAATAATTTCAGTGACGTCGATCTTTACAATTATTACAATATTATGCTAAAAAATCTTCTTGCGAATAAGAGCTCAGAAACAATAATGTTTTTCTTAATAAAACATTATTGTCCGATTTGTATATCATTGAAAATGATCCGATAGGAATGGAAACGTTTGTTTTTGTTTAAAAATTTTTCGTTATTAACTATTATATATTTGACATTTAAGAATTTGTTTATCTCGTAACTCTTATCATTTAACATTTAATTTTTAATTATTTGAGCCTCTCATTACCCTGTTGAATTTTATTCAAATTGTTCCTTGAAATAATCCTGATTCTATCTATTTTCTCACGATTATTTATCTATTTTCTTTCCTCTTACGTAATATCGTTTAGCATTTAATTTAAAATAAACTCAATTCTGACATTCCAGAATTTTTTTCACCTAAAAATGTCCACTCCTTCGCGTTTTAAATATTTATAACTCGATACTTTTATCAAGCGATCAAAGAGTAAGTAGAATACGGATTATCGTTTCTCTTTTCTGTAAGCAGATGAAACGGGAGACGCAACGAGAGCAGCTGATATGGGAATCATGGTTGTTTTCAACGAGGCGTAAAAAAATTTGAATAAATTCATAAGATATAATCGCATCTTCTTGCTCGCTCGACTTCTATGGCTTTGTATACGCGACCGCGGTGACTCTATCGTATTTTTTCCGCTCGAGGAAAAAACGAGGAAGAATTTCCTCTTTGTGACAAAACAATATTTGGAATAAAGGTCATTGAGATCTATTCTTTAAGTCGCTTTGTTTTTATAATCGATAAGAATACACAACGCGTCATTCTCTCAATTATGCATCTCAATAATGTCTGAGACTTTTTCAAGAAATACACAATAAGTAATGATGATCGGTCTAAGCTGGATTTTAATGCTTAAATAATATTTCAATATGAATTTATGTACATATTCTTTTTTTTTTTTTCAAGAAAAATCAACTCTCGAAATAGAAAAAAACAGTTATTTTATTAAATCAATCATTAAATCTGTTCTTTTAATATTTTATATCAATAAATAATATAATTGATATTATAACGCAATAATTAAGTAACTGCTATAAACAGGAAGAATGGTTTTGCTGAAGTATCTATAAAAATTCATCTAAAAATAATTTTGTTAACAAAATAAATATAGGAGCTCAAGCTGGTTGTTAAAATACTTATTACATTTTTTGCAATATTACTCATCATGCTTGAATTTTCTACATAATTATTTTAATAGTCTGACAGAATTCAAACATGAGTAGTATTGCAAAAAATAGCTAGCTAAATTTTAAAATATTCCAACAAAATCATTTTTTCTGTTTAACAATCATATTATCATATATGTATATAAAGTAATTCTTTTAACATAATCACAACAAAACTTTTAGTTTCTAATTGTTACATAATTTTAATTTAAATAATACATAATTAATTAAAAATAAAAATATTTTTTATATCGCATTAAATAAATAATTATTTAAAATAATTATTTTTTACATTTTTTGGATCAGTGCGCTTTAAGAGAGATTTAAGAGTTTTACTCGGTTTTTTTAATAAAATTCAAGTATATATCTAATCTTAAAAAGGTAACACAAGATAGATCGACGAGGATGGTTGAGATAAAATTCTCGAGCTATTTCGTCACATTTAGTTTCGTGGCACGTTTTGTAAAGAAATTTCTGTCTTTGTATCATAACGTCACAACACAAGTCCACGTCTTCTTGGATTTCAGACATATTCCTGTTTCATCGATAAATTACGTTCGCTCCTCTTACGTTATCTTATTATGCGCATAAATTGAATGGTAAATGCATGACAGATCACCTATATGATGCAAGACAAATTAAGGACACAATTTTTCCGCATATTAGTCGTTTCCGTCGATGAAAGCAGTACAGCGAGCAACGACACAGCGGATAAACATAACCCTATCTTCCATCTTTGATTTATCACTATTTATTAAGATTCGTGAAATTCAAGAAACTTTCTTTTAAATTTGAAAATACACAATCACCGAAAAGATAAAATTGCATGCGATTATATATACTTCGACGTTTTTTGCAGCACATATCTTTAAAACAGCTTAATAAGTTGTTTTATTGATATAAAATTTATTGCAATCTTATTTAAAAATGGTTTCTTAATATATATATACATTTTCAAACATTAAAAAATTTAAGTCACTAAAACTTTTTATTCTTTGCTATTAAATAACACTGCAATTACATCTTTTTGTAATTGTTAATTATATATTTTATGATTAACTTTTTAATTAAAAAGACTAAATTAGATAAAAAAAACAACTGACTTTTTTAAACATCAAATTCACGAAATTATACAGGTACTGCAGCATTATAAACAATTTTGCTGGATAATTGGCTGATATTTGCATCAATGGCAAACATATTACAAGGGCCGAAGGTCTGCTGACACTTGATTAAATCTTTACGAGGACACTGCAAGTTAAGCTCTATAAATCAAAGTAGCGCATTCCTTTGATCTGAGCCGAAATGCCGACAATCTTCCTATGGCTCTTTCGACCGCCATTTTGATTTAGTCGTCTGTAGTCCAATAAACAATTAATATTATTGATATAGGGTATGGTTGATAGGTCTAAAATGGAAGATCTATGCGCTACTTTGATACATAGAGCTTTAACTGTAAGTTCTTTCTCATCGTTCCCTCTTTCGAACGAACGTACTCGGCGACTCACAGATTTATCATGTGCCATTTAAATGACGCATTGTGTATTCTTATCGAATGCATCTCTTACCGCATCTGGCGATATGCACAGGTTGTTCCACGAGACACTCGCCATGGAAATCGATTTGTCATTGACTTATTGCGATGTAAAAATATGCGAATGTCTACATTATGACGCGAGCGTCTTGTAAGTCTTATATATAGAAATAAATAGTACTACTTTAAGTTAAAACGATTGGAAACCAATAAAAATTTGCAATAAAAATTCTGAGCAGATACTTTAATTTTTATTACGATAAATACGAGTCGATAAGTTATGCACTTCTTGATCAATAAGTTAGACATGATAAGATGAAAATAAACATCCATGGAATAAAAATTTAATCGAACGTAATATTGATAATATCACGTAACCGTCAAGAAACTTTCCTCAAACAATAAAAACGAAAGCGCACGATTTCTGACATTCCTACATCAAAGAGGCAATAAATATACGAATAACGTTGCACCTATATAAAACAACTTTCGAAATAACTGCGCGTACCTTCTTCTGTATCTCACGAGACTTCCGGAGTTGCACACATCGAGCAATAAAACGCGCTCGTGTGTTAAACGTCTCGCCAGAACGATGCTTTATGCTCCCGTTACGACAATGGACGATATTATCTCCCGATATCGACAATCGAGAAAGGGAACCTGGCACAGAAGAGAATCGGTAAATTTCGTAAGAGGACCCTCTTAAAATATAATCTCCCGAGATTATGTGAGATTCGCGGGTAGGGCACCGGGAATCTCCCTTTGGGTGCCACGTCAGGTACATGGCACGCGGTGTGGTCCTCGAATGCTAACCTCCGGCCCCGGTTTGAAAACCATGCTAAGGAGAAGTAGATATATAAGGATTCTGATGTACGACCGAGTGCGAGCATTACTCCTTCGAATTACATACTCCGGTTGCATTGCAATGCGCCCTTTACGCCCGCTGTTCTTTACGAACGCGGTCAGAGAGGACTCCAGGATACCGAAAATATTTATGTCTTCGCTGGAAGAGTAAGAGGTGAATGAAAAACGGCTGTCCATCGACGTCCACACGCGGGACATAAAAAAATTTATAAAAGTCGCTCGTAAGATTTATAAACGGGATTTCACCAATCGTAAAATGCGATCCGAAGAAATATAGTTCATCTAACGTAGCGGGAAAAGGTGAAGGAAATGATGGAATTAAAGCGGAAGTCGTATACCCGGGAACGGTACGAGTTAGACCTGTAAAGCTTTTTTTCTTTCTTTCTGGGAAAATATTGAATAGATGCATATTAGTGCTCTTTCATGCAAAGAGAACAATGAAATAATGATTGTCACTTCCTGCTGTCGTGCTCAATTTTAACTACATATAATTTTATAGGATAAAAAAGTCTGATTTAAACAGAGCATATCTATTCGTACTACTAATATTTAATCAAATTTAAATTTAATCTTTTAAAATGAATATTGTGTTATTATCAAGAAAGCTTTTATAGTAGAAAAATGTTTGTTTTGAAAAGAGCATCAATCATTTAATCTTACTACTACTATTTAGTCTAAATTTTAATTTAATTTCTGGGAAAAACTATTGCACACTCAGAGAAAATAGCGATGGCAATTCTATAAAAGTGACAAATATACAAATTTTATATGCAGAATTAATGTGTGTGTGTGTGTGTGTGTGTGTGTGTGTGTGTAGTTGAATAAATTATTTCATAGTGCAATAACTTTACAGTTTTTTTGTAACTATAACATGACCTACTCATCCAAATATATTAATCCTACATATAAAATTTTTATTATTATTATTATATATGTATTCTTCTCATATTCGATTAATTTGTCACTTAGGCTTATTGTAGAAAGTCTCTTAGAGGAAAAGACATAGTAGTGCTAAAACTGTAAATGTAACAACTATGTACAGAAAAAAAGAAGTTTTTCACTGAAGTATCTAAAAATTTTGATAGATACATCTGAATATAACTTTGTTGGACCATCAAAATAATTATGTAGAACGATTATGTAAATAATTAGGATAGCTGTTCTTATTAATGTGCCTTTTAATCAACTTACTTATTACTGAATTAATTATTAAATATTGTAGCTTTAATTTTATCTGCTTGCAATCAATACTGATTTTTCAATTATTTCTTTTTCGTATAATATTTTTGTAATCTAAAAAATATTAATACTTTATAATGTTTTTGACAAAAATAAAAAACATGTTTTTATCCCTATTAGTGAGTCCTCCAAACGGCAATGGCCCCAATTTGTGTGCCTATCCACATTTGATTCATTTTAACATATAGTTACTAAAACAGGTAATAAATTTAAAGTAATTGTTTAAGTTAATATTACATAAATCATTTATTTCAGTGTACACTCATAACACAACGTTCTCAGCTCCAATACAGGGCACATTAATAGGGACAAGCTTAAAATCTTGCGATACGTATTAGGTACTGGATTCACATAAATTCCTCATATCTTTTGAAAAATATTTAAAATACTTTAATACTCAAAAAATAAAATATTATCTTCGGTATCGTATGAATTAATAATTTAATAAGAAAAAATATTTTTTCTTATTTATTCGTGCTAGTTCTCTTTATGACTTATCGAAATACAAAAGCACACTAATTGGGACAGGCACAGTAATTGGGACAGTAAATGTATCCACTAAAGATAACCACAGTTTATTTTCAGACTCGTGTCTAGTTAAATTGTTTTAAATACTTGAGCGAAAGTCTTCTTCCCGTACAGTTGTTACATTTATGTAGTAGCCACTACTACATCTTTTTCTCTAAGTGCAATTTCCAAGCATTCGTTCCGGACGTCATGTAGACGAATCGGGGAGAACGCGATGCTAACAGGGTTTCCGCTGCAGCGTTCGTTGCAGCGTGACTTAGCCGACTAACTATGCGCTCGGTGTTTTCGCTTTCGCTCATTCGCAATCAGCGGCTATCGCGTATCCGATGATATGACGTTCGAGAAAGCTTCTGAATCACGTTCATGTGGTGCAAAACAATTCGAGGAAGCGCCGGGCAGCACGCGTGTACCACGGATCGTCTTATCGGCCGGTCTCTCGGGCAAAATCAGCAGGTAGTGCATGTTGCATAGTGCATACATGTGCATACATGTGCATACACACTTACATAGACACGTACTTCAGTTTCCTTGACCGTGGTTCTCGGTGGCTCCACTGCGAACGAACAGGATCGACTCTCTCCCTGCAGGCTCATTTCTTGATCGTCGAGATAGTGTTACGCCATCGTAACACGGCCGGTAGATATCTGATGGCTCGTCGCGGTGCCCTGTGGTGAATTTTTACTTGGCGCAGCTTTCGTTACTGCTGCTGCTGTTGCTGCTGTCGCTGTTTCTTAGACTCCGCCTGTTTCCGTCAGCGCTTCTCATCGCTGATGCTAATTTGACAAGTCGCCTGATTATAGAAGTAATTTATGATCCAAGTTTGATAAATGGGATCACTGATGCGGAGATTGATGCTGTTTACATAAATACGATGATAGAAGAGATTAGTGACGTCCGCTTGCTGATAGAACTAGATGTACAACATGCTCTCTAATTTTGTAGATAACTTTGATTGGCAGAGGAAATATTTTGCATGGCTATTCTTAATAGTCAGCATTAAATAGTTTCACGATTCCTCAGTATATTTTCCAATTCGTAACATTTAGGTGAATAAAGCCCATTCTACAATTAATAAGCGCAATTGTAAGAATTGACTAATCACATAGTCATTAGTCGAATATTTTCTTCATATAAGGTATAATTTAAGTAGAATAAAGTTTTATTATTTAACTTCATTCCAAAATTTATCAATCATAATCTTTAATGTAAAAAAATTAAATTATTAAGTAGAGAAGAATTTAGCCATTTTCTTTCAGAAAATAAGTAAAAAATTTTTAAAAATTTAAAAAGCATTTTAAATGTCCGCGCTTTCGAAAGTTCTGAAAGTTACGAAAGTTCCATTATTGCTCATGACACAAAGTGTCGCGCTCCAGTTGACAATTAATTCGCGAGATATATAACAGAGACGTGTCCCGAATTGGGAAATTCCCAAATGTATCAAAAGTTGCAGAGCGTAAATGACAGGCATCATCGTGAGTTAATACACACACCCGGTGTTAATCGCATGCATCGAGAAGCGAAGGTAATGACGTCACACGGATGCATTTTCAACTTAGGCCCAGTTCCACAATACATAGTTAATTCTTAGTTGAAGAACAGAGGTTCAACTTATTCCTCATTTCTTTTCAATTCTGGAATTGGTTCTAGAATTGAATCTCGGTTAAGAATTAACTGAGTTGTGGACATAGGCCTTAGAGAAATATCGAGAATTCGACATCGAACGCTCGATCCCGTTCGGTAGCATTGGAGATACGATAAGAATCTGCGAACCGTTGCATTCTGCCTAATCGCAAAATCCTAAGACGCGGCATGGCGCCCGATTTACGTCCACAAAGCAATCGAACGATACTAACTCGGATTCATGTCAGAGGCCGAACTACCGTTGTCTCTTACAGCTCTCTTGTGAAAACGAGTGTGAAGTGGTATAGATTGAGATGTTTAATGTAAATCGTGTATAAAATAGAATATCGGAAAGAAAGAAATTTTGTCATTATATCATTATTCTTCTAAAGAATGCATGAATTTTTATATTACACCGAAAAAAAAGATTGGCTGCTGCAGCAAATTAGATGGTAAAATATGGCATAGCATTTTTACATAAATGTAATAAGTAGTAAAACAATATGAAACACTTTTACTTATTTAAGTATAGAAAAATAATTCCCGACAAATAAAAACATAAATTAAAAAAGATATTTAATGTCTTGAAAATAATTTATTGTCTACGCTTAAAGTAGGGCAATATTATATATCAGGAGGGAACATTCGATATGCTTGTCAAGTTTTATAAGAACTGATGAGGGATAGTTCATAGCCTCTTGCGAGAGAAAAGGATTTGATATTTGTGAGTATAATTGCATAATATTGCATTGGTATAAAATAATTATGGTTAGAAACTCCATTTTTACAGTTATTTTGCTACATTAGTAATAGTAATTATGTTGTGCCAAAAAATGTATAATTGATATAAACAATGATTATAGCTAAATTATATAAAATTATAATTCAATTATTAAATGCAACCATTTTTTCTCTCAATATACAATAGAAAATGTAACTGCAGCAAAAGAAAATAGAAAATTAAAGAGAAAGTTTTTGACACATTCTGCACAAAACGATAATTTACATTATCAATTCAACAAGACGACTATGAAATTTATTAGCTGGCTCCAAAGCAGTGTGTAAGTATGACCGCAAGTAGCCTGCTATATTAAAAATATCATGCATAAATCCTCGCGGTCGGCAGCCGTGCTCGCGGGGATTAATTAAACGTCCTTAATCATCATGTCACTATTTCTCTTTGCAATCCTCTCTCGAGAGATGAGGATTAAGAGGCGTATAATCGTTCGTTCGGCACGACACGATGCGACTCGGCTTCGCCGTTCGTTAGCCGCATTAAAACTATAGAGTCGCGCGCGACCACATCGTAATCCCGAAGTACCGTTCCGTGGATGGGTCCGCGAATAATTTAGCTGTCGTTGCTAGGTTTGCAAATGTGTTACAGCTAGATTATATCGCGCGACGCATCCGCCACGCCGCGAACAACGCGTCGTTAATATGCATGCGCGGCTTAATTTGCATTAGCTCGGTGTATGCAGAGTTGCATTATGCGCGCGGAAACGACGTCCAAAGACGAGGACGTGTTGCAGAATGGAGAGGCCGAGATAAGAGGGAAGATCTACGAATCCAAACGACTTGCGCCGAAACTATTTCGAATGTTTGCTTTCTACAGGCCTGCAGCCTTTTATGCAGCTATTTCCTGCCCGAGCTGCGCGTGTAATTAGGATAAAATTATTATATATGTATATATATACATATATACAGGATGTATCTGAAATAACGCCCACTAATCGTACAGCTATTCCTAATAAAAAACTAAGTCAAAAAGTCCTCTACCTATTTTGCAATTTTCCCAATAATTAACAAGATATTAATTTTTAAAAATTGAATAAAATCGATGGAAGACAATTTTAAGATATCTTTCAGTGTTCTTTGTGAAATATTTTGAAGATGTTTCTTAAAGAACTCTTAAAGATATCTTAAAGTTGTCTTATTACGTCGATTTTAGATGTTTTGCTGATTAGGTAACTAAAAAAATATTACAAAAATTGCAAAATGGTAGAGGATTTTTCGACTCAGGTTTTTTTTTTAGAAATAACACTATACGATTAGTGGGTGTTATTTTAGATATCCTGTACAGTTTAAATATAGTATAGAAATATAATACCTAAATAGGTATCAATACGTGAAATGAATAATTCGACAGATGAAATATATTGTGCGTGCTCCAATAGCGAGAAGACAAAAATTGAGATACAAGCTAAAAATTATATTTTATAGGTGTATTAACATACATTCTCGTGTAGAAAAAATAATAAGGTTTTAAAAAAGCCTAATAAGTAGGTATGTCTTAAAATTAATTAGGCCCTATTAGATAACTTGTTCCCTACTTGTATTAGGTGTTGGAATTAATTCGTAGCGTTTTACAAGTGATGGGAAGTACTTTCATTAATGTATTTTTTAATGCTCATGTGAAATAAATAACATTCTTTCATTAAAAAACGCTACGAATTAATTCCAACACCTAATAATAAATCGTTCATCAGGACTATAATATTACTGGGACATTATAAGAAAATATTATCGGGATTTTATAAAGAAACTTCATCAGATTCTTATTTCTAATATATTATTATAACTTTATCTTTAATTAACCTTATCTTTTAGTATCCTAGAAACGTTCAGTGTTAGATCCCCTCAAAATACATTTTATTTGCTTTTATCTTGAATCACCTTAAGTCACATTAAAAAATTCGTTTCATTAGAAAACGGGGAAAAAAATCTTCACCTCTGTCGAGAAAATCTTTTAATGTTGCGTCTTTTGTTCAATTATGTACAGTTTTTTACGAGAAATTTACTTCGCCGCGTTCATCTATAATGGCAGTGCCACGTACTGCTCCAGGGTGAGCAAAAAAAAAACCAATAAGACTTGTTAAAATCTCACGCTTCTAAATTAAGGCAATCTTGTAAAATCCTCTTGAGACCCTAATGATTATATTTTATTCAAGCCTTATCTGTTAAAGTAAAAATTAAGGCATCTTTAAATGATTCACTTTAGGATTTAATAATTCAAATACTCTGCGAATACATTTATATTTTTTAAATTATATAATCTTAGTAATATTTAATAAAGTTCTGATTTGATGGTAAAATGGAACTTAGGCATTAAGATAAATGTATCTCTTTCTATGGCATATCTTTATCAGGGCCTTCACGATATTAGTCCTAACAAGTTTTAACGAACTTTTCTATACGAGTTTATCACAAAAAGATACAAGCAGTTAATGCACAGAAAGAACAATTTTGCTGAAATATTTAAACATTTTGCTAGAATACAAATCTGGAAATAATTTTATTTATATCGTCAAAATAATTATATAAGACGGCCAAACTATTATTCGAATGTTAAAAATTTTTTGCAGCGTTATCATCAATGCTTAACTGTTCTACACCATTATTTTGATAATTCAACAAGATTATTTTTAGATCTGTTTAACTAAATTTTGATATTTTAATGCAAAACCGTTCTTTCCTTATAATTTCACTTAACATTGAAAACGCTGCTTTTCGAAAGTTTCTAACTGTTTTTCTAACTAACTGTAAGTTAGTTACAGCTATATGAACTATCATAAATCAGTAGTCAATAGTTCAATTGCAGTTTCAATTTATTATGATTATATCGATTTATCTCCATGGATTTTTAAATATTTCTTATCCGTTCTCGGGCTGATTCAATTATACTTTCGTTCATTAATATCTTCTTCGGTGAAACATTACAGGGAAGAATAGTTAGCGCATGTAATGGGAACCGCCTATTAGACCGGGCCTTGTTCAGGTGCGTCGCAAAATGTGCTGCAGGAAGAAGAGATAGAGAGATAATATGAAGCGTAGACGAGAGAGTCTAATGAACATAGGTAAACAGGAGCGGACAAGTTTATCTCGAGAGTCGCTGGCGCGCCGCAAAGGGAAATTAGCGCGCTAATGTTATCTCTGCGAAAAGCAATTAAGCGCCACGGTAATAACACACGTCGCCATAAAACCGCGGCCAAACCGGCAGCCCACCGACCGCGAAAATTGAATACTTATTACCGCGCAACCGCGGAAAATTCGTACTGCCGAACTGACGATTGAACCTCTGGCTTCCCATTCGCCGTTTCGCGCTCCGTTCGCTCCGGTTCGCCCAAAGGCTAGACCGCAAGTTTAATGAAAAATGCGCAATTTCGAGAGCACTCCGACGCACAAAGGGCAATTGCGAACGCGTAGACGTGGAAGTCATTATCGAAGATGAGAACTCGGATGAATTAACAGAACGCGCTGCTCGTTTTAATGGACGCCACGCCGCGCCGTTCCGTTCCGTTCCGTTCCGTTCACATTGCGAGCTAGAAACCAAGCCTGTGAATATTTTCAGATTGTATTATAAGACGAACGATGTAATCGTGATATCCAGCTCGGAAAACTAGCTCTCGTTAACAGCTAACTGCATCAAAAAGAAAAAAAAAGAGAACCGTGTAATTCTCGTATTAGTGAAGCGATGTGATTTCCATAATGCTATTCCCGTTTTCGCGTTCAGCATCTCATTGAGAAAATATCGAGATTCAAATATATACGTATACATATATCTATGTGCATACGGAGGTATTCACGAAGGTAAAGAAACGTCGTAGAAAAATGAAGATGTTTTATAACGGAACGAATGCACTATTACTGAAACATAGTCACAAAGAAAAGAGGAAATATCCGCGCAGGATCCATACCTCCTCGCAACGAAGTCGAGGAATGCGAGGACGTGAGGGAATGAGGGATCGTTCCGCTGCGTTCCAATTCTGCATTACGATGTCGTAAAAAAATTCGCCACGGCCGATTATTTTTACGATAAGATGCACTTCGCTTACAATCGCGAAACGAATCGCCTCTTCGCTCTCGATCCTTCCTCGATATTCCTTCTCCCTTAAGGTCGCTAATGAACCCGTACAACCGCTCATTAGACACCGATGTTTATAATAAGCGTCGATTTAATCGACGCTAAGCGCAGACATGGGCTACGTCGTACGACCGTAACACGTGTCTTTTTAATGCGAGAAAAAAAGAAAATTATGTAAATGTAAATTTTTATAAATTCGCAACAAGCACGCTACTTGCGATCTATCGGGTACTTGCAGTAGCGGGTTTATAAGGATGCGAATTAACGTTTAATACTCGCATAATATGAAATTGAAATTAACTATTTAATTACAAGAGCATTTTCAACACCACCATAGAAATTATAATATATAAAATGTATTTTAATAATAATCTATCGAAAAAAGAAACATAATCAAAATATTTTTAAAAATTATTTAAAGCTACTAAAATGTGTGTATCATGAAAAAAACATATTAGGTGTTGGAATTAATTCGTAGCGTTTTACAAGTGATGGGAAGTACTTTCATTAATGTATTTTTTAATGCTCATGTGAAATAAATAACATTCTTTCATTTAAAAACGCTACGAATTAATTCCAACACCTAATAGCAAAATGATAATTATAAAAATGATAACTATATATACAAGTTTTAAATGTTACATATAGTTGATTAAATTATTTTTTTATAATTTAATTATTTTATAGTATTTTATAAAATAGTTAATTCGATTGTGTACATTAATTCTATGTATATATACAACTTGTACGCTTATCACCTTTATTGTCTTTTTTATCTGAATATATGGTTAAATTATAATCGAGTCAAATACATTCGGTACAAATAATTATTTTATTCTTAAATTATTATTTATTTTTATTATACTTATTAATTAATTAATAATAACTGCTAATTTTTAGGAGAATAAACGAGAAAATATAAATTCATGACAAAATTTGGAACTCCCATAGTAGTATTTTAAACGGTCGCTTAAGCCGCTTATCAGTAAATTCTCTGTTTATGGCGATAAAATCTTATCAAGATATTTGCTACAAAGTTAAATTCGTATTGGGACTAAGAGACTATTAGATTTCCTTCTAATGATGTCTCGATTTAAATACAATAATAAAAGTCAGACGGGAAAAATTAACAAAAGATATGGCGATGCCACGAACTGTATCTCATTACAACACGTCGATTAGAGACTAGATTAAAAATCTTATCTCGTGAGACAAGGGATAAGTATTCGAGATATCGCACTCAAGACTGACCGTTATACAGGTATAAGTGTAATTGCATCTCCAAATGCAATCGCGTTTGCTATCGCGGCGGAAAATCTTTGGCTGTTAGGCAAATTCTTTTTCTAGTTAAGTATAACTGTTCCAGCATTCACGTGGGAATCAAGTTTTTCTCTGTAGTTACGAATCCAGTTGTATATACTTCATTAACATTTTTCTAATTCACTTTATTTTCAATACAACCACTGTTGCGAATATCTAATAATAAACTCACGAAGATCTGCGACTTAATTCTGTAATCAACACTGACTCAACAGAATTATGATAAAAATCATTCATCTATGATAAGGTAAAAACTAATTTAATAGTCGAGATAACTCGTCAGATATCCACGGTAGAAACTTTAAACTTTAATCATAGGTTTTATACCACGAATTTATAGCGTAGTAACGTGAATCTTACATAATATTGCATAATAAAACAAGGCATTGCAAACACGAGAATTAAAAGTTTGAAAAAAAGAGATGCTTTTTTTTATAAGAAGAACTGAATGAATGCATTTTAATTTCAAATGCCACAGAATTAGAATCGCTAAGCTTGAGTGGTTGATTAATTCGTCCGACGCCGCTAATCCCGCGCGATTAGGATATCAGCTCGACCGGTTCGAACAGTTACAGGCAGGAACTACGGTCGTGCACAAGGACGTGCGGCGTACTTCCTGATAAAATGCTAATTCGTCGACAAAGCTGGGCCAAAGACCCGAAGCGAGAGAGAACGAAAGAGAACTCGGCGGTAGGTCGATAGCACGCCGAATCGCGGAAACCGGGTCAGATCTTTGTCAATATCGATTCACTCGAATCTTTCGCCAGCATTTAAAAATCTTTAAGTGCAGGAGACGAATAAAAGGAGACGAAAAGCGACGAAGACAGACGCGAGGCGGTTTAATGAATCGCATGTGCGTCTCTTTTATCTGGGATTTTCGTCATATTTTATACGTCGAGTCGACGTCAATAATCGATATTCCCGCGAAAGCAATTAATATCACGTAAAAAAAAGTGACTAACCGTGAGAAATAAAAAAATATCACAGTTTTGTACAATTATTCGAGCGTGTAATTGCAATATTGTATTAAAATATTAAATATAAATTTCTCGTGAAATGCAGTCATAATTTTACAAAAATCTAAATGTGTAAATGCGATCGCAATGTCAGAAGTTATTAGATTTTTACATATAATACTTATAATGGAGATTTCTTTCGGAATTAAAATCCTATTGATCTTTTATTAGAGGTTGGAGAACGAAATGTTAAATGCAATCTCAAATGTCAGACATGTTCATGTTTTTTACATATTGTATGTAATTGGAGATTTGCTTCAAAATTTAATTTAAAATCGTACTAATCTTTCAATGGATTGAATAATACAGAAAATAAATTCAATTGAAATGTCATAATAATTTGAAAGTTTCAAGTTTTTTATCAAAATTGGCAATAATATCGTGCAGATAGAGTTTTGTAAATATCTTTGACTTAATATATGTTATATTTATATTCATTTATATACATCTAATATAATTTTTATAAATAATAAATCCATCGCATAAACTAAAATAAAAAATAATTCGTTCATTTATTACAACGTACAGCGACGAAGTTTGTCATCTGACATCTCAAACCCATCTTGATATCAGATTTCATTAATCATACATAATAGTTTTGAAAATACGATTAATTATGTACAATTGTGACTCCCGTTAAAACTAATTAAGATTTAATACAGCGAGTATAATTATCTGTATATACGATGTGAGCTCTATAATATTACATACAAATCTTAATGTAATTAATGTAGTTAAAGAAAAAACTTGTCCTTAAATATCGCAATACTCTGTAGTGTTGTCGTTTCTTCTATCGTTGTGACTCTTACTTTAATAATCATACAAAGCACCTTTCGATTACAAAAATTGCTAATAATACGCTCAAACACTTGCAGTAAAAAATTCGAAAAGTACTGCGACGATAAAACGGAACAGCTTATAAAATTGATTTTTCCGAGCGTCACACTATACAAACAATAGCCTTGTGACTTTATCTTTGCAACTAAATAATATTCCGAAAAAAATTAACATCAAGGCCGTACATCAACCGACTATTGATGTTTCACGTACAATATTGTCAAATGTACCTGGCAATATTGTATACGCAATAGATAGTAATATATGAAGTGATTGTTCCTTCGGCAAAATCACGCAAAAGAGAAGTAAACCATACATTTACTATTTCTCTTTCTATTCTCTTTTTCTTATCTTCTCTTCTCTCTGTCTGTCTCCTAGAAGTTGTTAAAACGTGATGGAGCAATCAAAAGTGATTGTTTCGTGTCTTCACTCTGATTAGAAATGTTTCTATAAGTGGGTAGAAAAGAGTGTTGCTAGTATCGTGTATGTGCTATTCAATAGGAAAATTATAAAATGGAATTATGTACCTCTTAAAAACCTGCAAAGGCCGAAATGATTTATCTTAATTAAAATTATTTCTATAAATAATCTCCATTCGTATATATTTATTTTTATATGTATATACAATACAGTTTTTTTCTTCTATGTAGTAAGTATTGTTATAAAGAAAATTGTACTCCGTCATTATTCAATATGACGGTACAAAATATACGCAGTTATTATCTTTGCACACAGTTCACGAAGCCGCTCCAAGATTGAATCGGAGAATTACTGCTTATTTGCGTGTGATTACGCAGGCAATGAGCGGACACGCACACGCACGCACACATATACGCACGAAAGTGCTGCACGCGCGACATGAAGAAATCCAGTCATGCCCACGCACTAGACGACGAAAAAAACGTCATTTAATGCCGCCGCCCGAGATGTGGGACTAAATGAAGACTTTAATGCAGTCCCCAATGATTAATATTATTCCGTTCCACGAGTATAAATTGCGCCGCAATGAACTCGAGATATTTTTTACGGTACGTTATTCTTATTTATTATTCTATTAAAGAAGTTTGTGTATTTTAGTGCAATATAAATATGCATTTTAAGTTCATTAATTATAGTCATTGTAATTCACCATACCGTCAGAAGAATGTAATAAACTGCAAAGAGGTAAAAGAGTAATAGAGAAGATACTTTTCTTTTTTTTTTTTCTTATCAAAATCGAGGTAAGAGCTGAATGATTTATTCATCGCACGGATACGATCCGAAACGACGAGAGCAATCTCCTCAGGAACGCCGGCTCGGCGAGCCGCGCGAGTTTCTCGTCAGGAAATTCTGCAGCAGGAGAGAGACTCGCGTGTCGGAAAACGTCGGGATGGAAATAACGTCGGCGAGCTGAAAGAGAGTCTCGTCGGCTGTAACTATGAACTCAAGTTGCGTCCGAGAGCATCGCTCCAGAAGTGAATCCTACCTCCTACAACCATCTCCGTTTAAAAATAATCTTGCATTCCCTTTCTCCTTAGTAGACACGAACTCTTGATAACATAACACCGGCATTTATGAGCCTCCAAATCTTTCACAGTGAAAATCTCGTCTCGAGATCGAAATTTTGAAGAGTCCTTAACAAAACGGTATAAAGATATTTCTTTCAAATATGCGAAATAATAAAAATTAATAGAACAAAAAAATTAATTTATCGTTTGTAGATTTAATCAAATGTCAATTAAATACATATATTTTTACATATTAAACATATCTGCAGTATAACTTTTATTAATTATTTTTGTATTTCTTTTTGTATTTATTTATTTGGTATTTCTTTGATTGTCAGAAACTAAAAAATGTGTTAGAACAAAGTGTTTGCATGCAACATAAAAAAAAATATATAGTTATTTTATTTTATTATTTTTATTTTTTTACTGAAAAAAATGTGGTGTGTGATCTAGTTGGATCATACATAATAATTCTAATGGTGAAAAATGAATGAATTAAAATTTTCTGGTTAAATCTAATTGAAATAACTAGAATTTTGATTACTAGAATTATTAAATAATACTAAAATTATTTTTCTTTTATACTATTTTTATAGTATACTAATTTAGTTATAAAACAAAAAAAATTAACGTTGATAGGAATATATAATACAAATCACGATTCTTTTGAAAAATATTTTTCGAAAAAAGTTAGGAAATGATGATTATGCTTCGAATGCTTAAGCGAAGGTAAACGAAGGATTTGTTTCCGCACCCGTTACAATGTTGCTACAACGTTGCTAAAATGTTTCAAAATGTTTTTCTTGCTTGGGCTATAACCTTTTTCGGAGTGAATTTTCATCGAATTCATAATCAATGACGCAAATAATTCTTCCACTCGAGCATAGATCCAAGTGATTCAATTTTATCTTTCATTGCTTTCAATATCATGCGTTGCACCTTTTGTCCGAATCTCAATCTTAGTGACTTGCAAAAATGAAAACTCAATCTTACAAAAAAATATAAGTCTTGCATGTAGACAAGGAATTTATCGATAAGACACAATATTCTTGTTGAAAACTTTAGAAGTTATATAATCGGTAATTGTCTAATTGAAACTATTATATATTTTGAACAAGTGTGCAAAGTGTGAAAAGAGTGATTTTGCTGAAATATTTAAAAATTTAGCTAAATTAGATCTGAGAAAATAATTTTATTGAGCCATTTAAATTATATTATATAAGAAATTGCTAAAATGTCGAAATTTTTTGCAATAATCATCATGCTTGGAGCGTCACTAGATAATTATTTTGATGATCCAACATAATTGTTTTCAGATCTATATAACTGATTTTTTAGATACTTTACTTTCTAAATCTCGTAGAGTAAAATTTCACTCGAAGAGACTGAAAATTTAGCCTGTCTTGAAAAAAGAGTGAAAATACAGTCTTATTCAAGAGTGACAGATTTGCATTCTTTTAAAGTGTGATTTACTCTTTTGAAATGAGATTAACTCTAAAGCAAAAGGAGTGAAACCTCAATCCTTTTTTGGAGTGAAATACCAGAGTAGATGGAACCTTAAGGAAAACTGGGGCTAATAAACTCATTTTTCAGTTTCGAACTTTTACAGACAAAATTAAGAGACTTATCGAAAAAAATGAATTCTACAGTTACTACATACATTTGACTACCTAATAATATTTTAATAATAAAGGGAAACTGATAACTAATATGAAAAAAATGCATTTTTTTAATGCATTCCATCTGATTCAACTAGACCGAGGTAATTCGACTAATTTTATTATTAAAATAAAAATTATTTTTAAGCTACATCTTTGGCTACATATTAATAAAACTTATATAAAAATATATTTTGAACACAAACATTCGCAGGGCAAACAATACTTCTTTTTCCAAAATTTGTTCATTTCGTGCAAAAACACGTCGAATAAGTTTTCGAGATTAGACATGAGGGAACTAAACTTATAACATTTACCACTGAGGAAAATCTCTTTAAAGGCATAAAATTTTGAGTAAGTATTATAAGAGTCGTCACTAAATGAGTCATACAGTTCCATGCTGTGGTTAGTTTACTATCCCCATCCATTCATTTTTTAAAAACATTAACAATATACGATAACAGAGACACATAACAAAAATATCTGTTGGACTTTATTAAGTAAGAACTACACTTACTATCTAATTAGAAATCAATATCTCAGACAATCATATAGGATAGTAAAATAAAAACTTTAAGAATAAAAATATTTACTTAGGTGTACGATTTTTTAAAATTGTGTCATAACTTCTATCATAGATGTGTTCGCAACAAGATATTACAGCAGACTTAGTGGCAGTCGCTGCTGCGTGCTTAGACACGTTTACGCATGTCTCGCGTGTTTTGTTTATAGCCTCGATTATTCTACTTACCCCTTTATTTAACTGACCCCGGTCTCCCCTACTCCAAGAAAGATTGACATTTCACTCCTTCGGAGTGAAATGAATCTCATTCCAAAAGAATAAATTTCACTTTAAAAAGAATAAAAATCTGGAACTCTTGAACAAGAGTGATCGTATTTTCATTCTTTTTTCAAGACATTTCAGTCTCTTCGAGTGAGATTTCACTCCACGAGATTTAGAAAGTAGCTAAACCATTTTTGTTTCGTATACTAAAAAAAATTTATTGAATTTTTTTTTTCAATCTTATTAAAAATATACTAAATTTGATTAAATATTTGTTTGAATAGTGATAACGAAATATTTACCCATAATAAATAAACATTTATACAGAATAAAAAAATTATATTTAAATTAAATAAATATATATTTACATATATTTAGTGAATATTTCGTTAATACTATTCAAACTATAATATTTTATAAAATTCAGTAATTTTTTCTCAATCTATGGGCATCCTATTACAAGGAGCAGAAAAATGGCGATATTAAAAACGAAAAATTTTAATTGTTCGCGATTAAATAAATTTGGTTATGTCCACGGCGTAAATCTAACTTTGTAGTTCCTAGGTTTGTCAAGTTTAGAGCGGAAAGGCCTGCGGCAACGAAGAAGAATGAGGAGTAAGGTGCGGCGACCTATCACAGGCGGTCTGCTACCAGCCGGTTACACGCCGGTGAGTATCGGCAGCAATCGCAGCAGTGAGTGACTCATCCATTCGGTAACTATTCTCTGCTCTCTTCACGGACCTGACGATCTTCGAGACCCCTCTATTCCGTTCATTCCGCTCGGTTCCACTCGGCTCGCCGCCACGCTCTCTCTATCATTCAACGTTCCCGCGACTCGGATCAGCTTTTTTAACTCTTATCGGGCCTCTCTTGAGACGCTTCTGTTTCTTGCAAATAAAAAAAGAGAAAGAGAAGGAGAGAAAAGAACGGGTAAATTTATTTCGTTCGTAGAATGAAATATGGAATGTTCAAGTTTCGCTTGCTAACAAACTTATTTCAACAGAAATTAATCTTTCTTTCGACGAGAGAAAGATATTGATGAAAAAAATAGCCTAAATTTAAATAAATACTTATTTGAATACTGCCAACTAAACATTTATTTACAATAAATAAATATTTACTTAATAAAAAGATTGTTAAATCAAATTAATGTTTTTTGTACCAAATAAAAATATTCTTATATTTGATACATATTTATTTGGTACTATTCAAATAAATATTCAAATAATATTTATTAAAATTCAAGATATTTTTTTCTCAGTGTTTTTTCTGAGGTTCATTTCAATTAAATTATTACTTAATTTAATTAATTAATTAGTTTTGCTACGCTTTTAACAATATAAAATTATATAACAAAATAATGACTTTTCGATTGTCGTATTGACAATAACTTACTGTACAATTATGCAAGTATAATATTTAAGTTGTAAAATATTTAAAATGCATTTACTCTAATAAACTAATATTATTATATATTATTGTATATTTCAATTTCGTGAGAAATTAATGGATGAGAATTTATTTGTATATAATAATTAACGATTATAATAATTAATTTTTTTATTTAAAAGAAAGATCTTAACTCCAGTGTGTTCTGTGTTATTGCTACGAGAGAGTTTCCTATTCCGTTTCTCTACAGTTTATTGATCCACGGATAGTCTTTCAAGCTAACTTAATATGAAAAACAAAGCACGGTTTTTCTTCTCTGCACGCTTTGTAATCAGAGAAAATCGGACTTTACGGACTGCCATGATGTTGAGATACCGGTCAGTAATTAGTTAATTGTGATTAAAGCCAAACAAGAAATTGGATGGTTTTCCGTTCGAGAAGTTTCGCACATTGGAAATGCATTGAACTTACTGTAGAATTTTCCATTATCGCATACATAAAATATTTAACAATTAAAAATGAAGTCCAATAGAAAAAAGCTTTCTAGCCAAATCATTCGCCAAAAATATACCCAAAACATGACGGAATTAAAAGAAAAAAATTTAATATTTGAAATATTCGTTCTTTTACTATAACTACATTCCAATATTTACTCGGTGCTAAAAATATCTATAGCATATATCATTGTACCATAAATTTTCAGCACTGACAGTAAATATTATAATACAACCTTTATCTCAGTGTTAATTATCAAGCGTAGATCTGTACGTAAAATACAAGATTAAAAACGAACGCATTCATTAAATCGCATATGCAAATACGAAATCGCAACGAGTACAATTTCGTGTAATACAATGATTATTATTGGCGGCACCGAGTAGCGACATAAACATAGTACCTGAATAATTGAGATTCCGTCCGGAGTAGTCCTTTTTACTTTATGCGTTAACGTGCATGTCGAGAAAATTTATTGATATGTAAAACCGTTTGATACGGAGCGCCGAAATGCTATTAAGTCCGCAATTAAATTTGCACAGAGAGGCTCACCGGTGCAATTAAGTAATCGGATTACCTTCTGTACTAACGTTAACTTTGCAAGCAAATAATACACGCGCGCCAGATTGCAGTATGATGTAACACGCGACAGGCAGATAAGGTAATTATTTGTACGGAGCTGAATGCATCGTCTCTCTCGATTCCATTCCGGTGGGAATTCGGTTACGTCTCTTTTCAAAATCTTTTTCCGATTGCGTAGGAAAAAATTTGTTCCACCAGAATTACTGTCCATTATTCTCGCAATTATTACTAATCAAATTTGTTGACAATCTATCTGTACAGTTAAATCTTAAATTCAAAGAGATCGCGCTTTGTTAAGTAGAAACTTATCCATTATCTTAATGAATTATTCTCATCACAAAAAATTAATACGGTTCTTGAATGCCTAGAGGGAATTTTAATGTTCTACTCTTCAATTAAAGCGGTTAATTGAAAACGCCTTTTACACAAAAGCCATCTAATTAAAGATACAATTTCAACACGTATGAAAACTACAGAGTTCGATTTAGAACTTTGGCTCGCGCCCGAGTTTACCGAAAGGGGTACAAAATTTAACATCTCTCTGGGTTTGGACAAAGCTCCCGAACAAGCCCGTAGCCCACACATACATAGGGAGAATAAACGATCGTTGTTAAAAGGCCTGTTAGCAATTTCCGTTCTGGCTTTTCCGGGAACGCCGATAGGCACAGGTGCTCGCACGTTTGGCGCGTTTGGCGCGAAAGAAAACAAATTGTAATTAACAATGCGATCGTAAGAGGTCAAAGGGTTCCCGAAGACGAACCGTCGCCTCACCTCTTCCTTTCTTCGGCTTCTCTCTCTTCTGCATTCTATTCCGGGTCTACTAGGAAAAGCGCCTGTCTCCCGCAGCCGCGAACGCGAAGATGTATAAATACTTGAGAGAGCGACTTCTCGCTCAGTCTCTTTCTCTCCTGCCGCCCTTTTTTCTCACCGTTTCTCGAGTCCCCTACTCGTCACAAGTGCCACCCGGTGGCGCAAAAAATCACGCCCTCGTATATAATGAACCATCCGGTCTAAAAGCAGCACCGTATATAGACTCGCTTATGGTTCGAGTAAAACTCGAACTTTTATCAATGCCGAAGATTATGTTTTTGCCATAGTAAACAGTATTAGTATAGTAAAATAAGAAATTATATTAGAATCATCTATTAATTAGCATGTATATACAGTTGAACTCGTTAGTCTCGTTTTTTTTACCTGTTTTTTTTTAATTCATTAAGCCTTATATATTAGCTTTATTCATATTTTTTTATTTTACAAATAATGTTGAATTCGGTTACTACACATCAAAGACTTCTATATAAAGTATCTAAATGCAATGACATAAAATAATTTTGACAATGAAATAATACATATATATTCTGTTGAATAATATAAGAATGTCATTATTGGACGTTTAATCATTTAAAATATTCATGTGCTTTTACATTTAACTTTACTAATTTTATATAAATATATCACGGGAAAAAAAACAGCTGAAACTAATTCGGCAAATCTACAGTTGTTATATCTACAGACAGTAAAGTAGCAAAGTTGACAGGTGAATAACATTAGCGATTTGTTAAACCATCAAATCTCTTCTTACAATTAGTTATAGATGTTGAATTCGCGTAATAGTTTGCTGTACCACTCAATTAATTTTTTTTCCGTAAGAGTTTGTAGTATACACTAATAACATCTAATCTAAAGTAATTGAATCGCTATAAGATATTCGCTATAAAAAAAAAACACCTAATATATTTAATTGCACTGAAAGTTATATATACAAATTCTAATATATTTCTAAATTAAAGTTTACATGATTAAGTTTGAAAAAAATCTTTTCGCAAACGCGCGCACGAATTCATTCGCACATTTCGTTCCACATAAAGGAATACCTCTATTAAATCATTCCGTAGAGGCAACGAGAAATGTTTCACATCATCAGTCGGAGATTAAGAGTGATATTTCTGTGCCACCCGTTACACGTTACGCTTCTGACGCTTGTCGCTAATTGCCAATACGAAAACGCAGACTGCGGAACGCAGTAGAGAGAAACGCAACGGGGGAGGGCTAAGTCGTCGTTTACTCGGAAGTCGTGCTCCGTTTTCTGACACAGTTCGCTGGTGAGTCAGACCCGCCGCTTTCCGAATCAAGAATGCGCACAAGTGCAGCCAGCACTGCTGGCCGATTAACCGAAAGGCGCGTGAAGCAATTAGTCTCGATCCATTCGTAATGCAGCACGCAGCTCGCGTGTTACCGCTTTTCGAGAACCGTCGATTTAACCCACTAACTGTCTGAGATATAAGTATTCTGGCACGCATGGACACTTACTGTGCGTGACATGAAATGAATAATCGTAAATATAAAATGACAGGAAAAGAAATGCACAGCCTTGTAACTGGTTGCCGTCAGATGACAGCAATAAGATCGAAATAAGTATGATCATCATAAAAAGTAAAACTCGAGGAACATTGATAAGTAGTCCATTGAAACGTGACTCAATGAAGAGAGCTATAAAATACCTGTCATTAATAAATTATTAAAATAATTGGTGCTGACGTTTCATGGGTTAATAATAAATCGATATCACTTGCATGTGTAAAATTACATTTATCACTCACGTATGTAAGTTCCGATGGTAGACACAAGACAGGACTATAAGAACATCCGTTGAAATTGCTTACCTGAAAAGAAAGATAAAAGTGTTAAGATAATATAAAATTTATTTATAATAAATATCAGTAGTAAAACATGTACATGTTTATATTGATTGTGCTTAATGTCGAAGATATGAATAAGCATTTGATAAAAACGTAGAAAGTTCATAATCTTCTCTTTAAATATTTTTCAAATACGTATTATGTAACTTATTTTTATCACGTTAGTGATTTGTTTTACTACTACTCGTTACCTATTGAAAAAAGTAAACTCGTTAGCGTTATTATTATTAAAAAGGTATCGAGGTCGTTTCACAATTTCCATTACATTTTTATCCATTACATTTTAATTTTGATAATCTTTTTTTTTTAAATGGCATTCAATTATCTGTGTCGCTAATTCAACACGAGACTATTGTATAGTTACGGTTAATATCGTCAAACATAACATACTTTCTTTTAAAATCCGCTTATATATCTTTCATGTATTATATGTATATAAAATAAGTATTATATTTTTTATTGGAAAAAATGTAAACTACGTTATCATTAATAAAAAAATATAAGCGTAAAATGTTATTACCAGATCGATACCAAAAAATAATTGTAGCATTACAAATGATGCATTTATATGCGTATATCTATATATGTATATATGTATATAATATATTATTTATAATGTTATAATATAATATTATCTTATAATCAAAATTGAAAATTATTTATCAGATTATATAAAGAAATTTCATATGAATTTTATAATGATTTCGGGAACTTTTTGTCTCATGATTACATTAAGTGATAAAAGCTTTCGAAAGTATCAATATTATATAATAGTAATAATAATAACAAATATAGTATATATATATATATATTTATTATATTTATTATATATATTAATATATTGATCTATTAATATATATTATTTTATTATTTTTGTAAAATTATAAAGTCATTCACACTTCTATAATAAAAATATAATAAGTGTAACAATTTTATATATATCTTAAACAACATTGTAAATTCTAGATACCATTCTATAAAATAGCTGAACGTTGCGAAATAATTTACAGAGTTGAACAAGCTCTCGTGATCGCGGACAAACGAGTTAAACGCAGAATCAATTTGGTAGAGTACGAAATATTTCACGCGCGGTTATCTCGGCGTTCATGAAACTATACAGGAAGAGCCTTGTCGAGCGGAGAATGCATTGACCTTGGATGCGTGCAGAATCGACGAGGCAATTTCATAAGAAGTAAAGGTGAAAGAGAGTGGACTCGGCGAAGGTTTACACGGCCCACACACGATGGACGGACAGGCCGAGCGGTAATGTAGTTCAATTAGTGTTAACTGGACCCGCAATGATTTAGGCGAAGAGTGCGTCCGCCTCATTTCTCGCCAGAAACGCAACGTAATTCACAGCAACAATTTTCGCTTTATTGCAGCAAATTAAATGCTGAAAAATACCCGTGCAATTTCCGACAAATTTATAGGGGAGATCGGGGCTAATAGACTCATTTTTCAGTTTCAAATTTTTACAGACAAAATTAAGAGACTTATCGAAAAAATGAATTCTACCACCAGTTACTACATACATTTGACTGCCTAATAATATTTTAATAATAAGGGGAAACTGATAACTAATATGAAAAAAATGCATTTTTCTAATGCATTCCATCTGATTCAACTAGACCGAGATAATTCGATTAATTTTATTATTAAAGTAAAAAATATTTTTAATTAATAGATATAAAAAGTTTGATTTAACTCTAATAACTACTTTCTCTCATGAAATTTGTAAATAAGTACTATAAAATGCGATTTTAAATCAAGGCAAATCTTTATTTTAAAAATCAATAAGAGAATTGTGTTCAAATGTCACACAAATATTCACAGACGTAATAATAAAACAATCTATGAAATTTTTATATTTTTAGTGCTTTGACATATACATCTCTTAAGAGAAAGAACACATTTTTATGCTCCCCCTATAATTGCAAATTCTAAAAACTTGTTCTATAGTTGTGTTCTGAGTCGTATTTTTTAGATAAAATATGAATACTTTTCCAATAATAGCGAACAATGTTGTCAGCATTTTCTAAATTTTCATGCACAAGTTTTGTTGTTATAATTTCAAAACTGCGACAATTCGTGCACGTGCCACGAGACGAGCGTAATTGCAGAATACGAATGTGCACACCTGCTCCTATCCTGAATAAACTTCGAACAAGCATACAGAGGTATAACACTTGCATAGCATATTAACGTATGCACTCGCAAAAGTTGTGTTTGATGGTTTCCGTTGTTTATCTGCACGCTACGTGACGACGATAAACCACTGTTACCAAGTAATTCGTGTTGTAAAATCGCACATGTGTCCGCTATCTTTCTCGCACACAAGAAATGAAACTTCGCCAGAATTTGTCCACCTGTTGCGAATATTCATAATTGAGATGCAATTCTCTCTATAACTGTCCAATTTAATTGCTTTTTGCTATTACGAAGAAAACGTATTCGTTCGCGCGAATTTATAAGATCAACAGTAATTACCTTTGTAACATTTACGAATCTTCATTAAATTAAAACCTTTGCTTTTACGTATATTTTGTACTTTTTTATATAATTTTAGCCAATAAAA
Organism: Acromyrmex echinatior; assembly: GCF_000204515.1. Next base: position 410,667 of record NW_011626978.1, read on the forward strand.
AAATTAAGCAATCTCTGTAATATTAAAACTTAAATGTAATTATATTCAAAATGTAAATAAGAAATTGTATTGTAATTAAAATTAAATAAAAACAATGAGCTACAAGCAAAGCCAGATTTTGATGTCGAAATTTAATTTTAAATCCATTTGAACATTTGTATTCTTTTATTATCCATTTGAGTCTCGGTATATTTTTTATTGTCGTTTTAAAAGAAAATTAATAATTGCACACAACGTATTGCACAAAGATAATAGGATACTTTTGTTCACTCATTACATTATTTCTTTCACTTTGAAGTGAAGTAAAGGTTTCAATTTATTAAGGATTAATATTAGACATATACTTTATCCTTGCAAATAAAATTAAATTTGAAAGTATATTTAATATTTATACTTCAAATAAACTATATATATATGAAAGTTAGACTATGTGAATAAGATTATACTTTTGTTTAATAACACATTTCTGTAGTTTATTTATTTTATTAATTATTATTTTTATTATTAAAAATTTAAATTAAAAAATGATAAAAGAAATTTAGATTTCCTTTTATAAGTACTTTAATTATTCAAAATAATTTAAGTTTCATTACGATTTACTGATTACAAAGATATGAATTGATAAATATTTTGTTTATTTATACTGGACTAGTTTATGCATCGCGATGTAACTTTACGTAAATAATGTTAAATACATTGTAATATAATATTGTAATATAAGTATTATTTACTTATTTACTTTTCATAATTTATTTTAATACATTTCCATATACAATATCTATTAGAGCACAGATTAAAAAAATATACTACTATTTATATTAAAATAACATAATCCAGATAGTAAACCATCACCAAATTCATGTTATTTTTAAATATGATTTAGAATAATCTATATATTTTTTCCACAATTTTGTTATAATTTTAAAAATATGTATAAAACATCCTTAAATATTGCTATCATGGAGAGAAACCTGAAATAAGATTCGAATTACAAGATTTAAAATTCCCATCAGAGAATTATTTCATAACTTCTGAAAGTAGTTTTAAGATAGACACGTAAAATATTTTCTAAAAGTGAATCAGTGAGCATGCAGATGAATCTGCAGAAAATCATAACTTCTAAAAGTGAATCAGTGTATTATTACTGAAAAACAGTAAATATTCGCCGATGATTACATCAGTTATACCTAGATATAAAACTGAAATCATTAATAATACATTGATTCTCTTTTAGAGAGTATAACTTTCTCTATCATCACTTCAAGAAAGCGACACACTTCGATCGAATGAACAATCAGTGAAATCAATAATTTGACAAGTACTGGAAAATTTACGTGCATTAATTAACCGCGTGAAAATGCTGCAGTAGCGGCAGCCATCGCGTTCGTTTCTATATTTTATCGTGGCGAACTATTCACCTTGTCAAAGATATATTTAGCTATACGTGCAAACTATGAATCATCTTAGCAATGACATTTTCTTATAAATTTTATGTAATATCCGTTAATTATCTCAGGCATAGACTACTGCCTGACCTAATTAATCTTGCTCTACCCGGCCTAAGCGATGGAGAAAGGAGACAGGTTATATCGAACTTCCAAGAGCAATTATCGACGTTGTGCACGACTCCAGCGGTGTATTAATAAACAGTTGCCTCGTATTAAATCGCACTTGGCGCTCAGTTCCCACGTTAACTGACAATCAATAAATTTCAACATCATACCGCTTCGTCTATTCTGTAGTTGCAATGAGACAACAGGATTTTCATTATAATGAAGATTTTAACCGTTGCGATATAGAATAACTACATAATATTTTATATAATATTTTTGTGTTAAAATCGATCCACTTAAATCCTTGTTAAAATTTTGTGTTGAATCTTTAAAATATGCAAGTATTCAAATGTGATTATTGTTTCAATATTTTGTGTTCAATTGATATTCAACATTTCTTAGTGTTAAAATGACATTTTTAAATAAGTAAATAAATTGGGAAGATTTCAGTATTCTGTTTAATAATAATTTCTTAGAAGAGATATTTTACCATCACTATTAACAAGGCATTAACATTATGTATGAATATAAAAAAATATCGATAAATTCATGCTCCCAAAATTGGAAGATTTGTGTGTTAAATTTAATATATTTCACGTAGTTTCATCTGTAACATTTTGTGTTGATTTAACGTAAAATGAATAAATTAGGAAATAACACAAATTATGTAAAAAATTAAATTAAAAAAATATAATTGACACGTTTGCAAGCAAACTGCGAAAGCATCTTTCTTTAGCAAAATCAATATTTATAATATGCTACGTCAATAATTATTTATCTTAGAATTTACATTTTAAAAAACATTATTTTCATATTAATTGTTCACTTGCCTATAAATTGTATTATTTTAACACTAAGAAATGTTGAATATTAATTTAGCATACTAACACAAAATTTGTTAATTTATATAATGGATTGTGTTATTTAAACATTTTCAAATAATTATATTTAACAATTATATTAAATTAACACTCGAATAATTAAAAAATTCAACACAAATTTTAACAAGACTCTTTTAACTTAATTATAAAGTATTTCATATTGTGTGAATGAGAACATTAATAATTTATTCATTAATTTCATTAATAATTAATTAAAAATATTCAATGCGTGTTTCTACTATAATTGTACGTATTAATTATCACGAATTTATACCCAGAAAGTTTTATTAGTCTTGATTGTATCAAGCGTATTACTACTCCATTGTTATGGCTGTAATGATTATCGCAGGCGTACTATTAAAATAATTATGCGCACATGACTGTGACGATCCGCGATACCTTTCGTCATTCTTCCATCGCGTGGCCACGATGTACATGCGTGTTAAAAATTCAGGAGCCGTGCAAGCGTGTGCACGCAGGTGCTTCTTGTTGCCGCACGGCAAAAGCAGTGCGTTGACTCCAGTATGACGTAAAGAACGCGTCCTGCCTGTTCTTATTCGACGGACTTTCTGCTTTCAATAGAACTCGCCGATCGATTCACATCTACTCGACTTCCTTTTGCACTCCTTTCGCATCACTGCAGTGCATCCTGCAGTGGCGTAACGAATATAGATAAATCTTTCTCTCTATAGCTTTTCTTCTCTTGGTTTGTTAAAATAATTGCGGATATGTTACGGTAAATTCTAATTTCAATATCAAAATTAAGTCCTCTTCAAAAAGGGTTCATAAAATATTGCAGTACGAAATATAATCAGCTTGTCATTTTTATCTTTTTGCAGCAAACGCATACATCAAAAAGGCTTTTAAAGAAATAAACTTTTAAGAATCATTTAAATCTATATGATGTTCAAATTATTTCGTTAGTCACGTTATTGCATCATAATTATTAATTAATATAATATATTAATGTATTCGTAAAGTACTATTAACATAAATATTTCGAATTTTCGAAATGGAGGGAGGGGGGAATTGTTCTTGTTTTTTCGCCATTTCCTGACAAAAGCTTGCATGCGCCGGATTGTCGTTGCACTGGCGACGGTCAAAGAATGCACACATGGCTGTTTAATACGAGGTTCGATCGAAATGCGGCTCACGAAGAAGACGAGGACGCCAACCAGTCTGCGCTCGAACACAGTCCCGGTTTCAGTTTCTCTCTTCCTCGTCCACCTCTTCACAACATCTCTCGCCTTGTCTCTGCGTTTCATCTCGCCCACCTCATCTTCGTCGTGGTACTCGCGTTCAACATCTGTCGCTACGACCGACCAGGAAACCATGAGACATTATTGTGTAGACAAAGTCTGAACATCAACATTTGCGATTAAAAATAATTGCGTCATTGCACAAGCACATTTTTTTTCCGAAGGACATAGTCTTTTTTCAATGGAATGATTATACAAGACGTTTCGGTAAAGGCCAATAGCAAGTAGAGGCTGAGAATTTAATTTGCAAATTCAACTTAAACTTACGATAATTTTATCTGAACATTATAGTTAATCCTTCCAGAGTTAACATCAAAATTTGTATGATGCTTGATCGCTATATATGATGCTTATGTAATTTATGTTGATTAAAAAACATTAATTTTAAAAAATCCAGTCTTGTGAATGAGTTTTTATTGGGTTTTATTGGATGTTTTCGATTTTTGGAGTTTTTTAGATAAAATTAATTATTTGACTTTTTTATTTAACTATATAAAAGTAAATAGACTTAAAATTAACACAAACAAGAGATAAGTTAATGAGAGTACAGCGTAGATCGCAATAAATAATTACAAAATAATACATACATTTAAATTCTAATTATAAAATTTCATACGTTTCAAATCATCCTAAAAAGTCATCCTCAACGAATATGAGATATTTAAATAATTAATCACATCCCTCGTCAAAAAGCTAACTAATCACTAACTAAAAACTAATAAAATAACTAATCACAGCCTTCGACAAAGACAAGTTTTTTTCATATTAATGTTTCATTTATGTTGTATTTATTATTATTTAATTACATATTCAAATAATTATACGAGAATAATATTTAGTAAAAACATTAATAATGAATTTCAAATATAAAAAAAAATTTCTACATTTCTATAATGAGACAAAAGAAGAAATAATGACATTACATATTATGAATTATATATTAACATTTATTAAACAGAGAAATATTCAAATACATGTTAAATTATCAGTTCAGCATACGTATATTCATTAAATATTTATAAATATGTTTCTTTTATTTGTTTTCATTTAAAAAATTTGTTTTTCTACAATAAAATTAAAAAAAATCCGAGCTTTTTCTGAGATGGATAAAATAGTATTAAAATAAAATAACTCGTATAAACAATGTATGTATATGCGAATACTAAGTTTATTTTAATAACAATAATTTAAATTTGCAGACATAAAGAATATAATTAAATGGCTCCTATTATTTCCGGAAGTCATATCTCGATAATCGAATTTGTATTTTGATATTCATATTTTCTTGCTTCTTTATTATTATTTGAACTGCACATCTGAGGGCAGACATTTTGCAATTTTCCAACCATTCTACGACTATCTATCCTCTTGTGGCCAATTTGCCGAAAGATGTTAACGTTAAATGCTAAACGGGCACATAAATCATCGACTTTCCGCTTCCTTGGGAACGCAGTCTCAAAAAGTGAAACGAGAAAGCGATCGATCATCGGCAAAATTATGCCGGTGCACACGATTCGCGTAGAGTACATCATACCGTGCTTGGGCAATAGTGATTTATGTAACCTTAATATCGCGCCGAGCGCGCGTGCCGAGGCTATTCATCTGGATCGTGAATATTGTTTCAAGAAATTCTGATATCAGATAGGCATAGGATTAATGGCGACGGTTCTAAAAGAACCTCCGATTATAAATGCGTGCTGGCGCAACATTCTGGCGAGGAAGCACAAAAGGTCGCCCTTTTATCAGCAGTGCAGCGTCGCTTTACTTTATCGAAATTCTAATCAATCGTCCGTAAATTGACGAGCCGTTCTAGCTAGCAGGAAGAGAATCGACCACCGAGTACGCGACCGTCATTGATCCATCGCATTCGATTCCTCGACGGCAACCTACTTCGATCGATTCCCGTCTTGCGCAAATGCTCATTTTTCATCGTGAGACGCCATCATTGCAAAAACCGATTCGCGCAAAATAAATGAGACTATCGCGTCACAAAATAGTAACGGTGAACAGGTGCAATGCTTGTCTGATATCCATTCTTTATTCCTGTAAGTTGTATATCAGAAAATCGTTGCATTCACCTAGAATGCTATTATACGATTAACAATTCGCTGAGTCATGCGCTGAGTCATTAAAAAAGTTTTAAAGTTAAGGATAATTTGGACTTTATAATAACAGCTAAAGAAATCAGTAAACAAATTTTGATCGCAAATACATCCAAAAATAAAACAACAAATAATTTACCTTATGCAACGCAATGACTATATTTTGCTATAATTTTAATCAAGAATATACAACAATATCGAAAATACAAAAATTTTATTGATTGCAGTGTGTTCACATCGTGATCTAATATAGTACGTCGATATTGTTCACAGATTATTCTATTACGTTTAAATATCTGTGTAAAATTTGCACAATTTTCTTATTGGCTTAAAAGTTATTTAACTTTTCAAATTTAAAAGTTATTTCACTTTTTTATTTGTCTTGATTTTTAAAATCGCGTTTTGTAATATTTATTTGTACATTTGATGAGGAAGAAACGTTAAGAATTAAAGCAAATTTTATACATATATTGTACTAATCAAACAATAATAAATATTTGTGTAAAAATTTATTTAGATTCACTTACTCGGTTTAAAATTATTAATTTAAAACTGCAGAAAAAGTAGATTATTTTTGCATAATTATAAGTCAAATTATTTGCTGTTTTGTTTTTTGCAATTGGTTTCAGAACGCATTCATAAGCTAATTTCATCAAAATTTTTTTAATGTTTGCTAATACTAGTTTATCTCGGTTGATTGTTTGATTCAAACTTTTAGCTAATATTGCACAGTCAAAATATCCTTAAATAACTTTTAAACGAGTAAATAAATCCATTTAATTAATTTTTTCATGAATATTTATTAGAATTTTATTAATTTATATAAAAAGTTTGATTTAATACATAATATTACTTGCTCATTAAATTTGCAAGTATTACAAAACGCGCGCGCGATTTTGCATAAAAAAAAAAAAAAAATATTAAATAATTTTTAAACCAACAAGAGAATTTAAATTTTATTTTAACACATATTCATTTTATTTTAACACATATATTAATAACAAAACTTAAATTTTTGATAATACTTTCAGACGTGACGCACATATCTGTTATTACAGATATGTGAAAAAAACGACGTGCTATAAGTAAACTTTGAAGAAACTCGTCAATATTGAATGACATACGTGGTGAATAAACGACGAGAAATTGAATGATCGGCTTGCAAAGCGACAAGCCTCGCGTGTAGATTGAAAAATTCAGCAACAGTTAAACGGAAAGCAATACGCCGCGAATAGATTTTGAAAAATTCACGGATGTGCGACGATGCCATCATCAATTGTTGATTTCCAGCGGGTGTACGGCACACTGCAAGAACGACACTGCATTTCAATTCCGCTCAGAGTGCAATCGGCGAGATTGCCGATACCGATCGCTGCGCTTCGCCAATTTGCTCGTCGATCTCGTTACCGTGCACGACTATGCAGTTGTTTCAAGTTGGATACGACTACACGCGGCCTATTATTTACAGAGCTGCCATTGGTGGAAAAACTGTTCGTCCAATTTCGGAAAACGAAAATTAACTCACGACACGAACAAACAAAACTACTAATTCGAGAAAGAATAATTCTTAAATTGCTAAAAATTTTAAAGATGTATTTTACTCTTCAAATATTATTGCAATATAAATGTTATAGTACAAAAACAGCTTTACAAAACCGTGATAATTTCTTATTATTATTTCCTCTTTATATATATAGTTTCACTTTCATTCTTAATTACATGAGATTTTAAAAAGACTATGAGAATATTTGAAAGGAACACCATATCTATAATTGCATTGAATATTAAATGTATCTACATATGTAATATAATGTACTATGCTGTACTATCCCATAATTCAGCCAATAGAACTGGATAGGAGCGAACTAAACTGAATCGAAAAGTCTTCTACCATTTTGCAATTTTCGCAATAGTTAATAAGATATAAATTATTAAAAATTGCCGAATATTGATACTCAATAATTTTTTTCTCAAATACTATCAACTTTACAGTAAAACAGCAAGAGACAAAAATTGTTTATTTTCTTCTCATAAAACTTTAAGAATTTTTTCAGAATTTTTTATCAACTTTTTAGTACTGCATTTTTTTATTTTTACCAACAGAAAATACGGTATTAAAAAATTCTGAAAAAATTCTCAGAACTTTATATTCAAAACCAGTATTCAGCGATTTTTAGTAAAAAATCTTTTTAATTATTACAAAATTACAAAATGGTAGAGGACTTCTCGATTTAGTCTGCTTTACCTGCCTACGAGCGTAGTCGAATCAATTATGGAATATCCTGTAGATATGAGAAAAAAAGTTACTAAATTTTAATAAATATTTTTTTTTTAATAGTTCTATCGGAATATTTACTAAATGTAAACATATATTTATTAAATATTTATAAGAACCATTAGTTTGATTTAGTATCATTTTTTTCATTTATCTAAATATTTATTCATTATAAGTAAATATTCCACTAGAACTATTCAAAGAAATATTTATTAAAATTTAATAAATTTTTTTCTCAGTATATTGTCCGCAATCTTTTTTTCTTATGTAATGAACATCGAGATGCTTTTTGATTCGTTACCCACGAAACGTTACGCAACGTCGAGGTTCTCTTCACTCATTTTCTATTTTATAACCGTGATTGGCGTATCGTCGGAAAATCCAATAAAACCCAGAAACGTGATTGGAAAGTCGAACTTTCTGTCCCTTCGAAAGAGATAAAGCGCGTTCACATATCGGTATCGCGTTTCATTGTTCGCGTTGTGGTCTGATGACGGATACTCCTCGATACATGTACTATCGGTAAATTACATCGATTTCCAGTCGTGAAAATTCATCACCGCAAAATTTTTGTGAAAAATTTTTAGGCGCTTACAAAACAGACTTTTTCGTCAAATTTACACAAGACTCTTTTGTTTCGCCTGCAGTGGTAAATACAATTGAAGCGCTCGATACACTTTTATTCTCTAAACGTTTGTTCAATTTCCGAATATTTTTTGATAAAATATCTGTCATTTTCTCTAGAAATACAAAATGCCATCGTTTCTTATATATAAAATCATTTAATTTTTTTTTAATATAATAAATTTCATATATTTTTATATAAATCTTATATATTTCACCATAAAGTTTAGAAAGTTTAATTTTTAATTTTGAAAATTATCCTTTCCTGTCTTTTCTAATTAATTACAGGTATTTAATGCAATAATTACCCGACAAATATCAGTTAAGAATAAATTTTCCCACGGCTACGAGAACGAGAAAATAATTGTCGTAACGACAACGTATTGCGATAATAACAATTATTTGGATTGCGCAATGAGAGAGCGCCCGTGGATGATATTTATTAACCCACGTGCGGAATCGCTTTCATTTCTGAATGTGCAATTGGCGAGATTGCCGGGTTCGATCGACGCCTCCGAGCTTAAGGCCAATTTGCACAGTTCGCTGTTGATAAATCATGCAGAGAAAATGCACCACGCGAGCTTTTCATTTTATTTCATTCAATAAATCAATAATATTATAGTAGTTATTTCTACGTAAAGAGTCTCTCGCGCAATAAAAAAGCCTTAAAAAATCGATAAGAGCCTATTCGAGCGTGGAACGAAAACTTCCTTCGTCGGTCACTTAGAACAAAACACTTGCGCCGTTCTGGATGACTCATTTCCAGATGATCATCCAACTATAGAAAATCACTACCGTATATCCTTTTTGTAAAAACATTATTTACGTGTTCACTTTTCTTCCACTTTGCATGACTCATTCGTAATAATCGTTACAAATGAACCGTGCAAATTTGCCTTTAGTCGTACAATCAAGATTCCCCCCCCCCCCTCTCTCTCTCTCTCTCTTTGGTTTTTCAATCTCTTTAGTGAGCTGCAATCATCCGCCTGCGATCGTACTGCACTTTTTCAACTTTAAACCGTGATTTCAGTACCGTGCAGAGCTTAACGGAGCTTTCAGAGAAAGCCGGATTTGCGTACGTGTAACTAGCTGAGCCAAGTTTATGGTCGAAGGCGCTCGTTGAATTATTGGCGCACGCCAATATTAACGAGCGAAAGCATTACTCGAATAAAGTAAACCTTCATCAATCGCGAGAATTATCGGACCAGTGCAAACGCTTCTACATTCTTTTTTCGCTATTAATCACGAGCAATTGATAGACGTTTCTGATCATAAAAAATGTAGATGCGTCTGATAATCCACGTTGATCGATCGTGAATACGTAATGAATGTAGTTGAAAATCATTTATGCAATCCCCACAAAATTTTTTTCATAAATCAAGACTTAGCAACTATCAAATAATAGGTAATTGACGTCTTTACGTCAATCGATTAATTTGGATAATATTAATAAGCTGTGATAGCAGCATGTGAATACTTATAAGAGTAATCTTCGAGTATTTTTGGTCTATGATTATTGTGACTTCAGAAATAGAGGATCGAAACTTTTATTACAACCTGGATCTTATACTAGTTAGTGATATCAAATTTTTAAATGCAATATAATTCTATCTAAGTTGGAAAATTTGTGTTAAATTTAACACATTTCACATATCTCAAACAGTCCATTCAAATTTTTGTGTCAATTATAAAATTTTGTGTTAATTTAACACAAGATCAAATGTGATAAAAAATACAATTATTATGTATACTTCATTGTAATTAACACCTATAAAAAGTTAAATTAATTAATTAAATATTTCAACAAATTTAATATTTATGATATGTTAAATTAATACATTCTATACAATTATCTTCAAATTTATGTTTTAAAAAAACCATTATTTTTATTTATTCACTTATAAATCATATTATTTTAATACTAAGAAAGGTTGAATATCAATTTAATACAATTATCAAGTATACAAATCACACAATTATGCTTTTGAAACTTCCTTTCATGGGATTTCCACGGTACTTTCTACGGTACTTTCTATTATGAGTATTATATACAGAAGCTATGCTTTTCGCAAATTATCTCAGATGTGTCCATTATTAAAATGCCAACATTTCAGAAATTAAAATGTTCACGAAACATTGCCACATTCTGATAATTATTAATTTATATATATATATATATATATATATTTATACAATTACATTAAATTAAACTCGGATGTTAAATTAATATCTGAAAAATTCATACATAACAAGGACTTAAGTGAACCGACTTCTAACACAATACAAAATGTTTTCTATTTATTATGCATTATAAATGTGTTAATAATTATTATTATAAATTGAAATAAACTATTGCTAAATTGAAATAATCCAATTAATAATTATTTGATTAAATTAATCAAAATAAGTAAAAAATCGATGGCTAAACCATTGATCAAAGTTGTGCAGTTCATCAATGTCTACACTAAAAAAAAAAAAGATTGACTGAATATGGCATAACATTTTTAATTGATTGTAGCAGTTAACTTTTGGTTGCATTGGCCTATCGAAATCCTATATACTGACATTGCTGATAGGCTAAGCAACCAAAAATTGGCTATTGCAACCAATTGAAAATGCTATGCTGTATTTTATCACCTAATTTGCTTCAGCAATCTTTTTCTTTCAATGTATTAATGCTCAATAATGCTCTAGTAATACTCATTAATGCCCTAGTAAAAAATGCCCATTAATACCCTAGTAATGCATAACTTCGTACCACTTATTATAATGTACAATTCTCTTAAGTAATGCCCAGTAATGCTCACACTGAAAGAAAAGATTGGCTGCTGCAGTAAATTAGATGGTACAATACGGCATAACATTTTTTAGTTTGCTGCAGCAGCCAATTTCTGGTTGCAGTAGCCAATTTTTAGTTGCGTTAGCCTATTCGCAATGTCAGTATAGGATTTCGATAGGTTAACGCAATCACAAATTGGCTGCTACAACCAATTAAAAATGCAATGCCACATTCAGCCAATTTTTTTCTTTCAATGCAGTAATGCCCCAAAGCTGTACATCGCAATGCTCTCAACGGTTGCCTCTGTCAAAAATGTAGGTAAGCCGATACTAGATCGTAATGTATAAAACTTGTATATGTTAATAATTGACAATTACATTACAAATGTTTCTACAATTAAGTAATAATAAATTATTAGGTGTTGGAATTAATTCGTAGCGTTTTACAAGTGATGGGAAGTACTTTCATTAATGTATTTTTTAATGCTCATGTGAAATAAATAACATTCTTTCATTAAAAAACGCTACGAATTAATTCCAACACCTAATAAGTTATAAAATAATAATAATTTTACAACTCATTATGTTAGTATTAAATTACACTGAGAGAAAGGATTTTGATAATTTAACAAGCCGCCAGTACCTTTAGCCAGTAATCGGTAACAATAAATTTTGTTGTTATATTGACGAATTAATTTGCAATCGTAACAAATCGATCGTTTTTTTAACAAATATCATATTTGCTTTCCCTTGATTTGTTCCTATAACAAAATCATTTCTCTCGGTGTAATGTTAATGTATACCATGGATCAAAATGGCAATTTGTGCCATAAATTCGTAACAAATTAAACAATAGCAACAATTAATTTTAAAAAATTATATCATACGTAATAAATTAAGTCGCATTAAATTAACAATAAGATCTAGCATATCGCAATTAAAAATTTAAAAGAATCTCTCGGTGTCACGATTAATTTGAGTACTTGAAAAGCAAAAGCGAGTGCGTTCAACGGCACATTGTGCACGACACGACACGGGCGATAAAATATAACAATCGTTCGCACGAAATCAAAAGCTGGTACGACACGAGAATGTTAAGTGGGCTCTTGTGGGCTGTTATCATCTTTTTTTTTTACAAATTGTTCGTACTCACGCCTCTCGTTCGGTTCGCTTTTAAGCACAGGAATACATTAAAAGTGACCATACGCTCATATAGTTTAGTCATCGATTTCACGTAATGCATCGAGAACGAGGACGCGTGGGAATGACAGAAGTCTCCGGGATAGTGTAAATTATGTAATATTACGAGTAAACGTCGAGTAAACGTCAGTCGTTCAAATTACTATAGGATCGAAATGGTCGAAGGACTCGTGAGAATGCGAGCTCATCTTCATGATGTTTAGTTAACTCTTCGAATGAGTGAATGTAAGTTTTTAAACGTATCTGAGATATTATATATAATATAATGCTATACAAATATATAATACTTTGGAAATTAAAAAAAATTCAATTCAATTTCGAAATGCCAATAAGAATGATTTTATGATTGCTATGATTCAATTACTATAATATCAAACTGCGCAATTTTTTAATTAATAATGATATTGCAATATTGCATGCAAATCTTAGAATAATGCAAGACTGCATTAATACAATAACATAATTATATTACATAAGCATCCTAACTATAAACCGAATTAAAAGAATGAGGAGCATCCCCTTCCCATGAGAAAAAAATGACATTAACTTTTTAATTCAGATTATGGTCTCATTATTAATGATAACTTTAATAGGACTGACGCGTTTTTTATCGTTCCAACATCAATGCCAATGTTAATTTAATTAAATAGTAAGTCAGTAAAACAGGACTTTGTTATCAGTTTACGAGATGCATTAGCGTAAATTAATTAATCTGTAAAGATGTTTCAGAAAATCTCCCGTCACTAGAAGAACTATCGAATAATTTAAGTAAAAAGTTCTGTTACTTCACCGATGCAATCTCGTAAGCGCAATTCTTGTCGCTATGCGGCTACCACCGCACCTACATTTTCAGTTTGCGTCACATTAGTCCATGCCTTCGTTGTCAGGACAAAAACCTCTTAGAGATGGCTCTAATTGTAAAGCCGAACGCAGAGAAGAAATTGCCCGCGTGTCAATTATTCTTCACCCGACGAGCGTAGCAGAATTGTTGTTTCAAAAGTGAATGTAACATCATGTATCGAGAGAAAGGCGCATTTGACAATGCATAATGAGAAAGACATTAAGAATGCTAAAATCAAACAAATCGTTTGTCTTACAGATTCACAGAAAATTTATAGAACTCGAATACATCTCGAAGCTTCCCATTTAGATATGGTACACCAATTATATGTTATACAAGATGTATCACAAAGGAAAATATTCGTTAGTATAATGCGATTTTAATTTTAAAATAAAATTAAAGTCATTTTTATAACAATAAAAAAGATGTATTTGATTCAAATATTATTTCTGGCTATATGTATGTTGAAATTTGATGTTAAATTTAATACATTTCATATGTATCACGTCTAAATGTATCACAGTTCATTCAAATTTATATGTTAATTCAACACAAAATAAATATGTTAGAAGGTAAATATAAATATTATTTTAAAAAAACAAAAAAAAATAATACATAGAGTTTATAGACAATCCGTGGAAGCATATTTTTTTAAGTAAAATTAACATTTATGATATATTAATTAACACATATTTTATTCGTTCATCTTAAAATTTATGTTTTAACATTACACTATTTTTTTATCTATTCATTTACTCACAAATGTATTATTCTAATACTAAGAAATTAGATATTAATTTAACACAAACTATTTATACAACATAATTACATTATGTTAAAATAACACTCGAATATGTTAAAAAATTCAATACAAATGTTAACAAGGATTTGAATAGACTGTTTCAAACACAAATATGAAATGTTTTTTACTATGTATTATTACATGTATTATAATAGTATTACACATACACACACACACACTCGCACTCGCACTCGCACACACACATACACATATATATAATCTACCGTAATAATCCTCGATGATAAAATAATTAATACTAGTACAGTTGAAGATAATTAAATTCTTCCATAATTAAATTTCATTTTTATTATACGTTTCCAAAATAGTTGTTCTTTTTCATCATATAAAATACAATTCACATAATCGAGAATCAAATAAATAAAATTTTGTATTGTAATATTGCTACATGTCGTATTATATTATATATACGTGTGTGTGTGTGTGTGTGTGTGTGTGTGTGTGCAATTTAAACAGGGTGATTGAAAATTTCCGCATTTGGACTACAGGATATGATACTTTATGCTAAAACAAACAATTTTTTCCTTTAGCAAAATTGCGTCCAATAAATAGTTTTTGCAGGAGAGCAGATTGAAGTTAACAAATAAGCGCAAAAGTTATTTATCGGACGCAATTTTGCTAAAGGAAAAAATTGTTTGTTTTAGCATAAAGTATCATATCCTGTAGTCCAAATGCGGAAAATAATTTTTACTCGTATAACTTGAACTTGTTCTCCTATAAAAACTACTTGTTGTCAAATGTGGGAATTTCGAATCACCCTGTACATATAAGAACAATATATTTGTAGAGTCACATTGTTCAATAAAAACTTTATATAGCCGGATTTAACATCTTGCTGTTTTCCTTTCATATGCATTTTGTGCATGTAAGTGAGATTTCTATCTCTTGCTTTCGCGAACAATACACTGACCTCATTGGTCGATCGTTAATTGACGGCTCTTTAATTAATATGCACGACGTGCGATTCTCTTGTCCGAAGAACTCGCACGAACGCAAAATTTGATTCCATTCACGGATTCGGATTGTCACAAGATGAATGTATGCACGCATATGTATATGAACTCGAGCTGTAATATACATGATGCCGAGCATCGTCATGCTTTTTTTATAGAAGTGCGGTTGAATAATACGGGCTTCATCCAAGGCCTTTCGCCCGATGCAATTGTGAGGAGGTGAAATCAAGCGTGAATGTTGGTAATTAGGAAGGAATTAATAAGAGACGAATGAACTGATTATAATTAATTAAAGGGTCACAACTTCAATAAGGGAAAGGTATATAATTGCTCGTATATAATAGAAATTATCATCGTTGTGATTAAAATTTCTCTCGTTAATTAGATACTACAGACTTGGCAGACGCAATGGAACGAATAAATGTTTAATTTGGCATTTCGTTAGTTATATTCAATAGTAAATCAGAGTGACAAAGTATAATCTCTAATGGTATAGCTTACTTCTAAGATAACTGAAGCATTTTAAACTATTGGTTAGATTATTATTATTATTCAGAAAAATATAAAAACATTAAATGGAAAAATTTTACTAAAATTGTATTTTTAAAATTATATCTGATCTTTAATTAGTATCATAATTGAACTCTACATGAAAAATGATTTTACTAAAGTGTTTAAAAATTTAGCTAGATATAGTTCTAAAAATAATTTTGTTCAGGGGGAGGAGGAGTACTAAAATAATTATGTAGTAAGTTTAAATTAATTATTAGAATGTCAAAACTTTTTGCAAAACATTGCTCATTGTGCTTGAGTTTTCTACATAATTATTTTGATGATGCGACAAAATTATTTTCAGATCTGTGTCTATTATTTTTAGATATTTCATGCAAAATCATTCTTTCCAACGCAAACGTAAAATAAATCAATAAACATTCTCTAATTGCACTTCACAAAGTTAATTTGTCTGCACTTTGGAATAGTCAGTTTAAATTACATTCATGGTGCAAGTCGGGGATGCGCGTTTACAAATGCATTGGCGGTAGTAATTGCTCTGCAAAATGCATCAGTATCGCCTATACCAGACCAATTTGCCCTTTCATGAAGCGAGTTTGGAAATGGGACTGGATTTTCCACGATTCTCTGTCGTAAAGTCATAGGACGAATATCACCTAACTATAAGTTCTAACTCTTGAAACTTTCAATTTATGCAAAGCAAGAAATGTCAGCTGGCGTTACCTTCGAGTATTTTTTGACAATTCGATTACTCTGCAAAGTAAACGCATGTCACATATCTCGTTACTTAAATATTTCATCGTGCGTCAATATTTCTCAATGCGTGCTTATTAAATATTTGCATGCCTATGTATCAGAATTGTCACATCGATGTTGTCGAATAGATTTATAAAGGTCCGATTTAACTAAACAAAATGTATAATAAAATGAAAACTGTGACCAAATTAAATTAACTGTCTTACTTAGATATGTATCTATTTTTACATTAAATTTTTTCGCGTTTCTTTATCATAGATAAAAAAAAAGCAAAATCTCATTTTTTCAAATCTTATATTTAAAAGAATTTCATAGAAAATTATTGCATCCTAAATAAAATATATTTAAAAACTTAGTACTTTGTAGTTTTAAAGAAGGATATATTATGGAATATAATACAGATGTAAGTATGTAATCTAAAAGATAATTCTTATTGTCTAAAGAATACATTTAAAATCTTTTGTAAAAAAAACCTAATTACAAAACAGAGAGAGAGAGAGAGAGAGAATTAAATTAAAATACTATTCTTTAAAATCTTTGGAGTGGAATCTAATTCTAAAGAGTAAAAATAAGTGACAATTAAGTCAGTACTGCAGTGTTAAAAAAGAGTTCAATCGTCAATTTTTAAAAGTAAGATTTCACTCTTTAGAGTTAAATTCCACTCTAAAGATTTTAGAGAGATATAATTGTAACTATACACGTAATATAAAAATTAATAAAATATACTACATATAAATTCAATTCATCCAGAGATTTAGAAGTTCTAAATCAAATAAATTCCTTCTTCTAAAAGAGAAAACCCCTTAGGGCTGCACATCCTGCAACATCAAGGGTCAACGTACTCGAAAAAAGATTACCGTAATTAACGGCAAGCGATAGATCATTGCTCGGACTGACCATTAAAGTGCGCACTTTGTGTGGGCAATTAAGCAGCCAATGAAATAATGCATCATCGAACGAACAGTGTGATTACGAACACGTATCTATTGTTGTTGCTGCGAGATTGACTATCGAATGGCGAGGACGATGCAAAGACCGCGCAAGAAACATAAGGAACAAAGGATTCTTTGTTGCATCCCGAGATCCCCGACTTTTCTCGAAGCCTTCGCGCATAGTCGAATCATTTCTTCGCGACGACTAAAAAATATACCATACGAAAAGCGAAAGATATAATAATTTTATCCCATATGGAAAGATTTCCAGGAAATAATGAACGTGATGTTGAAATCCCACTTTATTTGATGACTTCATGTATACGCCGTTCATAAATCGAAGCATCTTATCTGCATATGTATCTCGGACATCATTTCTATTTCCAGAATACACTTATGTACAAAATGTAGAGAGAGAGAGAGAGAGAGAGAGAGAGAGAAAGATGTATTATTATTTTTATATAAAATAAGTACTGCAAATATAAGAAGAAAATGTATCCGTATCTCGATAGAAAAATGTAATAAAACTTAGAAAGGTGTAATACAAATACGATGCGATTATGTAACTATTTACACATTATCCACAAGATATTTATGATATTGTACCTTACGCATGTAACCAAACGACGAAATGATTAGAACAGCGTAAATGTTAGATATTATTATTAGACTTTCCGTTACGTGCTGCACAAAGTTTCCTCGCGAGAGAGGAATACACGTATATATTCGTTAATGTAACAAATACAGTTGGCCACGAGGATGAGGAGAGAGAAGAGTCCGACAGGAACATAAATAATCGTAACACATTGGCCATTTAAAGTGTGATAAACCGGCTATCACACTATGCGCAAATAGTTTTGCGTGAAATACAGCGGGAATGACAGGCAAACGCGCGAGTCTTACATTAAATCCCGTCTCGTAATACTGAATTATTTTATTATGGCGTATGCTACGTACTTGCATCGCTGGCGAAACTCGCGCATCCACGTTTCGGTCTTCATTATCATTAATTTACGACACGAGAATGTATTACAGCACCTGGAAGTGTCGCGATAAGCTTAAGAGCGTAGATTACGGTAGACGTACCCATCGCTTACGTAACGCAAAGTATTCTGTTTCGTAATCTGAAATATGGCTTATTCTTTAATACGCCAAGTAATTAATTGAGACGAATTATGAGCAAGTAATCCACTCCCGCAGTTCAAGAATATGTGTATAAATGCAATAATTATGTAATACGAGTATATTATATGTATTACGAGTATTAAGTCAGTGCATCATATTCTATGTAATATTTATATAATAGAGTAAAGATTCGTATTGATTATGTTTTTTCATGAAATAAAATAAAATTCTTGTACGATTATCTTTTCAGAATCGAGTCTTCGTCTACCTGCGCCATTATATTTGACTTCGTCCTGTATTTTGCAAAAAATATTCGCTTTCTCTCTTAAAGAATATAATCAGCGATAAATTAATAACCAATATTCAGAGAGAGTTCAAATTCATTACGGGAGTACATTTCTTCTGTATAATTTTCTACAGTTTTCTCTTTGCTTTGCCAAAAAATAAATTTATTTTGTTAGGAAGGGAACGAGATGACTCGACTGGGTTGGATCGCTAATTAATTCTCCGTGGAGAGAATTCAAATTCTAACCTAATTCCGACATTTCCGACCTACTGCTAGGCGAAAGATTCGGCAGATCTTCCCTCTCCCTTCGGAATTCCACTTTGAAAGCAAACCTTAAGCTCCGATAAGAGCCGCTACGTGGTAGTAGGTCAGTAATGCCGAGGGCGAGCAGCTGTACTATATTCGCGAGTACGATGGGTGGGGCACACCCGAGAGTTAGTCCAATCAATAAACCTCCACCCGACGACATTCAGACTCGGTCACGGGTGGTCCCGCGGACGTGCGCGTGCTCTGGAAAATTCCAAGCCACCGACCGTGCGCACCGGTTTTTCTTGAGAAATATTGCACAAAGGTTCCGGAAGAATTTTTCTCTATCGTAAGACACGTATTATAAAACATCTTTTTTGGGTTAATTCTCGGAAAGTGTACATAAAAGCGTTAGATGTTTGAATTTTTTCTTCATTTGTGTGTGTGTGTGTGTGTGTTTATACGCGCGTGTGTAGTGTGTGATGTAAAGATTTTTCTTTTAATTTCGAAAATTAAAAATATCTTTCTATTTATTTTCACGATGAATCTACATAAAAGATTAGGATCTCTATTATATAAATTTTTTATATTTCATATACAAATCAATGTGTGTATAATTCATATTTAGTAAATTATTTTCTAAATAATTAAGAATTAGAGTTGTAAATAAATTTTCTTTCCCTTCGAAAATAATAATGAAATATCTTTTTATTTATATCTCTGTGGAATCCACAAAACTAATTAAACCAACTTTCTGTACACGCCTATTAATAGTTGTCTGTGTCATTATGTATTTTGCGCAGATATTTTGTGTGGTAAAAAGGCTGCAAAAACGATACCGACAACTATAGATAGATGTGTAAAAAGTTACAGAATAGCACCCACCTGATAAAAGTTAAATATACTTTATTTTTTGCATCTTATTTATTTTATAAAGAAAATTCAATTACAAAAAGATTTTTAAAAAGTTACAAAAAAGTTCGTTTTAAATATAAAGACAATAAATTATAAAATTTAAACTGTTTAATAATAAATTATAATATTTTCTGTTCTTTAATACATTAAAATTATAAATTATCTTATTTGTAATTAATTTTGATGTATAAAGAATAGTAAGAAATAGTAAAAAAAATTATAATTTATTATCTCTATATATTTAACATTAACCTTTTTGTAACTTTGTAAGATACAAATAAGATTTATTTTACTAATGCAAGATTTTAATTTCACAGACAAACACACACACACACCATATTATTTTTAATTAAGTAAGAGAATTTCTATAGGTATTCGGTCAAAACGGAAATTTCTGTTACATATATAAATTCCTTAAGATTCTTCGAAATATATCCGAATATGTTATATTATATTTTCTATGTAACTTTAATTTATCTTTCAGAATTTGTTTAACTACTGTCAGACTCGAATAATTAAAGCGACTTCTCTCGCAGGTACAGCAAAATAAATTCTTTTTGCGAAATTTTGCGGAATCTTCTTCTGCTCTTATGTTTACGCAGAATCTCATAAAAGAAATATGTGCTCTCATTTTACTGGAAGTTAAACTCGCTTTGCCGTTTTTAAATATTAATCGACTTAATATAAACTTGTATCAGGCTTTATATTGTAAATTGCACACAATTTTCTGAATAATAATATAGCGATGATAGAACAGTTATTTGTTTTCTCATCTGAGAGAAATGCGTAATTTATTAGACTAATTAAATTATTTCTAAACCATAGCCAATGCATTCAATAGAATGCAGTGGTTTCATTGGGTAACACACAGTGCAATAATTACTATGTAACTGATATTACAATCCGGCAATGAAATGCAAAATTATAATAATGAATTCGATGTTCCACGATGCAAATGCAAGTAAGTTTTATATTATAATTTTTATAATTTGATGTCTACATAACATTTCTTTCGAGATTTTCGTAACTTTCCTTTGAGATATTGTAAAATCGATTTTTCACAATTCAAGAATGTTATGACGAGAATAATGAACCGCATAGAAAATTCGACAAAGGGATATAAGGAATAAAAGGAAATTATTTACTTATTCCATGTATTGAGTAACCAAGAAATCATGTTAGTTTTCCTCAACTTTGATTTCTTAACAATTTTTTCTACCTCCTGCTTTATTTTGATTGATTATTCTATCTCCTTTCACATTTTTCTCCAATTTTATCATAAATATCATAGCAAATAATCCCTTCAAAATAAAATTAATAATATAAAAATAATTTACTAATTTACGTCAATAAATAGAATTTGAATTGTAAACTATATATTATATATAATTAGATTTTAACAAGTAAATTTTTACCAATATTTACATCTCAATATTTAAATCTCATATAT
>NW_011626978.1:432698-483209 GCF_000204515.1 Acromyrmex echinatior
TATATATACATTTTTATCATAAATGTCAAATAATTGTACAATTCCTTATTACATCCAAAAATACGAAATATGACACTTCCTTAACTTTTAATGCGAAATAAATTGAAGGAACGCTCTAGATTATTGTCAGGTTTGATTTGTTGCTGCCTCGGACTGTGAGAAAATTATTATCGGTTGCGTCGCATCTGTGAATGAGAGAAAGTGCCTGGACACTCTGTACGACCGGCAGCAGTCCGACAGGTACGAATGTTTATACAGCGTGCCGAGGCGAGAACACGGTTTGCACGCTCATCGCGTATGGCAGGCGAGTTCGGCGACCTCACGCTCGCTCCTTTTCGCCTGCTCGGAAAATGGCAAATACGAGAACGACAAACTATTTCGCCTCCCTTCGTGCCAAAGGAGCTCACGTTCGAATCAACTCACACTCCTTCTAAGGATCAGTTCCAAGAAGAGCACCATTGACGCGTGACAATACTGCCCCGACAAAAGATACCGATCCCCGTTTATGATATTACACTCGCACTCGAATAATTCAGGGACAAATTTGAATGCTAAACGAAGTCAAATTTACGCGAATGATTTTCACGAACTCGATAATTTATTGATTTGGAGTACTCGATATATCGATATGTTCTCATACATCTGATAACGATGATAATGGCATCAATTTCAATAGCTCGAAAATGTCATCGTAATTTTTGGGCTGTCAACACATTGTGGACACATAACAGCATTGAATTTTAATATAAATGATTGAGTGACAACGAAAACTCTCAAAATCACTGAGGATTAAAGTCTTGGAAATGAGATTTTCATTTTTAGATCGACAATATATAATATGTATAACATAATTTTAATATAAATTATATCATGTGATGCATTTCGATTTTAGCTTTTAAATTTTCCGCGCAGTGCGACATAATTAAACTAATTACAGACATAATTATGGATTTTAATATAGATGATCAAATAACATATTAAAGAACATGTCAAATAAATAATATCCAATCCTGTTTTAATTTGCTTTAATTTGCAGATATTGAAAATAATGTTATTCATATATTATAATTTCTTATGACAAATTTTGATTTTTAATATAAAGCTCACAAGGAAAGACTCACATATATATTTCACGGATTTTGATCAGCTTTTGCGTAATTATTCTGGGGGAATTATTTAAAATAATCCTTGTGAATTACACCTTTGCATATTTTTCGAGAGAATCGTAATTTTAGGTTATGACGGATTGCTTTCAAACCTCTCCTCCTCTTCGTTTAAACTTATTTAAAAAACTTATTTAAAATTATTTAAAATTAAAAAATATATCTCTGTCGAACATGAATGTATATAATTCGAATATAGGATCTAATAACGTCATCATGTACGACTCCTACCGTTTTACGGATGAGAGGTGTCCATTCGCGAAGTTGAAATCAAAGAATGCCAATTTTCTCAAATTTTCTCAATTTTCGAGCCTAATATATATTTAAATACATAAAAATTACTTATTTTTTAAATATCAATCGATATCCCCAGATTTGAAAGCAATCCGTCGTTGAATTGACCTAAAATCATGATTTTTTTTCGAGAAATATGCAAAGGTGCAATTTATTGCTGCTTTACGGGAATTATTTTTTAAATAACCCCAAAATAACCACGCAAAAGCTGATCAAAATCCGTGAAATACATATGTGAATCTCTCCTTGTTAGTAAGTACATTATGTATCTTCTGTTTTATAATTATCAAAAAATATTAACTCTATACTACAAACTGTCAGTATTTTGCAATGAATATTTCAAGTCCTCGTGAATGTAAGATTGAAAATAGGAAATTTTGTACATCACATATTTTCTCGAAAATAGTAAATTTTATATGACATATAATTTTCTACTTGTACGAGCAAACTTTCTGAAAATCAATAATACAGTAACCCTATCTCGCAGAACAAGATTGACGAAGAGATTTTTCCTTAAAATCGAGGAATTTCATTGAAAAAAAGTCTAATAACCAAATATTGAATAAAATAATCAAGTGTTCAGTTAATGTAAAAAATAATTCTAGTTTCTTAAATATTACCAAACTTAATAATATAACCAACCGTTAGTAATACTTATCTATTAAATATTTATAATAAAGTAAAATTATTTTTTATTATACTAACTATTAATATAATTAAAGGTAATTTTAACATTATTAATATTTTTTATTAAATATTTAGTAAGTATTATTAAACGATTGGTATTATTAGGTTTGGTAAAACTTACTAATGTTTTGAAAAATAAAATTATTTTTGATTATATGTATTAATCGAACATTTGATTGACAGTATTTTACTCAAGATTTAGTAATCTATTATTAAATTATTTTTTCATTAAGGTGATCAGTCAAATGGAATCATATTATGATGCTTACAAATAAAGATTGCAAGTCAAGTAACTGCTTTTCTTTATCTTTCTCAGCTGACGATGCTGAAAAGGGCGGCAGTTTTTATCTCGTGATGCACACAAGACGCGCAGCATTGTATGTAATAAGAGAGAGCAGATAACGGTTCGAGATCGTCAAACTGTCAGCGATGAAAGAGACTGAGTTGATAGATAGTTGGGGCATTTAAAAGTAATGGGATGTACCAAATCTAGAACGAGCATTTAGCTTGCTTTAAACACTCATAAAAACTGTTAATTAAGGAGTTAGCCCACCCTTGAGGGATTTGAAAAATCAAATTTTTTTGCTTCAACAGTTCGTTTTTAGAAATACAATAAAAATAGTTTTATAACGAAATTGCATTTCTATCATGCTGCTAGAACTATTTTAGCGAAACGCCTTGCCGCACTGCCAAGCCAGCCGAGACACCAAAGGTTCCAAATATTTCGGAGCGTTCCTTATTTACCGCAGATATATACGACTATGTATCTTCCGAAAAATACTTCTTGCTCGATATATAGATGTCACTACAATCATACAGCCGTAATAGCGTCGGTTTTAGTGTTTACAGATATTAGTGTGTATCTGGAAATCGCGCGCATAATGTCATTTAGCAACGTTTACAGTAATCTGGAAATATTTTTAAATTATGGCGAGTAAAAATAAAATATATTATACTAAAAAGGATTCGCGAGATTGTGGTATCGCCTGGACGTTCTTGTAGGAATAGCATTAGCAGTACGAGAAAGGTATTAAATCGATATCAGATGGAATAAGAGAGATTAAGAGCACCTCCGTAAAAAAAATGAAGACTTCGAATATAGAGTATAACAGAGATACCTCCGGCTTTTGAGAATATCGTTTTATTTTGATTTTCTAATTGCTTTTACTACATTATCACAAATATAATATATTATATTGATATATATTAGTAATGCAAGCAATGTGGAATAAAAGTTACTTTCAATGACAAAAGTAAGCGAGGTTTAAGTTATTAAATCGTGGTGAAATGTGAAAAATGCGATCCAACTGTCATCAATGCTATTCACTATACACTTATTGAAAAAAGCATACGATATAAATTGCCGTATTATATTTGCAATGAGACTGCTTGGTGTTGGTCTTCATGGTATAACAAAATTCTGCGCTTTTATGGATTTGCCGATCCAATATTTCGGTCTTCCTATAACACTATTATTGAAAATATTAGGTCATTTAAAAAGTATCCGCAGTTTTTTGTTCAATTTTTGAATGAAAAAACCGCGGATACTTTTTAAGTGACCCAATATTTCCACTGTTGCTCATGAAAAGTTATCGAAAAAAGCAACTGCTGAAGAAAAAAAACTTAACGAAAAAAATAAGCACAATGATTTAGCGATATTCGGTGATGGATCGTGATGCAAGAGAGGATTTTCATCTTTGTTCGGCATCGCTACATTGATTGGACTGGTGAAATTGTAGATGTTATTATAAAATGTAAATATTGCAAAATGTGTGAGTACTCGGAGAAGAAAACAGACTCTGTTGTACGAAGAATGGACAGAAAAGCGTCAATGCCAAGCAAACTATCAAGATTCATTCAGTAAGATAGAAGTGGATATCGTCGAAATTTTTTGCCGATCTGCAGAATTACATGGTGTTATGTAACTACATTAGGACGGAGACAACAAAACAAAAGGCATATTAGATCGCGAGCTTTACAATTGAATTTGACAATTTGACTGTGTGCAAAAAGGAGTGTATAGGCCACGTGCAAAAACGCATGGATACTCGGCTTAGAAATTTTTAAAAAAATATTAAAGATCTGGGCGGAAAGAGTAAGCTTACCGGAAAATTAATTGATGAACTTGCACTTTATAGCTTGACAATCAGGCGGAATGTCGATTCAGCCGAAAACATGAGAAAAGAAATCTGGGCAACATTGTATCATAAAATTTCAATTGACGAAAAAATCGCAATACGATTTTTGCCGTGTCAGCGAAAATTCTTGGTGTTCTTAAATCAAAAAGCAAAGGCAATTAATAATAAGCTTTCAGAATACAAGCATAAAGCACCAATGAAACATGAGTTTTGTTGTTGTTGATGTTATAAAACCGATTTATGAAAAGTTGAGCAGTGATGAACTTTTATCAAGATGTTTAGGAGATTACCTTCACTTTCTCTCTCAAAACGACAATGAAAGCTTTAACGCGATTTTGTGGGCTTCAAAATCTTGTGCAAGTGAGAAAAGAGTAATTGACATTGCAACAGATATTGCTATTTGTAATTTCAATGATGGATTCAGAAGCATAATGGAAATTATGAAAATTTTGAACCTGTGGGACCCAAATGTTATAATTTTTGTTTTGAAGAAGCGGACGCACAGCGCATTAAAGCAATCGAGTACAGTCTTATGACGCGGATGCAGCAAAAGAGGCCAGGAAATCGTTATTGTCAAATAGAAAGGAAGTTGACGAAGCTGATATAGAGGCGGAAGTTTTAAGGAGCAGGTATCGCAGACTAAAGATAAAATAAAAATTTTTATTTCTATAGACAAAAAAATCCTCTTGAAAAACTTTAACGCGTTTTTCTCAAAACAGCATCTTTTAAATCGGTTTGCAACATAACTCTTATAGTTTTTGTCCAATTTATTTGAAATTTGCATCGGATATTCTTTAATACGCTCTGCAAAAAAGTAGGTTTTTTTTCAAAATATTGAAAACTTTTTTTGCAATTAACATTTTTATACGTAAATTTCGGACAAAAATGCAAGATTTTTGTAAAGTTGCCATTTTAAGAAAAATCAATATTTTGAAAAATTCCTACAAACTTCTTTAGTCTTTGATATGTAGATAATGAAAATTCTTTATATTCTGTTCAAAGTTAAACTGTATGATTGGAATCCTATACACCGATTTGGAGTTGCAGAAAAAAAGGATTTCGCAAGTGGATCAGTACGCCGCTATTTTGAACATAAAAAATTGTTTAAATTTTTTTCTTATTTGTTATATATGTATATTAAAACCCTCTAAGCAGATTTTAAAAAATTATTTATTTATCCACAAAAAATTCTCAAAGATAAGTATCATTTTAGGGATGAGCTAACCCCTAAAACTGAAAAATTAACTTTGACGCAGTTTTACTAACTTACACACATTTACAATAAACATATAAGTATGATTTAAGAAATATCGACACTTTACTATTACATTAACATCGTATGCACACATACTCACAAATTTTCTAGGACACTAATTTTTCATGTTAAGTATCTAAGCCTAATTCTAAGAAGTCAACGTTATTTGTTCATGTAATCCGCAGTTTAAATCATTCTCATTTTGTTCAAGTACACTACAAAATTTTTGTACGAAGCAAATATTGGCACAAATTGACAGGTCTAAACGTTATTATTGAATTAAGAACAGTAATTCACATGAACAAACAATGTCAAGTTCTTAGAATTAGAGCTGAACTTGAAGACTTAGAATTAGAACTTGAGCTAATATTAATAGTCGATTCTTATTTTAAGATCGTTTTAATGTCTTAAGATGCTAACAATTGCTCTGTGATTGGTTTATGACATCTTAAAACTATACTTAAGATGGTTTTAAATATAAGATTCGACTATGAATACCGGCCTTAGACATCTAATCAACGAAAATATGTTACAAAAATTTATGTGTATGTGTACATACAATATTGATGTAATAGTGTAGATGCATCAATGCTACGTAACATATGTGTGTAAATCCTATTGAGTCGATAAAATAGATGATTTTAGAATCCTCTTAAGCAATGTCTATGAGATTTTACAGCACAAAACTTAAGCTTTAAACCTCAAACCGTAAGAATGTCTATACGAAGTTAGCTCTCCACTTTTAGAACGTATTTTAAAAATTTATATTGAATTGTGCTAGAGAGATTTGTGCTAAAGTATTACCTTTAAATAATGATAACAACAGAAGTTATGACAAAAAATAATTTTTAACAAATCTGAACACAACTAACGTTACTAAACTTAACTTACGTTCGAATCAGTTATTTAAACGGTATAAAAGCACTCAGTTGTGCTAGCCTAGCACAAATAAACGTTCAGATTCCAACAATATTAAGGGCATTTTATTCTTCCTTCACACTTGATTTTTTTATTCATAAATCGTGTTTACAGCGCTTCGATGTCGACAATATTATATATCTGAGTTGTGTTAGCCTCAGCACAACTTTCGAATTTGTTGACACAACAAAATATTAAGGACACTTCACTCTGACAAAAAAAAATGTTTTTTTTTCCATTTTTTAACATATTTTTCATTACGATATTAATATTTGAGGACAATGCAGCACAAATCTAGCACAATTTAGCATATAAAATACATTAAAGTAGGAGATTAACTTCGTATAAATAAAAGCTTTACGTCTTAAAAGCTTATTGTAAATGCCACTTTAAACATCAGGATCAAACGATATCAATATTATGTGGGATTTACGATCAAAAGCACATGATATTACATGATGAATCAGATACGCAGGCAAACATATCGATCTCTTCATCATTATAACCGGCGCAATTGGAATTTACCTCTCGTTTGATCCGATGCAATTCGCAGATTAATTAATATAAAATGAATTAATTACGTAACGGCAAACGAGATTGAATTGCATTGACCCTCGTTACGATGTACACGATCGTTATATTACGTCGCGTAGTGCTGTCACTGCGCCGTGTTTTAATCATTGAAAATTATTAAGGAGAAGTTTCGTAAAGATATAAAAATTTTCTCGCATTTATTCATTTTCAAGCTTATTATTTGAAGTTTTTCGCTATTTAAATGAAAAATATAAACGGAGAAAGACACAGATAAGAAAAATTTAACATTCTTTTGTCATATCCTCATTTGCAATCTTGTAATTTTATTGTCAAATAATAAAGTGTGCTATAAATTGCTTTGCTAAGCACAAAACAACATTATATCAATAACGTTACATCAACGTTATAATTTCTTACTCAATAATATAACTGTTACGTACAACATGTGTCACGTTTATATTTTGTTGACTGGGAAATTATAATATTGATATATTGTCATTTTGTGTTTAGCAGAGTATAATGATTCTTAAAAATTTCTTAATATTCACATAATAAAAAAATTCCAAATATCTTTATTATAGATAATTACATCAAAGGCTAATTATAATGCATAAATATAAAAAAGTCAATTTAATTATAATATTGTCAATGGCTATTATTTTTAAATATGTTAGATAATGTGTAAAATATGAAAAATAAAGAGAAAAGCGTTTTCTTCTATTTATACGGCAAAATGTCAAGATTATTTTTACCAAAGGACTTATTTGTCTCTTCTGGAAAGATCTGACATAGATTATTTATCCAGTAAATCATAATAATTCCTTTTATTATTGCATTACATTCCTGTTTTAACTTTGCTTCTTTAATTTAAAAAAATGGAATATTCTACAAATAATTCAGATTATATATAAATATTTAAAGACACATCGTTTAAGAAAAAAATTTTAGAATTCTTTTTCAAGAATTTATTTGTTTTTATAAGTTATACAAGATAAAATCTTTATACATATATATATATTCATATAATTTAAAGAAAGAGAGAGAGAAAGAATTCCTGAAGAGATTCAATTCTTACTCGTCTTTCCTATGGCAAATTTTCAATTATGCTCAACTTATAATATGTATATAAAATCCAGCCAAAATGTCATTCAAATATCATAAAAATCCGAGAAAGATTACAAGCAAGCCGAGGTACTGAGATAATAATCTCAGGAAAGTTCCCTCTTTCTCTACGGAGAGGGAAAGCACGTCGCTGGTCGATTATTTTTTCTCCCCTATGAAACAGTTATTGTACCGCGATGAAGAACGGGTCAATGCGGCATAATAACCTCGTAATAAATTGCTTTGAGCATTAAGCGTGCATTTAATGCCGGCACACGTACACCCCGTTGTACACGAGATTTATCGCGCCATTCATAAAGTATCGGCTATAACCCTCTCACTGGTGATGAGGATATGTTACGTTAATAGTGATGTACCAAACCAACTAACGTCGGAAGGTTTATACGCGATGCCAAGCGGTACGGAGTTTAAAGGGCCCTCTGAATTAATACTCTGGCTGCGGTAATACCCGTATTCGCATAACCGGATCAAACCTCAAGCAAGGTATGGCGCACAAATGTATATAGCGTGGTCGATGCAGCGCTTACGATGGGTAATATCGCGAAAGTGAACTTCTTGCATCGTGGAAATGTTAGAGAAAACATCCGTGTACTAATTTTGAATTTTTAGGACCAAGGGATTGATTGGTCATAATGAAAATATCTGCAGATTTCTTCTCGGGAGCTGATCAGAATTTATCTCAATAAAAATAAGAGAGAATTATTTATTAAACGTTCGAGTTTTTAAAGACAGAGTAGGGTGGAGTTATTCCGTCTGTTTCAATTTTAATATGAAAATTTATGATGGCAAACAATACCTTTTTGCAGTTATGTGCAATTATATTATACAATCATGATTTCTTCTTGAGAGCACAAACACATCTTTAAATATTCAATATGTGCTATTCAGAAACGAACATCGCGAGAGATGGACGAAAAACTTCTAATATGCAAAAAAGAGAAATAAATATTATAGTTTATTAATAGCTTGATATTGTATATATAAACTTATATGGCAATAATTTTTATTCTTAAATTTAACCCTATTTATTTTCATTGTTCATAATTTTTTATATTTCTATAGATCTTAATCTATTTTTTATGAACTTTTATGCTTTTATTATTGATGTTGATAATCGATATATAAAGAGGGAACGAATACAATTACAGGTAGAAACTATTAGAAGCACAAAGTTTTCCCAGGATTAAAATAAACTTAGAAGAGCGAAATTCGATAAGCAGAAATCGATATCCTGCCTCTATAGTTTCCCATTCAATTTTCATCGGTAGACTGCTCTTAAAATGAAGGGTAGACTGCTCTCAGGCGATTGTCACCACCACTCGGAAGTGGTTTTGGTGTCCGACCACTTCCGGCAGAATGGGCTTTAAAACATCACTCGAGTTCGATGGGAGACAACCTGAGAACCAGACATATCTTTGAGCGGAAATACGAGTCGTCGTTTTACGAGACACATTGTGGTTCCACGTAATCCTAAACGACGCGAAACTTTAAATAACACTACACTTTTCGTTCTCGCCCAAATAAAAAAAATTATAAAGAAAAATAAAGATGGAAATAGATGAAATAATCGTGTGTGTGTGTATGTGTGTGTGTGTGTGTGTGTGTGTTTACGGGATCACATTAATAATTTATTAGGTGTTGGAATTAATTCGTAGCGTTTTTTAATGAAAGAATGTTATTTATTTCACATGAGCATTAAAAAATACATTAATGAAAGTACTTCCCATCACTTGTAAAACGCTACGAATTAATTCCAACACCTAATATATAAATTCATATTAAATCGTTTCCTCGTTAAAATGTATCCAATTCTTCACTCTCTTCTATTAATTTGTAATTTTATATTTTATAACAAATCTTTCTCCCCTACGTGATATTTTCCTGCTGTTTGTCCAATTTTCTGCTTTAAAAATTATAGCGCTTCATTGTCGAAACGTTCTGTTACGATACACATACGATCACAACGTCCAATTACACGGCGTCGTTAAAAAACAGAAGGGACTGAAACCTCAAAAAAAAAAAAAAAAGTTATTTTCGAAAACAACCTCGAGGCATTTATTGTGCAAACAATCGTCTCGTACGAGCGAGGTAGTACTTTAAGTTGCAAATGATTCTCGTGTTACATGAGCGCGTCGAATTTTCTTGCATCGCGGAGCAGAGAACAGATCGGAGATATTGTGTGATTACGCAAGTCGCGACCATCATACATTGTATCAAGCCGTGGATGATCCGCCGGCCTAAGTCGTTTCGTTTCCCCACGTTCGGCTCAATTTTCCGACGCAACATGTAATTTCGTGGCACCCTCGGGCGAGAGTTTTGTATATAGCGTTGCAGACCAGTGTTTCTCAAACACACCTTTCATTAAATATTTTCTTTTATCTCTTTTTACATAAAAAGATATAATTAATACTAGCATTGTTACTAACATTAAAGATATTATAATAATTTTGATTTTGTGTGTGTATGTGTGCGCGCGTGCGTGCGTATGATTTATTATTTTATTTCATTTAAATTTGATTAATTTTACGCTGAAATAAGAAGTGCTTAATTTTAAAATATTAAATTTTAATACCTTAAAATGAAGCACTTTTTTCAGTGTAAAAGTATTAATTAAATTTAAATAAAATAAAATAATAAATTATATACAGCACGCACACACACACGCACGCGTTAAAAATATTTTGTTCTTGTCTCCATTTTTTAAATACTTAAAGATGTATTAGTTTTAAACTTTTCTCATAAACAGAATACTATGTGTTTAGATTTAAAATACATACTGTGTATTTTTTTCAATTCATATATGGTTGTCACCCATCGGAAACCTGAATAATCTTTTTCGGATCTGCTGTTACAATTTATTGTTACAACGCAGCATCTTGCAATTTACATTTACTCTGTCACCACATATTTGTCAGTAATCGTATTATTACCTATCAATCAAGTGGAACCAAAATGCATGGGGGATGAAAATACTTACATCTCTAGTAACTTACTAGAGACAAAACATTTTAATGTCTTAAAATTAAACACTTCTTTTTTCAGTGTGTTGTCATGGCATCTATATTTGAATGTCGTGTAAAATTTGCAAGAATCCTGTCACTCATTTGTTAATGACACGCTTATTTATTCGATTAAAAATAATTTTACTAAGTATTTTTAAGACATTAAAAAAAACAATAAAGTATTAAAATAATACAGTGATTTTTTTATTAACTTGAATGATGTAATCAGCAGAACAGTCAAAGATCAATTTAGATACAAACAATTTTGTATCATAAATAGCAATACAAATTTTTTAAATAAAATCACATTCAATTCATAACAAATGAGGAATATAAAATTGAATAAACTACTGATTTTTATCAATAAAAACAGTTTTTTTCTGAGGTTTTTTCTCATTTTTGACTCAAGAAAAAAACAAAATAAAGAAAATATATAACTAAAATGAAATTGGATTGCATATGCCTCTTTCTTCTAATAATTCTTCTAATAATTCTTTTCTCGCTTGGCTCAATTCGAGAAACACTGTTGTAGAGGGTTCGAACGAATCATTTAAGGGTTGTTAATTCCGCCGCGAGAAAAACACGGACAGTGAAAACGAGAGAGAACATGCAGATGCAGCCAGGCATGCACGTACTATTCTCTTATGCGTTTCCCGGACAATATTCACCAGTTTGCTCACGCTAGAAAGAAACGACTGTTCGCGCGTTTGCTGGATACTTTAGCGAGACGTGCAATTACTTCGAATGAAAGAAAACATGTTTATGAACTTACGCAGGAAAACGGAAGAGATGCCCGCTGACCTGGAAAATCTCGGAAAATACGAAGAAACGTGTGACAAATTTCCGCATGAATTGCGTTTCATTAGTCAGTAGTGGGTATCATTATGGATCAAATTATAAATTAATTATCACATAATTGTCTCGTATAATTAAATTATAAAATAGTATTATTTATAGACATTGTTTTTTACTATAAAATAATAGATAAAATATTATATTATTGTATATTATCTGCATATAGAGGAACATAACACATACAATAAAATACATTTACTACGAAAATTAATTTACTTAAATTTTATAAACTTTGCACATAAAGTCATTTATCATTGAATAAATGTTAAAAAATGCTTTTAAGGCAAACTCTTAAATACATTTAAATATTATATGTTACATATTGATATATGCGCAAATAATCGCATTCTTCAATTCCAATAAAATTACATTTCTCAATATCAAAAATAAATACAAAGAAGAAATTTAAATACTTATCTTGCACCTTCTGCGCTCACACACAAAATGCAGCGTGTGGTCGATTAAAATTATCCGACAGAATTTACATTCTCACGTCGCGCGACAGCGACGATTGTGTCCTAGTCGTCTTTGGACGCAGATGAACTTATATCTGATCTTTTCACCTTTCCCCACTGCTGACGAAACACGGAACCGCATCGTGCAAGTCGTGAATCGAATTAAAAGGTTAATGAAAACAGGCGCTTTTATTTTGATAAAAGTGCGTGTGAACTGCGAATAAAATTGCCCGCGAAATTTTGCATGAGCCACTTGTTTGGATGCACAGTCGAATCTTTGTATCTCTCGTCAATATATGACTCAGATTTCCTTACATATTATTTTATGATTGAATGAAAATCGCTCACGATTTTCCTTATTCTGTAAATCAATTTTTTAAATTTCTATATTCATTAATCTCTAATATTGAACATATTACTCTTTTTCCTTAAAAGTGACACAACTCAAAAAATATAATTTTCGAATTATTACAATGAATGAGTTGCATAACCCTTTTTAGAGCTGTGACAGTTTTAACAACTTCATTTTAAATCACCCTTTTTGCGAACATTTTTTTATGAAATTAAATTAGTTCACTTTAATTATAAAAAATGAATTAACTTAATTAAAAAATCGTCAAACTCGTCACAAAAATGATGATTAAAAAAAATCGTTAAAATTGTCACAATTGTTAAAAAAAAAGATGATTTTTTAAGAATTATGAAACGGAAGTGACAAAAATAACATTTGAATATGTTAAAAATGTATATTTCTTGCTGATATTATAGGATTAGTCAATAATATATTTTCTGTCGATATTGATTAATTAAAAACTACTAAATTTACTTTTAATTTGAAAAATAGGTTTTCCCTTTTTCTGAAAATTTAATTTGTTTAATTGTGTCATTTTTTAAACAAAAGAGCTTGCAATTGCACTTACAATTTATTGAATTTATACAATTATTTCCTATTTAGAAAGAATAACTACGAATATAACAAATACTGAAAATGCAATCAAACTTTTAAAATAATTACGAAAATGCAACCAAATAATTTTTTTCCTAACCAAACACTTTGTATTATTTCTCCCAAAATTCCATTTATGTCGTTAGAGAGAATATTCGAAACGTAAAAGGTGTGCCACATTTTCATGAATGAAACGCACGTAATCGATTGCGACACTTCTTGTGGTCTGAATGACAAGAGTTTGAGAATGAGCAGCACGTCGCAGCGCCTTCTTTCTCTCCTTCCTTCTTCACCATCGCCGTGCCGCTGTGTTGTAATCTACGAGAAACAAGTCATTACCTTTTTCAACGTGCTTGGAGAGTCTCGATCTTTCAACTGTCCGACATAACAAGAGAACACTCGAATTTATTTGCATTGAATTGAACCGATGAGGAAAGATGATTAATAATGTTCTTATGTCGTAGTTAAATATATATATTATGGCTTCGTGTCAATATTTAATTATTTCATCACACTAGCTATTTCTAATACTTAATATCTCGTCTATTCTAAGTGCGACCTCATTTATGTTATCAAACAAAATTAATATTGACATGTCCTAGTTTTAATTTATCAAGCTACCGTTCTTGTAATACAATTTAGAAACAAAAGTTTCCTAAAGACATTCGGAGAATTTAAGAACGTAATTAAAAAATTATTTTGAAAAACGATTAATTTTTTGCACAAAAGCCCCTATAGATGAATTACATCTCGCAATAATTCTATATTTCATCAGTAAAATAATGAAGATCAATTGATTTCGATGGGAAACAATTAATGCTGGAGTATTTCGTTCAAATCAACAGAATTATTATTCTAATTTATCGAAAACTGTAAAACTAGTAGATGCAAATGAAACTGGATGAAATTTTGAGATTTTTGAAAATGGGGTGCCAATTATCGACGAAGCAACTCGACTTTGGTGATCCACTCAAGGAAAACGATGGCTGCTAAAAAATTACTTATTGCCTATTAAAGAACACTCTCGCAACGCGTCGAGCCGCCTTTGTAGCGTCCCGACGCGACGAAGCGCTGGTCTAATGGATGCCCTTGTCATACGATGACGACGGCGACGAGACGCCGAATGCATTTAGAAAGGTCGTTAAGAATTTTTTATAGGAGTATGCTTGTATGTACGTCATCCAATATCTCGAGGGTGAGAAGCAAAGGATCTCTGCACCCTCAAGCGCTCGAGACCCTTCGAATCATTATATACGGTGATACATATATCATCCCCCTTAATCTCGGAATTTTTGAGAATAGAATTGTTTCTAAGCTAAAATAATTCCAATTTCCACAAAAAAAAAAGAGAAAAACAAGTCTTTCACTTTGTACAATTAAACATAATAATTTTTGCAGTTAAAAAAATTAGTCAATGATTTTCAACAGAAAATTGTCAGAATGACTAATTACGATAAAAACGTCGCGTGTTACCATTACGCAGTGTACAAAGCGAATGATTCATCATCGTTACCCTCGTCACGCAACGAGTAACATCGAAGGGTTACTCACTTGTACAATTCACGTGCTGCAATTTGCAGCAATACTCACGAAGCATTTATTGAATTCTCAATATTTTATTTTAAAGATAGAAAGATATATTTCTTATATTAGAAAATGATGTAGCAACGCAGGATAATCGTCTACTAACTGCTCCGGATTGAGTCATGTTAACAGATTTATAAAATAGAATGCATCTCGTAGAGGGACGACGAGCTCGTAAATTTGCTGACATGCTTACGGATTCATAGTTCGATCAAAAAGTTCTAAATGGGGCTATCACTCGTGTATTCATTAGCCGTCAGTATAATCGGCGTCATAAATCTCGTCGATGGAACACCCTGTACGTAAGTGCGGTGAACCAGCCGGCCGGCAGAAACCGTGGAAGGTGGTGCACCCGCGCAATGTTGGTATTTATAGTCGTCATCGTTGCCGTTTGCTCTGTATTATCCCAATTTGCTGTGTATCTCTACGTCCTCCAATTAGCAGATTAGTCGATGCAGAACGCCCACGCAAGTCGTGAATTCCAATTTCTCGACGGTTCATTTATTCTTAACGAAAAGCCACAGATTCGACAATATAGTCGGCTCACTAATATATTTTTAGAAAAAAGGAAGGACGAATTTTATGCGAAACCAGGCGACGTACAGGGTGGGCCATCTATTGGTACGTTTTTAAAAATGCGATCAAATGAGCATACATTGATATTTTTTATTAATTTTTTTTTTTGTTGTGAAGCTAAAAGTATCCGCGTCAAGAATGAAAAACGATTTCGTTCATGTGGCTCCCTCTACTGGCCTTACAGTATGCCATTCGGTCACCCCAATTATTAATGACATTTTGGACTACCTCGGCGCCAATTTCACTCAAAACAGTCGTAATATAATGTCATCCACTAACATCCCTTTCTCACGAACTTTCCTCACCAATTTGCGTATAGCTCCTTCGGTGGGTGCTCTATCACGACCCATATTTCTTTTCAAAATTCGTACAGTTTCGGCGACACAGCACTGACTTTGAAAATAAGTTTTTAAAATTTCAAAACGCTCTTCAAGAGAAAACATGTTGTTTCGTGCCGCGGACGGTATGACTAATAAACTGTCAAAATTTCGGGTCTGTAGCTCGTTCGGTGTTGCCATACGACGAAATTCAAAAACGTACCAATAGATGGCCCACCCTGTATATTAATAAATTCTTATTGACCAATTATTTATTAATGACAAATTTCTTTTTATACATACAGAAATTCAATTTCGATAATCTTGCATTTAACGTATATGTACAGAACAGTAATGCAGTCCAATAATTCTGATTGATTGACTCTCTATTACTTTTTCGAGATTCCGTTATCTGAAAATCCGACTGTCATGGGACACCACCATTAGTGATTCTTTAATATGATTGATTCTTACACTTAGATCCAGCAAAAAGTCAAAAATTAATCATATTAAAGAATCACTTAGTGTTAATTGATTAGAGTTTTCTCTATTGAACTCAGCCACTGTAGTTCCTATACACTTAAATCGAGCAAAAACTAAAAACAAGAGCCAATCACATTCAAGGATCGGATAAAGTTCCGAAAGGATGAACCTCCCGATTTTGTGTGACATATATGGAATTGGCATATTTAATCTTAAATCGTTAATACATGGAGTTTATATACGCAGTGCGACAAATATGTTCCGAGACAGGGCCTGAAAATCATAATTGAAACATATCTGAGAGTACAAAGCAAAAAATTATGCTGAAATTTATTTTAAAAAAAAATACAACCACGATCTAATGAATATTAACTAACTCCAAATTAAATTTTTTATTAATATGAAAAAAGGATAAAAGAAAGAAATATCATTGACACCGACATTCTATTTATAGGTAATATTTCTTAAACAAAAGCTAAAAATAAAATTTTGGAAACATAAATATAAACTAGAAAGTATCTTGTATCAAATAATATGGCAGTTTTTATAACTTTATACTGTTTGCAATTTTGCAATAGTTAACTTTTTTGTAAGATAAGCAAAAATGAGCGTCTGATAAAATAAGCTCTAAAACTGTAGACAGTAATATATTCCTATTCTTTTTCTTTCACAGAAGTCATCTGTACAAAATATCTTCGTGAATGTATTTATATAAGATTTTCTAGAATATTTTCACTTTGATATAAAACATTTTTTGTATATAAATGGTCGAAAAGTCTCAAGTTCGAACCCTGACTGAGATAATATTTCTTGCAATAAGTTCTTTACAGTTTTTCTAATTTAATTTAGAAGGATTATTAGCGTTTCAGATGTTGTGTTGAAAGTACGAAAAATTATCAGCGCGCAATCATATCCGAAATAAATTGATTTAATAAAAAATATATTATATTATTCAAAACATCTAACTTTGACAGTGTTGGCGTTTTCTATTATTTGATTTTTTGTAGATTTATGTGCATATCTTATGTTGTTCTGCAAGACGCAAATATAACACAGCAATTTCTTTTTTGAAAATTTTTCCATAAATACATAATTGTCTTCAGCTCCAATAAGATTATCTAACGTTATATAGTTAATGCAATATTATAAAGATTAAGTTAGCTTATAATCTGTTTTATAGAGATATGCCGCATCCCGATTTCATATTTGAAATTATATCATGAAAAAAATAAGAAGAAAAATATAAATAAAACTGATTTAGAAAGCTATAAATATTTAATCCTGGTTCTACATTAAAGCCATTGTACATAAAAGTTTTAATCGTAACCGTAAGATCATAAAAAGCCATAAATTGATTACTGCGTCGGGCCTGCAAGCATTGACGCGTCTTGTGCGCAGAATCAATGCGAGTGAAACATCATAACCTCAAAGCCATGATCATAATCGCAAGATTCCGTTTCGTCGAAAGATTGCGATTAACGCCTTATGATCAATCATGTGACATATCGCTTGCCTCGACAGTAGCTAATCAATTTGTCGCTTTTTATAGTCTTACGTTTACAACTAAAACTTTTATGCACAATGGCTTTTATACCTATTTTACAATAGGATCGTAAATCGTAAGTCGTAAGAAATTAGCCAATTATAGTTGAATACGAAAAGAATAATCAACTATGACTGATTAATTTTTTACAGCTTACACGGCTTGGAGATATTGTAGAACAGGCTTTAGCATTACAGCATCGCAAGTATTGCAGTCCAATCAGAGTCGAGCAGCTTGACATTGATTGAACTGTAATGCTTGCGATGCTACGATGCGAATGTAGAATCAACTTAAATCGATATAATATTATCAATAACATAGTCACTATTATTTAAACTACGCAATTTGCAAAAAAAATCGTAATAATTTACATTACTGTCTGAAGCTTGTTGGAAATCAGTCAGAAATGAGACTTTATGATAGGTACGTGGCGGACAAAAAATGTAAAACATTTTAATTGTTTTAACAACAATTACATTGAGAGTGAATGCATACATGACATGAAGAACAAAGTCGAAAGAATGGTCTTCGAATGAGGAAGTTGGAAGAGGCTCATTCGGCTTATATTGTTTTTTTGAAGACTTTGTCTCTGAACATGCTCAATACACATTAATAAGTTCGCTGAAGATGGCTCGAAAGGAGCCAAAATATTCGAGAAACAATTAAGATGAATTTAATCATCGGTTCGTAGAATGACAAATTACATTGTTAATTTGACGCACAGTAATTATATAAAAATACTCTCATTTGCCCGTATTACAAGTTTATTTCATTATTTTGATATTAGAGAAATCAATTAAATATTATTTTGTTTTACATAAGAATTTCCTATTTATAGTAGATATTCATTTTTAGCTGATTTTATATAGCAACAAACTATAAATAAATAAATTATAAGTTTTTATTTAATTATCTAAACAGATAATGTTTTTAGCAGTTTTTGAGAAATAAGAAAGTGTTTGTTTAAGAGACCTTTCTCTGCTATAACTTTCCTCTACTGTGAGTTTGACATAAAACTTACAATAGCACGAGACTATTATCATACATCTATAATTACAAAAAATTAATATTGCATGGAAATATGTAAAAAAATTTTCTCAAAATATCTATCTAAAGAGCGATTATGAAAATAAGCGTACGGGAATTTTTCCTCATATTTGTAATGCGTTCATTTTAGCATGCTATTTTGCAGACGCAAGATGTGCCATCAAATTCGTTTACTATGCTATGTCGTCGACATACTATACTGTAGAGAGTCTTCCGATGAGAAAGAGCAACGATGAACCGACTCGTCGAGACATCGCTCACTCGATGTAGGTACCTTCCTCTCTCGCATAATTTACATTTTCTGTAACCTATATACCCATCCTCTATCGTACGCCAAAAACTATTCTCGTAGTCGGTCAGTTCTGCAATTTTCGTCGTCCTTGCGTTCCACCGTTTCATGCCACAATTCGCTTCGTTTTCATTCGAGAAACTAATTGAAAGACTTACACTGGCATCAGAAAATTCCAAGCTCGAAAAATTTCAAATCAAGATACTATCTTTGGGAGTGAAATCTCATTCTAAAGACTGAAATTGAGCGAATCTTGAAAAAGAATTATTTTTTATTCAATTTTTAATTTTTAAGAGTAAAAAAAATTTTATTCTTCAGAGTGAGATTCATGAAAAGTTAACACTGAAAGTTTCATTGAAAGTTTAACAAAATGTTATGTATATGTAATTATGTATAATATTAGAACAATTATAAAAGAATATTTATCAATTAAAATTTAATTACGATAATTAATATTAAATTTTTTTATATTTTTTTAAGAAAGAAAGAGGAACATATAATATATAAAAAAATTTAATATTAATTATGATAATTAAATTTTAATTGATAAATATTCTTTTATAATTGTTAATGAAACATATGAATAATATCACATTATTGTATTATATTTGTAAATAACTAATAATACTTAATGTATACCACATGAGATAACAAAAATTACGAAATTACATTTTATTTTTTAAAATTGTACTTTTCTACCTCATTTTTTACTGACTGTATTTTATAAATAATATATAGATTTTTAAATTAAAAAATCACGTTAATTAAAAATTGTATTTCACACTTATTATTTTTACATATAAAAGCGGGACAATTTATAATCATATTCTTAATTCGGAGCAAAATATGGGATGCATTGTAAAGTAGAAAGAAGAGTTAAAATTTGAGTTTGTCGGTCTTATTTTAACATAAAAATTAAATAAATAATTGAATAGAACGAGATATTTAATGTTACATAATAAAATAAAAATTCCATTAATACAACGTGTTTCTTTTTTGTGAAATAATATCTAAAGATTGCAAAAATCCGAACAAAAGATTTTTTTTAAAGACTAAGACTTATTTTAAGATTTTATAAAACGAAATTGTGCAAAGATTGACTTTTATACGGTTACGTACGAAGTTTTACATTTATTTACTTTTTTCTTTGCTTCTTTTCTCTACTATCTATTCTTTTAAATGAAAATAAGAATAATAGCTCTTGATTACACTATCGCCCACTAGTGCAACACTCAGACAGTGTAGCGTGTTTCTTTGGCTAATGATAGGCGAACTCATTCAGTGTAACGTGTTTCCGTGGCTATATAGTGTTGTGCAAATTTTATGCACGAAGGGGTTTTGCTACACGATCTCAAAGAGACGGTGTAGAGCCAGTGATATTAAAATTTTGAAAATGGAAGTCAACCAGCAACAGAATTAAACATGATAGCATGAAGTAGTACACCATGGTGTATATACACTTGTGTAGTGCAACACTGATGCAGCACTTACAACTGATGTAGTGCGAGGTTACACTCAGTGTATCCCAAGAGAAAACGCTATAAGTTTCTGGCGTCAAATCTCCCTCTTAAAGAACAATTATTTTACGCAAACAATTACAACAATTCAAACGTGATTGTCACGAAAAAATGAAATAAGATATATCCCATACGTTCATACAAAATCTTTGATCATACGGTAATCAATTAAGTATAGTTAGCGCGCGTTTGGTAAATGATTTTGCGTGTACTTACACATCGTTGTTTCATTCTCGAGAGCGAAATTACTAATTTCATGTCATTCTGAAGAACATAAATCAACAGGATGATTCGGAATGGTAGAAATTTAATTACAGAATTGATCTAAGTGTATTAATTGTCAACATGATTAATGCACTGCTTGTTATTACCAGTATACTCTGTTTAATTGAAATTATTTATAGCATAGCTTCTATTAAATCTAAATAGATTACACAAACTTTAATAGTTCGTATATCGTAATATTTATAAAGATTGAAAACAATTAAAAACATTAATAGTCAAATCTAAAGTATTTTTAATCATGTGTAGATTTAAATTTGCTCTCTAAAGCCTTGTAAAAAAAACGCTAAAAATTTGTTCAATATTTTAGACGGAGAATTGATCTATTGCATGATAATGTGACTGAATTTTTCAAACGTTCAATTTGATAATTTTCTGTCAAGATCTTGAAAAGATTTCTAGTACCATATTGTAAAAAAGAGTCTGGCAATACCAACCAAATGTTAAGTGAAATAATTCTAATCAAAGGTAATTCAGTTAATGTAACCAAAAAAATTTTACTTTTTTAAATACTAATTGTACTTTTTTTACTAATTGTAAGTATTATCAAACATAATAAAATAATCAACCGTTTAGTAACTTACTATGTATTTAGAAAAATAAAATTATATATATATATTTGGTTATATTAACCAAATATATGAAATTATATTACTCAACATTTAATAGCTATTATCAAGATTTAGTTTTTTCAGTGTGGACATAAGGCTTAATATAGTATTAATAAGTGCAAAAACTACATAACTCTTTAAGAATGATTGTTTGTTAATAAAACGGAAATGACAATTGGAGATTTAACTTTTTGTTCCTATATAATTATACTTCATAACATAATTAGAAATATAATATCATGTTGTATTAAAACTCGCAAAATATGCAAAACGTAATTAGCGTATTGAGTAATTTTATAGAAAGTTTTATCTTATATCCAGTGTATCTTTGAAAAAATGCTACTCTATCTGTTTCAGAAAGTACATTGACTTTATATTGATTGATCTGGTCCTGTCATTACCTTCCAAAAATGTTAATATGCTATATTTGAGAACAATTTGAGAGAGAGAGAGAGAAAAAGAGAGAGAATTGGTAGAAATAATTATTTTAAGCTGAATTGTATAACTGAAAAGATATATATAAAAAATGTAAAATGAAATTGCCGGAAATAATCCTAATTTTTATTACATAAATTTTCATAAATATATTAAGCTATTCTGAATTAAAATGTATTTTTAAACTAATTTCTGCTTTTAAACTTATGTTTGTAACTAATGCGTTGGAAAAAATCGAATGTTAATAATAATAATAAATATCCTGTTGCGATAATTATTCGTGCAGGACGTCGAAAATTTTTAACAGACCCTTGAGTTCAGTCAACGCATACGCGCTTGATATACCGTGATGCGTCTGAATGCGTGCGTGATTCGAAAACAAAAACGTGGCTCGAAACGTGCGTAGCCAGATTTTCACAAGCGATGGTCCAAACGAACGTCGACTCGTTGTATAAACACGTATCAAACTGCGAACGGAACATGGAACGCGATTTCAAAGCGAAAACAAAAGAAGGATCGAAAGCTTGTCTATCCTTTGTGATCCTTTGTGAAGAGAATTTCGAAAAATCAGTCGATATTAAATTCTTATCAAAGTTACAATCATCCGTAGTATTTTACAATGAATCG
This sequence comes from Acromyrmex echinatior, assembly GCF_000204515.1. The sequence continues at coordinate 455,379 of NW_011626978.1, forward strand.
AAAGATACAGTTACAAGGCGCTTATTGCAAATAAATTGAAACCAAAATACAGGGTGGGCCATCTATTGGTACGTTTTTAAAAATGCGATCAAATGAGCATACATTGATATTTTTTATTAATTTTTTTTTTGTTGTGAAGCTAAAAGTATCCGCGTCAAGAATGAAAAACGATTTCGTTCATGTGGCTCCCTCTACTGGCCTTACAGTATGCCATTCGGTCACCCCAATTATTAATGACATTTTGGACTACCTCGGCGCCAATTTCACTCAAAACAGTCGTAATATAATGTCATCCACTAACATCCCTTTCTCACGAACTTTCCTCACCAATTTGCGTATAGCTCCTTCGGTGGGTGCTCTATCACGACCCATATTTCTTTTCAAAATTCGTACAGTTTCGGCGACACAGCACTGACTTTGAAAATAAGTTTTTAAAATTTCAAAACGCTCTTCAAGAGAAAACATGTTGTTTCGTGCCGCGGACGGTATGACTAATAAACTGTCAAAATTTCGGGTCTGTAGCTCGTTCGGTGTTGCCATACGACGAAATTCAAAAACGTACCAATAGATGGCCCACCCTGTATTTTTATAATATAAGGTATTTCTTATTCGGTAAATTCAGCGTCATCAAAAATATGTCTCGTTATATTTATTCTTCAGATTGCCAGTGTGTTCTGATTTAGGATTTTTAAGTTTGGATTAATCCGCTTGAAATAATCCGTAGTACAATTATCGTCGAAGAATGAAAAAAGTATGTATTTTTTCGCCATCCATTTCACCGTCATCATGTTGAATTGTTGTTAAGTGAGATTTCCGTCAGTGGAAATGTTGGAATCAAATTTTGAAAATGATATCTAAAACAATGTAATATCATGTAGTATATAAAACTTATTAACGTATTAAATCTATGCATACACTACTAATTCATTAGAATATATGAATATATCAATATTAAAAATACAAAATTAAAGGTTAATACTTCAATGATTAAATTTTCTTTAAAAAAAAATAGATACAGTATGCTTGTGCATCTATACACAGTAAAAACATTTTGTGCTTGTGTTAAAATCGATGTTTGTTAAAATTTTTATGTTAAATTTTTAATTTTGTTATTTTTACATAATATATTATTTTTGAATATTTTGTGTTACATTAATATTTAACATTTCTAATAATGTCCCTTAAATTAACATGTACATTTTATTCATTTATCTTAAAATTTATTTTAAAACTACATTATTTTTACGTTATTTATGCATTTATTCATAAATTGTGTTGTTTTAATACTGAGAAAAATATTAAATATTAAATATTATAATAACATAATATTTTATATTCATTTTGTATTAAATTAACCAAAATTTAAATAGATCGTTTGAAACATATGAAATATATTAAATTTCACACAAATTTTCCAACTGTGTATAACATTTACATCCGGGGTTTCCATTGACTTTACATCGGTTCGAATTTCATTCTAAATTTATGCAAAAATATTATATATATATATTATTGTTACAATACAAATCTCATAAACCATTATCAAATATATCTCAATACAAACTCACGAAGGGTTAAGCCATTTGAAAACGCGCTGTTTTCCACTTCGTTTGCTACCCATTCGAGCATCAGTCCCGCGTCTAAACCAGTCTCGATTTATCCCGCGTGTGTGACTACTCTGGTAAAATCTTAAGTGCTAATGGCCCCCTCGAGCATCCGACAAACGTAATTTCATTAGCACTCGGGACTTTCTGCTTCGGCTTCTATTTTCCACGCATTCCCCGCAAATCGACGGTAGAAAGTCTGTTTGTTGAAAATGTATTTAACTCCCTGCTAACCGATATTATCAGCAAACTAATACAATTTCAAGTGTCAATTTTTAGTCTATACAATGAAACGTTACCGTAAATAAAATTTGCATAGAAATTACGTTTCACAGAAATTACATAAAATGTTAGAGCCAAATTTTTTTCATAAACTTGAGGCATACTTTCTTCTTAGATAAAATGTTATGAAAAATGATGAAAAATATGTTATGTTTTAGACATATAAAAAAAAAGTAACACTGTACAAATTTCAATTTTTCAAATTGAAGATGAAAATTTACTTAATGCTAAAATTTAAACTTAAAAATTAAAAAAATAAAAAATCTCCTGCAATGTCCTGAAATTAACATTCCATTAAGAAAAAAATTACTTCAAGTTTATTAAGAAAAAAAATATCAAACAATGAAAAACGTTTCTGTAAAAACTAACATTAATATTTAATAATAAATATTAATATTGAGTTTCTCTTATTCTCTTACGTGTTCTGATCATATAATCTTTCAATATTATAGACGCAGAGGTGATCGTGTTAATTAGCGTTAATCAAGTTAATTAAGTTAAGCAACTATTTCTTTTCGGGCATCTCAAATTAATCGCATCAACTTTAGAAACTATTATGCCACACTAATATGCCTCGATGTCAAGCAATGTCACAATAAATTTTAAAACGCATTCCTCCGCAATCCTCTTTACGCAAAAACGAAAAGACAAGATCATAAGAGCGTAGCTACATTCTAGCGGAGCTGTTAAGCGGTTATGCTCCCGCGAAGAAAAGATCGGTCGTGGTGATACTTCTAAAATTAGCTCGCCGCCGCCGCGTAACTTCCTCTCTCTCTCACAGTGCGCGCATTCGCGAATGTCGTGCGCGTAAATTCCTGCGTGCCGACGTGGACTCGCAACCGCGCGCAAATTAATTGCCGTCGAGCTTCAGAAAAGTTGCCTCGAAAAGCGCACTTCGTGTAACTAATCCCGGTCGGCGCCATAAATTTCCTGCTACCCGCTGTTTTCCCCGCGTGTTTCCACTCTATCTCGGCAAAGATGGTGGCTCGATAATGACTTTATGTGCATACACACACACACATATATATGTGTGTGTGTGTGTGTGTGTGTGTGTGTGTTGTGTGTGTGTGTGTGTATATGTTCGTAGTATTTACGCAAGAAGTAAGATCGTGAAGAATTAGAAATGGAAATATCAATACTCGCTTTTAATATCGCTGATATTGTAACAAAAGTATAATAAAATCGTTATTTTTTCATAACTTCCTTAAAATTTGTTTAATAGATAAAAAAATATTTTCCATATATATTAAACCGGTCCTTGTTCACATTTTTGTATTAAATTTTTAGCGTATTAATTTAACATAATATGATTGTGTTATTTGAATACTTTGTGTTAAATTGACATTCAATATTTCTTAATGTTAAAATAATACAATTTATGAGTAAGTAAACAAATAACACAAAAATAATTTTAAAACAAATTGTAAGATAAATGAATAAAATATACATACATACATATTTACATATTACAAAGGTTAATTTTACTGGAAAAATATGCTTTCACACAATCTGCTTATAAAAATCAAAGTTACATTTTCTTAAATTAATTTTGTACGTGTTACATCAACATATTGATCAATATGTATGTCAGATTATTTTATAAATATAATATCTTTTCTAGCAGATATTACATTTATAAAATTAATCGATTGATTACACTTTATAAATGTAATGTCTCTCTAGTAGGCATTACATTTATAAAATAGTTGACATACTGATCAATATGTTGATGCAACACGCGGTATATAATATTTATTTCCTAGTTTCATTTTATATTACGTAGATCGTTTACATGCAAATTGTATTAAATTTATCAATTTTCCAACTAAACATTATTTAAGTAGTTTTGTAATCGCATTGTAAATCTAAGAAAAGCTGCATTTCGAAAAGTAAGATATTAATTCTATCTTTTTTTTGTATTTTCTAATATATTCAATTCTAAATCGCATTCTCAGCTATCGCTTTAACGCGATATTTCTAGTCCTGTATTCTATTAGGTGTTGGAATTAATTCGTAGCGTTTTACAAGTGATGGGAAGTACTTTCATTAATGTATTTTTTAATGCTCATGTGAAATAAATAACATTCTTTCATTAAAAACGCTACGAATTAATTCCAACACCTAATACTAAGAATGAATTTCTCATGAAAGTGGATTATTTGAATATCAATTTAACATTTCGAAGAAGAAAGAACATCGGAAGTGCATTGACTTCAGGAAACTTGGAAGCATCCGCAGATACTCCATCGAGCAGACAGCTCCCGCGGAGATTGCAGTAACATTTAATAAAGAGCCGTGATGTATCTGCTTCGGGTTATCAATCAACAGTAATTGCGCTCAGACTATGGAAATATTGATAACGTGCGATAGAGGAGAAATAGAAATCTTATTATAATCGTGATATGCGTCGGCCATACATGAGAAAATTTACATTCAATGTCACAATTTTCGATGCTGCATTATCATGCCACACATTCGGTATTATCCCTTTTTTTTCTCCCCCGTCTAATATCTCATTGATGATACAGGGAACTCAAAGTGGGCATTAATTAAAGGCCTGGCATGCAGCAGGTGTCGTGATAATTCCTTCGAATTGGTCGCGACGGGACTCATTATGTAAAGCTATGCAACGTTCGATCGTGCGTAATCACACGCGTCGGACAGAATTATTTATCCAACTGTCAATAGCGTTGTCCTCGTACATACACGGTGACACAAACCGTTAGCATAATTTATCACGCGTGGATTAGATGCATTAAGGATGCGCGGTGATTGCACGAAGCAGTTTGCTGCTTTCCTTTTTTAAGACGCTATTGATGCATTAATCTCTCTCGAGGGGAGATTTAACTTCCATGCAGTCGCGGAAACGTAACGTCAATTGCAATGTTGACACGTTGTCGATATGGCATGTGACAGTCGTTTCGCCTGTCATGCCAATGTTGACGGCCAATTATCCCACGTCATAGTTACGTGTCTCGAATTGTTTCAATACAAGCATATCACATTAATAATGATAATAAATTATCTCAACGTTTAAATATCAACAAATATTAGTATATAGTATCTGCGAGATATATATTTCAATCACACATGATATCGCAAAAAAGATAACGTCATACGATTACGTAAAAAAACTGATACTACCTTTGAAGATATAAGCTATAATATAAACTAAAGTATCACATTACATATGAAAAAAAATTATATATATGAAACGAAAAAAAAATTTATTCCGCATAAATAGTTGGAAAATTTGTATTTTTAACATATTTCACAAATCTCAAACGGCTTTCCACCCAAATTTTTGTGTTAATTTAACATAAGAATTAATATGTTACAAAGTAATATAAATATTGTGTAAAAAATTAATACTAAAAATGTAACATTGATATAATTTGTAAGCAAATTTCTTCAATAAAATTAACAACTATAATATATTAAATTAATTAAAATTTTCATTTATCTTGGAATTTACATTTTAAAATACATTATTTTTATGTTATTTGTTGACATACTCATAAAGTGTGATATTTTAGCACAAAAAATTTAGAATATTAGTTTGATATAAAATATTCAGATAACACAATTAAATGTTAAATTAACGCTCGGATATGTTTATAAATATACAACACAAAAATTGTAACAAAAGCCGGTTTTAACGCAAATATAAAATATTTTTTAATATATGTGTATGCGTAAAGACGTTCTTCATTATATAATAAAATCAGAAAAGGTTAGCGAATATGCGTTTCGACGCGTCGCAAAAGGAACGAAACATAAAAGCCACGGACTGTTAAAAATAATTTCGAGCCCACTCTCCTTTAAAAAGCGAGTGAAGAGTCAACGTTGTGAAATACGACTGTAGTTGAGTATCACTCGTTATATCGCGTCACACAAAGGTTAACGTACGTGCGGGACTCATCGTGCGATGACCCAGAGAGTTAACCCAAAGTTAACCGAGGGCAATTTCAGAATTGGTCCAGAGTTAACCCTTGTCTCCGGGAAATAAATAAATCATCGTAAGTCGAATCAAGTCCGTGCGTAACTAAGCCAATGCAATTTTCTAACTATTATCTTTTAATGCAGATTAACTTCTACCAGAAATGAATAAGATGGGCACAATAATTTTAAGTAGCTTATGAGAAAATCAAGTAGAATTTTCATTCCAAAAATTTTTACTTTTCGAACAAATAATATTGATGAAAAAAAACTTGCTAAAAATGCCTTCCTAAAAAAATATTATTAATTTTCAGATTTTCCGTTCGTTAATAATTAATAATTAAAACAAAATTTAACCCTAGTATGGTATTCATGAGTTCAACATATCCTGTGCGATTTTTTGCATTGCTTTAACTTTTTTATAATATAATTTGAAGACCCAGATTAAATTTAAATTTTAGAATTTTTTCCCAATGTGGGAAATTTTTTGCGAATTTTTTCAATAACATTTCTTCGAAGCATTGTAATTAATTGAAAATAAAATATTATTTATTTGATTCATCTGTCTTTGTCTGACTTCGAGATATAAATTTCACACATTTTGAGCTAAAAAATACGTATTCAGTTCAGAGATGTAGCGTGACAAAGTTGCAGAATCTCACAAATCCTAGCTGGAGAATTAGCCAAAAAGGAAGGTAACCAAAAATAACAATACCAAATTAGGGTTAAAAGGATTCAAATGTAAAATTATATCAGTGATACTTTGTATTGGAAAGGAATTAAAATCAGAAAATTTCTATAAGAGAAAGATTATTTACTTCTTCTTTAAGCCTATCTTCTTTTTACTTTTTACATGCTAAAATTATATAATTAATAACCCAGTAATGTAAACAACTGTTTATATTAATATAAGATAATGTTATACTTTGAAACAATTCAGATAAATATACACAAATACTGCATTTTTATATTGAATGTAGGGTTGAGTTCCCTATAAATGCTTAGATTGCAGTCATATTTAATGAGGGTATTTGCCCACGGGTCTATTCAATGTATCGTGATATAATAAATAATGTATTCTTGGCAATAAGCCGAGATTATGTTCACTTACCTTTTCGATGGCTTCCAGCGCCGCTTCAGCACTCCCAGCATGAGTAAACCGACGAAGACGACGCCTGAGCGCCAACGGGCCTCCGACTCGCAGCTACGTATCAAGCACCACTATACCAGCACTACAACCGACCACCACCGGAATCACACAACCACCAGACAACCTCGTCAATCTTCCCCAAGGGATTCCTTCTATCGGCCGCACACGAGTCACACCATGATCTCCACCGAATGAAAGTTCCTTTTTCCGCGTGCGGTCTTCAGTCTTTCACGTCACGATGATCGATCAATTTTCCGATGATCGACGCTCGCCGATTAGATGAATCGTCGTCGTTTAATCTTCACGGAATCACTTTCAGTCACGGCACGGTGGATTACGTTCTGCGGTTTTCAAGCAGCTTCTTGTCATCCTCATTACTGCATGCCCTTATTTGCCGGACATCTTCAATCAGAAAAACAACAATCTTTGAAATTGCAGAATTGTGGACACTAATGCACGTGCTGAATATTTGAAATATATTGATAACAAAAACTGTTTACACGAAAAAACATAAAGTGACGATTGACTATAACTTTCAATAAATTTTTTCATTATTTAATTAGTATTTAATATAACCTAATGTAATTTTATGTTCTTAATATTTTGTTATACATAAAATGTACAGATATTGCTGTACTTTTCGTACTCAATGTTTTTTTTTATATATCGATAACAAAGCTTACATGAAAAAAAAGACAAAGTAATGATTAATCTTAACTGCCATAAATTCTTGAATTATTTAAAATATTTTATATATCGTGTATTAGTATTCAATATAACTTAACATAACATAATAACATAAATACACAACTTCACACATATAATGTAAGTACATTTTATATTCTTATTAATATTCCTCTTTGTTAAATATAAAATGTATACTTAATTCATTAATTAAATTTATAAGAAATTTATCACACGCGATTGCCGACCGTGAAATGTAAGTAAATTGCAGATATAACTGCAGCTTGATATTATATCGCAGTGTCTGTAAGGAATAATATTGTTTCTAGCAAAAGATAAATTTTACCCGATGCTTTACGGCGTATTGTTCCGTTGATGAAAGTTCAATAACAAGTAACAATTATTCCATATGCAATCGTTAAATATACGATTTGCATGTTACGTGAGAACGACGATTCACTTTTTCCGAATTAAAGTGTGCAATTTTACGACGTAAGCACAAACTCACATATGTATTATACATATATGTATAGTACATTGCGCAATACGGTCGCAAAGATTCTATTTGCCATTCACAAAGGATCTCATAAATAATAAAGTACGTCGCTCGACAAATATTTATCCCGCTTCCGGGCTCGTAGAATAATTTATCACCCTTCGAGAGAGCCCTAGTGACGTCGCCGTGCTGTCGCGAAGGGAAATTTGATCGGTAATTCAAACGCTAACTCGAAATCTTAGGTTTGAGTACTATGCTTTAAATTTAAGCACCGATATGTGCTTTTAACTTTGAATATGGAGAATCGGCTTTTACATTGTAGTTTAATTGATCGTCGAAAATTAAGCTGCCGCATCGCGCGGAGACCAATGATTAAAGATCGCATAATAAATCACGACCCTCTAATTAAGAAGATAATTAATCGACAGCGTTCCAAGGAGACGCGCGCCTCTTTTGTCGGCTAGCGAAAAAAATTGATCTCCCTCACAAAACCGCCGCTTTTTTCTTCGGACGAAAAGTAACGGCATTCGTTTTTTCAAACTGGTTATTAGCTCCATTAATTTATTTACCTTACGAATTATAAAAATTGCTGTTACTTTACTGCGAGCACGAGAAACAGATGCTATTAGTAAAAGAAACCGTAATTAACTGCGTCTTAATAGCGTGCTATATTGCTCGAAAGAAATTTAATTTGAATTTTAAATCCGATCTTTATAAGGAATTTCTTAATTGCGTGAAAATTTGAAAAAATTTAGATATTTTAGATCATTGGATCTTCGAATATTTATCAATACAATTTTTCGCTTTGAAAAATAAATAAATTTCCAAAAAAATTTAATTCGAATTTTAATTCTATGTTTAAGCAGTTTCTTAATTAAAATATATACTCTATATAGGACTGTAGGAAATTTGAAAAAATTTAGATTAAACAAAATTGGGTCTTCGAATATTTTTCACAATAATCTTTCGCTTTGAAAAATGATTGCTTGAAAGAATTTAATTTAAATTTTAATCTGATGTTTAAGCAGTTTCTTAATTACCTAAAAATTTTAAAAATTTAGATGAAACAAAATTGAATCTTCGAATATTTATCACAATAATTTTTCGCTTTGAAAAATAGACGCTCAAAAGAATTTAATTTAAATTCTTAATTACTTGGAAATTTGGAAAATTCAGATCGTTGGATCTTTTCCAATAATTCTCTCAAAATAATTTTTCGCTTTGAAAAATAGATACTTGCTCAAATGCGTTAAATTTTTACAGTATCCAGATATGAGAATTCAATATTTCAACAAATAAGTGTAAAATAAGTATACATTAAAATGTTATTTTACATGTCTAATAAAGGAAAGTTAATAAGAGTAATTGTGCATTCTGCATGTATGAGAGCAATGCAAACGTTGATTTCCGATCCTTCTAGGAAATGACGTTTAGACCGATATTAGAGTGACCTTGATTTGCTTTCTGAGATTATTGGTTTGCGAGCAATCACGATCAATGCGGCTGAGCATCCAATTGCCGCGAAATTGCATAATCAGTGCTCAAAGGCTATTTCGGGGAGCTTAACCGCAATCGTGCGCGAGGAGGGCAAAGTAGAAGCGGTCAAATCGATATTTTATTTGCTATGTATTTAAATCACGTTGACAATGAGCATAAGGGCACAAGCCGGGATACGCGAATGCAAATAATACGATTGCAAATAATAATTTTGCCGGTGGATAGATATTGAAAGGATATCATGTGGAATATTAATGGACATCTCGGAAAATCATTGTATAATTCAAATCGTATTTGGGAAAATGCAAACGCGAACAATACATCGTAAATATTTATATTTCATCGGAAAATAAATTGCATTTCAAATTATTTAAAAATTAATATCGATATATCTTTTTGTGAGAAAAAGATAAAAATTCTCCCGGGCAATAAAAAACATCTTGCGCAAATTCTAACAAAAACAAAATGGGCCATGTTCTATTATTGAGATATTAACTTTCTAATTTAACGAATTGACTTGTCATCTGTTATTGCATTGTAATTAACAGTCAGAGCGAGTTTCCGTTTAATAACGTTGTTGTTTAATCACGACACGCACACGCACGCACGCACACACCACCCGAAGATTATTTTTAGAAAAAATTCTAAGTCCGTAAATGAGAAATGCTGTCGGAGTAATATCATTAAATAAACATAAATTCTTAAACAGGAAATCACTCTGCTAATTAATATTATATTATTTATTAATTACAAAAAAGGTATTAAATATATTCTGGCATAGCTCGTAATACGTTAAACGTTCCGTAATATGTCATTATTAAATGTCGCGTATATCCATCATTGATTTTTATTTTGACTAATATAAGTAAACTTTAATCTTGGCTTATTTATTCCCTGGTGTCTTTTTAATTCTTAAAATTGGAAAAAGATAAAAAATAAAGTTAAACAAGACTACATTAAAAGAAAAAATGATTACTATTAACATAATTTATAGTTATTTTTGTGTCAATTATATATAAATTAAAATTACATACATATCTTTTTATAAAATTATAAGGTTATTATCACTAACATTATAGTAATAATAACTATGAAAATAAAGATCCTAATCATAATTATTTGCATAATAATCACAAACATCTTTCTCTCAATGTAAATTAATCTACGTTCGAGAAGTAGACATGAATGAAGACAAAAACCAACAGTGTAATTATTGTATTGGCTTTGAAAATACATTGAATTTAACTAAATTAATTCAAAATGACCATCGAATTAATCAACCGAATATTTACTGATTATGCCATTGCAACATTCTATATAATTACACTGTAAGTAAAAAGACGATCATCGTAATTAAAAAGCTCTACTTACTTTATCACATCGCTACTCAAGAATTCGGATGAGTCATCATTCAAATATTCCAATTTCACGCAAAATATACCTACTTGTCACGATACGTGCATGTTTAATCCCGTTATGCATGTTATTAAGGTTGCGTTCAGTTTGGACACTCACGCGCTATAAGCTTCATTCGTTTTTTTTATCATTACAGAACACCACATATACAGAAGAAAGGTAGAATAAAGTTTACAATATGTAAGCGCCCAAACCAAATGCAGCCTAAAGCCAGTGTTACACTACTATTGGAGCCTGAGGATTGCAAATTAGAAATTAAAATTTGATCAGTCAGATAATTTTAATTTTAATCCGTTCTGATCGATTAAACTCTCTTCAATTCGCAACGAATTCAATCCAATACGTTATGTGGGCTTAAAACTCGGACGATCGCGGCGATATTCAGAGCTATGTTCAGATTTTCATTTAAGTTATCACAGAAGTATTATTTTGTCCTTATTATTCAACAAATGCTAAAGAAAGATTAGAAAATATCTGGATGGCATATATGTAAGTGAGAATCTGAACGCGTCTCAGAAGGTTTTCCGACGCATAGATGCGTCGCGATGCAATAGCTTGCTCTCATCTCGCTCGACCCATGTTGATTTCTTTCCGTGTATCTAATCGACGAGACGGCAATTAACCGAGAGTCACGTATTAACATTGAACTTTCTGCGCTCCGCTCCATATCGGTCCAGCCACCGCGCGAAATTAGCCACGAGAAGCGCGAAAAACGCTGGCGCCATTAAAATTTTTAAATACGGGAATTCCCTCGATTGTTCGCATCGGAATAGTCGAACCGCTGATCAAAAGTTATTACTTATAGATAATCGAATAATACTTGTATCCACCAATGTAGATTACTTTAATCTCGGTTCAACTTACTCTTTACCTTTTTCTAATTCTTAGAATTGGAGTAAGTTGAACTGAGATTAAAGGTTAATCTACGAAAAATGGGCAAAAGCCTTCGGATAAGAGTTTGTTTTTTATTTCTGCATTTTATTGCTGCAATATACACTAGAACTTTTCTTCTTGCTTTGTCAAATATCAAATATATCTAGGTCTGTTTTTATAAAACTGAACTGGTATCTTTGGTATTTTTTTTTTTTTACTTAAAGTAAAATAGGTATATATAAATATTTGACATTTGATGAAAGCTAGAAGTTTTAATACAATCTAAATCAAGTTCATATAAAAATATAGTTAAGACAATAAGAAGTAATGATTTTTGATTGGTTGTACAACACCAATGACATGCACGCACACACACACACACACACACACACACACACACACACACACACACACACGTATGTACGTACGTACGTACGTACCAAAAAAATCAAAAGAAAGGATTGAAGACATCTTAAACTCTCATCTTAAACCTATAACCTTATGCAATAAGAAATTATGAAAAAGACATAGATTATACATATACATCAATATGTTTATTCATAGTGTTTAAAATCCCAAAAAATTTAAAACGAGATAAGTATATATTCGGGCTGCTGAAAAGACAGAAAGCAAAAAAATGATGAATACAAAAAGTGTAATAACGAATTTAGTTTAGGACACATTAGTGCGCGCTGATGCATATTATAATGTGTACTAACTTAATTTGGATGTAAAAATGAAATGCAAGTATTTAAAATTATAAAATACATATTTTATTTACAACACAATGAAATGTATTGAAGATTTAACTCGTTTATATTAATCACAAACCTTTATTTTAATTTGTGTACTATAGGTTCAATGCACCAGTGCATTGAATACGTTCAATCGAATTTGCTACGAGAAACATGAACAGAACTAATGTGTATTGTATTGGTCGTATACGTTAATTTGACTGTATATGGCGGCAGTAGTTCGTTTTAACGCTCATTATAGGCAGTCGAGAGCAGCAACAAAAAACAAACTTTATTTTACTTTGAATACAAAAAGTGTATGTATAGTTTAACTGTAGGTGTATTTTTCTCATTTTTCTCGCTTCCGCCAAATGTCAAATATATATCTACTTCACTTTAAGTCCTAAAAGTAAAGTCTGACTAGTTCAGTCGCAAAAAAACAGATAATTTCAAGATGTAAGAAGACTAAGTGAACTAATTTCAAGGATGCGTAATTAAAGTAAGTAAACATATGACATTTGTGATCAATTAGAGAAATTATTAAATTTTAAATTAAATTTTAAGAGTTAATATAAAGTTGCTATTAGAAATTTGCCACTAATCGGAAATTTATCTCAAATTCAACTGTCATGGGGAGCAATGCTACACATGATCACTTATTCAACCATAAAACTAGATCTGAGATTTGAAGCTAGTCCTCTCATCATTGAGAAAGTTCAAGAAGAAGAAGAAATTGATCAAGAGTTCGCGCCTCTGAGAACGAACCGGCTCTCCGGACACCCAGGATCGCAGGACGATCAATAATCGCGCGCGAGAGTTCGAAACTGGAGCATCGCGCGCGTCGCGAGAGACGATCTTGGAGCCTCCCCCGTTAAGTCGCCCGAAGAGATCCGCGGCCGATTAACAGTCCATCGCGAATCACGTGATCTTTTTTTCAAGGAGGAGAAAAAAAAACATTAGGCAAGGTAATCGCGTAACGATATGGGCCACGAGTAATCAGTAGTGGGAGTGGAGATATCGATCGGTTTACTCACCTCATTTTCCGCCGGTTCCGGGTCCAAGGGCAGCTTCCGGCTCTAATACTACCTCACAAAACGAAAAGGCACGGAGCGATCGACGATCCTGCTGCTCTCGATACGATCGTCTTCCTATGCATCTCGATGCCTACGGAAACACAACGTACATGTGCGTGTATGCGTGTGGAGTATACGACGAGACCCGTTTCTCGAAATTCGACCCGGTGACCGCGATTCTGCGCGACGTACGAACGAACGAACGAACGGACGGACGGACGGAGAGATGAACGGGCAGACGTGATCGCGGGAGGCACGAGGCACGATCCGCACGATACCACGGACGCCACGGTAGGATGTACGGAGGCGCGCGCGAGAACGCTCAACGCACTTGGCCGGAGGAACGAGTTGATAGTTGATACTCGCGCGCGCACACGAAGCGACAGCACAGACCTATCGCGCGCCGAACTCGAACTGAGCCCGTGAGCCGTGAACAACGAGAGACAGAGACGACATGCATCACCCTATCCCCTCTGCGCCATCCCTACCCCCACCAGAGGCTCTCCCCACTACGCGCACGCTCACAGGTGCGGCGAGGAACCACCGCGAAGCGTCGAGCGTCGACCGAATTCCGAGAAATACATACGATACGTGCTCGATGTATTGTAATTCCCGAATCCCGAGTACCTACCAGCCACATCGTGCTTTTAGTTGGTTTTGAATAATTGTTGAATTTAGGGACCTCACCTCCGGTGTTGATAAAATTAGTCTCATTCGATGCGTTTTTGCATAAAATAAAATCTGACAAAAAAAGTGTCGCTCTATCCCACGAGAATCGAGATATTAATTATTAAAGTTATTATTGACAAATATTTAGATTAAGAAATCTGTCACCATTTGTCAGTATAGAGGAACATGAGACATGTAAGCGAAGATTTTTTGCTTCAATTACACAAATTCTTGGTTTCAAAAACAAATTTTCTCTTTTAAAAAATTCTTTTCTTTAAAAAAAATAATTATTATTTAGAATATGGTTCTTCCATAAAATTTAAATAAAAGTGTACTCATTCGATGCGTTTTCACTCAAAATGAAAGAATCTGACAAAAAAAATGCGACGATCAGCCTCGTGAATCGAGTTATTAAGCGTTAAAGTTTGAGACTTTACAGGTTAAGATATTTGTCATTTCAATTCGATCCCGACAGTTCTATGTATACGTTTCTACTTTAATTATTGTTTAATTATTGTCTACTTTAATTCACTACTTTCAAAATTTATTGTTTTAAGCACACAAATTTTTTGTATTAGCAGTGAATTAGTGTTTTTAAAGCAGTGAATTTGTGTTTTAAAGCAAAGAATTTGTATTTTAAAGCAGAGAATTTGTGTTTATAAAGCAAAGAATTTGTGTTTATAAAGCGGAGAATTTGTGTAACCTTCTATGCTATTGATGTGACAGATTTCCTAAGCAATGAATATCTGTCAAGTTTAACAATTAATATCTCGGTTCGCGGAACGAAACGACATTTTTTTGCCAGAATCATTTATTTCATGGCGTCGAATGAGACTAATTTTATCAAAATCGGAGATGAGGCCCCTAAACTCAACAATTACCATGTTTTGAAATTGTATTATCTCGATGTTTGATTTAGCTAATATATGAAAAAAATGCACAAATATATGAAAAATAATCGTCGATGACTAGCGTCATGTCCAGAGAATTTAGGTAACGAGATTTTAGATAACGAAACCCCGAGAAAGAAATATATGCGAGTGCTCGGAAATAAGAAAGAAAAATAGAGAGATATTCTTATATAAATATAAAAAATGATTTTATATTATAACGTCTTTAATATATTTTTTTAATATATATTTTTAAAATAGATAATACAGTAATTACTTTTTAATTAAGTTAATTAAGTTAAATTAATTAATCGGTCTCAATTCTAAACAAAATCGATTTTTCGTAACATGTTTTCGTAAGGCTTATAAGAATTTAGAAATGCTTTAACTTTATATATCTTATTTATATAGACAGCTTCTTGCCAGCCATAAGATTTATGAAAAATCGTAAATATTTACGAATAATTATACGTTTTAATATAAGATATAAATTACATAGAATTACAATATAAGTCATAAATTCTTACAAATTTTACGAGAACAAGTACAAATTTTACGATTATGCTCATAATTTATCCATTAGTTAATTAATTTAACTTAATTAAATAATTAAAAGCAATTAATGTATTAATATCTATATTAAAAATACGTATAAAAGATATATTAAAAAATGTTATCATATAACATTGAAATATCTATATCAATGTTTAATACAGTATACAGTATATCTACTTTATCCTAGAGATCTTCCTTTGCGAGCATTCTTAGGACGTTGGGATGTTTTCAAGACATTTTTCAGAACGTATATCAGTGACCCTTGGATGTATATCTGTGTCATATGGGAAATAAAATAGATGTTCCGCAATCTCTTTTCTTTTCCTTTTGTTCCTTTTTCTCAAGATCCTCTTTATTCCTATGTTATCGAGAGTTAGCTTTTAGTGTCGATGTCATCGCGATTTTTTGAAAACTCACGTATATCTTTACGTACTTATTTCTAGACGTAGAAAATCAAACTGCTCGAAAAGAGCGTTCTCATTTTATATTTCATATCATGTTGAGAACAAAGATTTATCACTCTTTATTTACTGCAGATAAATTTCCAAAGTTCTACATAATAACGCTTAAGATGACTTTTTAGTAAATCAAGTTACCATAGAAATGTCTAATTTTTTTATACATATAATGAAATTAAAGTACCAAAATTGACGTGTACAAAATTCTACAGTAAGTTAATGATGAAATAAGAAAGAAAAAAGATATTAAAAATGTATCTTTTCACGTGATTAACTTAGTAACAGATAAGGCTCGCAGATGTTTTTTTAAAACTAATTGCACACAAATCTTATCATAGACAATATATATTTTCCCATTATATAAACGAGATATAATATATAATATATAATAATTTTAAAATTTAAAAAAATTATGATTTTAATGGTCACAAAAAAGTAATAGGTCAACGGTTATTCTGGAAAGATATTTACGTGCATAAACTTGTACATAAATTTAACTTCAAAAAGTAAACATAATCTCATCTTGTCTTCGTTCGATGAAAATACAGCTCTTGATTTACTATCGCATGTTCCATACTATTTCATTATGATATACACATAGTTTTAATATTTTATCCAAATTATGCAGATATTTATAATTTTGGATAAGCTCTGGTGAGGTATCCCAAATTTTCGGCACTTTACTAAAGAATCATCTTAACGGTAAAAAGAATCATCACTACATAAAACTGTATGCATAATTATCTTTTTAGAACGGATTTAATTTCTTACCTCGAAAGAGTCAATAATTCAGATGACTCCTACACTAAAAGTTTCTTTATCGTAATCACAATTGTCAATCTCCAGTTTTTTTAGACAGATCCCTGGCTTTTCGATAAGCAGAAATAAATTCTTAGTTAATTACTCTGAACATGTATTATGAAATTATTTGGAATGGATTTTGATAGAAATTATTTTATTTTCTCCAGAAAAACACAATAGAAATCTAGGAAAATGAGTAATTCCGATCGGAATGCATTCTGAATTCCATAATATATTATATCCTCATATTTTTTTCAGAAAAAAAGCAACAAGTTATTATATAAACTGTTGTTGAATATTTTTATTATTCGCTCTCTACCATGTTGTATATTTACACGGTCAAATCTTATTTATTTCTATTAGTTTTCTTTTTTTTTTTAAACCGATCTCTAGTGTAATACTAATCTGTAATTGTAACATCATGTTTTTTTTACATCTTGCATAATATGAATTTTTAATTTAAGAATGTATTACATATATTTTTTAAATTATGGAAAAGTTATGAAAAAATTATTCTCTAAATTATTCTCTAGATCGCATTTAAAATAATACAAAAAAATTAACAATGATTTATCATCTGGATCAAAAATTATTTCAAAAAATATAATAAGTAATTTTTTTATTTCTGCGGAGGGAGGGGGAACTCTAACATAAATGTATCATAAAATAATGACAAGAATTTCAATTTTTTATATAATTTTTTATATAATTTTTTATATATAATTTTATATAATATTTTTATATAATTTTATATATTATTTTATAATATTTTATATAATATTTTACCTATTCAAAATGATTTTTGAAAAATTACATTGCGATGCAGAGATTAATTGTTCTATAAAATATTTATTTTTTTTTTAATCTTTGTATCCAATCTCTGAATTACAATAAAACTTTGAATAAATCATTTTGAATAGGTACTTAAAATATTTATACAATAAATTTGAATTTTTTGTCATTGTTGCACCACAAATTTGCATAATAAATTAATATTATATCAGCTATCTACAATCAAAAAAAGAGATTTTCTGTCATGTCCTGTTTAAGTTATAAGCATTTTGATCAATCAAGTCGACAATCCTGTACAACAATCAGTTCCCAACATCTATATAGAATTACAGACAGGAGCGCAGACTTTTGCATAATGCATAAGTTTTTTGCATAATCCACACAATAATATGTAAAAGAATGATCTAATCAGAGCTCTTTATTTTATAGAAAGGAAAGAATTTGATTGATTGATTCTCTTGTGCATTATGCAAAAGTCTACGCTGCTGCTCTTGTTTATATAATACATTATTCCATACTGACCAATAGAAGTGCATTACAAATCGGAGGTCAAAGTTTAATGTAAAATTGCGTACGTTGACCAAAGGCAAGATTCTTCTGCTCCAGTCTTACATTACGTCGTTAGACACGGTATTATTAGCTGAATTACTCACGCTTTGTGCTTGGAATATCTGAATACCTAACGCGCAAGATTTATTAAACTCCAACGCGCATTAATCCAAGATACTAGATAATACATACGGCTCCTAAAACGGCTTTGACTCGAATGCTTCCGCGATTCTTCTTTTTTTCAGACACCGTAAAGTTGCTTTGGCAAGGTTATCTTATCACGAGCACGATCTTTGCCTTGCATTCATCGTGCCATAACATAACCCGTCGACAAGAAAAATGAATCCCGAACAAATCGCATGTTAAAATTGTAAGTTTCCAATCAATTAGCAACTTAAGAGAAATATGTAATCGCTCGTGGATTTTTCAATAATCGTATCATTATGAATAATTTTGACTTCTTGTCAATAGAGATTTTGGAATTTTGCCTCGTGAGACATATGCATGCAGAATATAGTTTGGGCATTCTTTTGCCAGTAATATAATTGCTTTGATATAATTTTGTGCTATTTATGGAAATCTTATTATTAAAATATAGCCCCTTCGTTGCGAATACGGTATGATTGTATAATATCACTGAAAGCGCCAGACGATAAGATAAGATAGCCAACGTATGCTGTATTCTCTCTTGCATGATTACAATAAAAATTATCTGGTCAAAGCTCTTTGCGAAACTGCATGAGATATACTGAATTAGAGTCATATCTCATTAAAGTATGTATGTACAATGCAAAATAAATATTTTTATTTTAATGTTTTACATTTAATTATTTTATTAATGATTGCGTTTAGCAGATGAAGCAGTTTTGCAACTAAAGTTCTTTCATATGATTGATCTTGTCCTTAATACTCACTGGATCAAAATGTATAGGGTAGATAGTCCAATAGTGAACCAGTAGTACATTATGAACCATTGCAATATTTCGTAACGTTACAGATTGTTATCATGCAGCGACTCGCATTTGAATCTTCCTCGATTCTCCAGTCGACTGGTAGATCGCGCCAAGAATATCACATTTTAAGAATTTTGGGTTACAAAGTAAATTTTTTTCGTAAGTTTTTTATGTTTTTGTCGTTATATTTATTATTTTTTTCATTATGCATTAGTTTTGTGTGCACAAACTTATTATTCTGTAAGCAACTTTCTTCTGCTGTATTATTTTACACCGCATTATTTTGAAGATTATTACGGAAAAGGTTAGATGGTCTACAATGAATCATTTTACTGTAGTGAACAATGATTCATTGTAGATAACCTTTTTTACGATAATCTTCAAAATAATAATTCATTGATTGAATTATGATATTTAGAATACAGCTCCTTCGATGCGTTTTCATTCAAAACAAAAGAATCTGGTAGAAAAACGCGGTGGTCAGCCTTCGTAAATCCTTACCATCTTATAATTATCTATTTTCTAAATAAACATTTTAAAATATAGCAAAATTAAAATAATCCCAACAATTCGCAGTATAAAACATGTAATTCATTATTAAAAATAGCATGATTCAATGTGTACACTTCTTGTACACAATGAACCACTTCTCGTTTTTTTAAATAAGAAATTGTAACTGAACTTAAAAAGTAACTTAAGAGTTATTATTAACTACATGTCAATAAAAAGATCTTAGATCTTTAACTCAATAATTGAGAGAAATATAAGCCTTTGAAATTTATATGGTTCGTTGTTGAACCATTTACCTTAAATCAATCATATTGAAAAATTTTACATCAGTTGTAAATCTGCCTTCTCTACTTAACACAATTATCGTAATATTATCATATTATCGTTGACCGC
The DNA here is from genome assembly GCF_000204515.1 of Acromyrmex echinatior. Next base: position 475,697 of record NW_011626978.1, read on the forward strand.
ACTGATAAATTGTAATGTAAGTTTATATCGCGGTATAACCAATATAAACTTACGCGGTTAAATCGACACGACGTGAGAATTTCGACGAGACTGAAACTGACTCACACGTAATTGTAAATGGCTGCTTCTTTTAAGCAGTTCTTACGACTGCGCGGTCAATTTGTAGAACATGTCGGTGGCCGTTTGTCACGTGACACAAAATTAATTTAAATGCGACACATACACTGTGCTACAAAGACGGCGTACGCCTCTCGGACATTTAACATCTGTCCAACCCATGCATATGCACGTGCTTACGCAGCTATGCAAATTCATGTATTTATCTCTTGTGGTATCCGTTCAAAACGCGGGACGGCGAATATCGGAATTAACATATTCGTAATGTATTTACAATTTATGGCAATAATCAGATAAAAATATGGGACACATTCACATACTATATTTTGAATATCTACTTATGGAAATCTATAATTATAGATACTAATTATATTGTAGCAGAGAATACATGTAGGAATTTATAATAAATAGTTTAATAGATAGATCTATTATAAATTATTATAACATACTTTTAATTAAAAAAATTCTTTAGATAAACTTCCGAAAACCGAAATCCTCCGATTTCTATAAAACTTTACAACAAACATCATTTTAAGTCAAATTGAAAGTTCTTAAAGAGATTTATAGTGACTTCCAAAAAAAACTATTTTTTAAAACAAAGTCGTAAAATAAATAAATATTCGCGCGCTCTTCGCATGGAAGTCGTGCGCCCCTAAAGGGAAGAGGGAGGAGGGATGTGAGAAAATTGTGCGCCCCTTGGCAGGGAGATTTGGGGTGATCATACAATGAAATTGATAATTTCATCATTAATATAAACACAACATGCATTTTATTATTTGATTTCAAAAAATAACTTCTTCGTAGCAGTTGCCAAAAATCTCTTTAAGGACTTCCTTAACTTAAAATGAAGGTTTTCGGAAGTGCACCTAATTCTTTTATAGTAATTTAAATATCATGTTTTTCTCAAAAAGGAAATTCTCAAAAAAGAAATAACGTTGTTTATTATAATTTATTATAAACTATTTTCTAGCAAATATATAAAACAATACCGTAGAAAAAATGTAACATTTAATTAAAAGAAAATTTCTTTTATTTAATGTTTTTTATATCTTTAATAGGTCACATTTTGATATGCATATAAATATTATTGAGCATAAAGATCCACTTTGACTGAAAATAGGATTATTTTAATTTATTTATTCTTATCAATTCAATTTCTACATATAATTATTTATATACCTCTTCTTGAAAAATGACATTTTTTCACTAGTTATTACGATAAATATTTCCATATGTCTCAATAATCAAATTGGTATGACGCCCCTTTTAGAGAGTCGGGAGTTTCAAGTCCAAATCCTGATTCAGCTGATATTCTTCGTAATAAATTCTTTGCAAATTTTTAAAATGCTTATTAATTCTTCATTAGCAATATGAAATTGTCAATTTTATATAATTTATAAAATGGGACCCAGCAGATGAGATCCCAGTAGATTTTTATTATTCTGAATTATATAAAATCTGAAAAAGAGATTTTGTACAGAGTAAAACCTTTAACAAGTTTTTATAATAGAAGTTGAATTGTATTTTGCTCATTTTTTATAAATTTAAAAGTAGGGGTTTGATTCTCGGCCGAGGTAATATTTTTTAATAAATACATTTACAGTTTTTTAGTATATTAACATCTTTCTAACAGGATGCCAGATTCAGCATCAAATTATTAAATTGTTTGTCAATTTAATTTATGATATTACTGTACTAGTTTGATTGTGTTTATAAGTTCGAAAAATCATTTCGGCGCACAGTTCAAATAACTACATATTTAGAAAATATAAATTTACATAGAAATTATTTAAAAAGCATATAAGATCCAGCTTCAACCGTAATAGGCATTAAACTCTTACTTCTTAAATATAATAATTTTGAAAGAAACATGATGTCGATTAAAAGCTTATAACTTTTATATGTACAATTAAAAAGAATCTTTTTATGTTACTTGAAGATATGATGTACTTTAGAAAAAAATGTTAGTTTAAAAAAAGAATTGAATTGTTCGAGCAACTATAATAAAAATAAAAATTTTTGTAAATAAATAATTCAAGTTTTTAAAAAATAATTTTTACAGCAGAGATTAATTATTAAATTTCTTTTAAACTGAAATGAATACAAAAATTCTAAAAATCTAATTTATTAAGTCTTTCTCAAAGAGTTTTTTTTCATTTTCGAGTATTTCGTAAATTATATGTGAATTATGCTTGATATATCTCCATAAATGTTAATTTTGTAATGAAAAAATGATCTAAAACAGTGAAGAATCTTATCTTATTTTATTTTCTTATATAACCATTTTCTTAAACTTTACAACAATAAATCGGGTGTACCTTAAAAAAATATTGCTGGTGTTAAATTGACGATCAATCTAATTTGAGATATTAATATTTCCACTCCAATTTACGATTGCAATTCAAGCCAGACAAATCGAGTCGGCGAGTAATTTATAAAAACTGAAAAATGTATTTACAAAAATTTGCATATAAGTATTATTAAACATCAAGATCCACTTTGTGTTATGTGACCGATAATAAGATTATTTTTCTTAAGGTGGTTCTACAGCAAATCAAGTTACCATAGAAATGTCTAATTTTTAATATAATGAAGTTAAAATAGTGAACTTGACGTGTGCAAAATTCTGAAATATATTGATGAAATAAGAGAGAAAAAAATACTGAAGATGTAATTTTTAACGTATTACCTAATGAAAAGGCTTTTTTTTTACTTTTGTTACTGTGTACAACTATTACCATAGATTTTTCTAAAAAGCGAGATTATAATAGTTAAAAAAGTTACGATTGTTACAAAAAAGTAATAAATCATCTGCCATTCTGGAAAAATATTAAATGTTGAAATGGCAAAAAAAAGTTTGAAATTTAATGACAACTTGTAATAGATAAATCTGGTAACATTATCTCATTACTTTTGCAAACTAATATCGTTTATTTTATACTATTTTATTAAAATATACACGTAATTTTAATATTTTATCCAAATTATGCAGATATTTATGATTTTGAATGGGCCCTGATGAGGACCCACCCAAATTTTCGATACTTTACTGTAGAATCACTTTAATTGTCATCATTTTGATGACAGTACGGAGTGCAGTTAGTTTTCTTGCAGGTTGTGCGACGGAAATATATTTTAACTTTCTCGAGGTTTATTTTTAAATCTAAGACTGGTACTTATAGTCGAGAGAGAGAGATTTAAAACTATCTTATAAGTACTATCTTAATATGTTATGAACCATTAACAGTAACAATCAGAGAGCCGCATCAGCATCTTAAAATGTTTCTTAAGATGATTTTAAATGAGAACAGGCTATATGAACATGGCTTAAATGAGGTCTAGTCACGAGATTAAATCTCCGTGTGCCATCTAAATTCGTATGCGGACATCGAGTCTAATCTCCGCTGTAGTCTAATCGCGCGCAACGGCGTATCGATTGTCTAAAGTCTAAATCCTAGAGTTACCCTCGATTCGTGTTCGCATTCTAGGGACTCGGTCGAGTCGCTGAGTTCAAGGCGTTCGAGCACAGCTGAGCTGGCGTGAATGTTCATCGATTTTTCCCTTGTTGCAACGAGGAAACTGTTCCGCAGCATCCTGCATACGGAGGCGTGCACCACCAACGCCGGCACTTGCCAGCATCCCTTTCCATCGATTTCGTCTCGATTCCGCGTGCTTCGTCAAGCGGAAGAGTTAAAATCGTTCTCCTGAAGGGTATCGTTCTCCTGAAAATGTTGGCAACAAAAGAAACGTTCTCGCTTCTGACGCAAAGGAGATTACCGGAAAAGAAATATAATTAAAGAGAACATTTTTATCATTTGTTGTATTCTTTCTGCTTCCAATTAAGTGATAATTATTAATCTGAAAAGTTAAACTGGAAGAAGTAGGTTTTTATTGGAAATAAAACGCATGTAGTTAACGTAAAATTTATAAATCATATTTCTCGAAGAAAATGTTGATGTGAAATTAATTTAGTAGATAACAATTCAGTACGTATACAATGTGTGTCAAAAGTTCCAGAACGGCTAATTATTTTAAAAAGTATTGGTTTATTGGAAAAATGTTTTATACAAAAGTTGTAGGGTTTCAATAAATGCATCAAATAACGATAGCTATTTGACATTTTATTATATTGAAATTTATATTTTTATCCAGAACGATATCGAATAATTAATAAAATATTAGTTATAATTGATAAAGATTACATTATGAATGATTTTATTTCATTTCAGTTTTATATTCAATTAAATGAAGTAATGACAATATTCACATTTAGACCCCATGTACTAATTGCAAATCAGTTCACTAAATGCTTTATTCTTTTAGATTTAATTTCAACTGAGCATGATATTGATTTTTTTCGTGAAATCTAATGCTATTTACTGCCTCCTGGAAAACTAAGACAATCCTTACGGTATTATACTTTAAATAAATTTTTAAAGATATATATCTTAATAACCTTAGTTTATCTAATACATTTTATTATTTAACGACATCAATAAAATGTGCATCACTGTTGTTAACATGACAAAAAAAAAAACAAGGTGAGCCATTTCCGTGGGTGCGCAATAACCTAAAAGTAATAGGGGACGGACAGCCAATCATGAGAGACCCATTTTATAAAAATCTAATATGACTGTGTTCACTGCTCTTTGGCGACAGCTTTTTGATATATTTATGTTAAAAATGAAAAAAATATGCAATCTCATTTCTGTTTAATAATAATGTTAAAATTTGTAATATTTTTATATTTTAACAGTTTTTATTAATATTTTATCATTGTTATTTTCACTTCCAATACTGTATTTTTATTAGTAATCATCTGTGCTTGAAATCTGCACTTCCCGTGATTGGTTGACAAGTCATGTTCCCCGTCCTTTGCCGCCATTATGTGCAATAACTCACCTTGTTTCTTTCCATTGATAATACATCAAAAACAACTGACGTTTGAAAAAGATAAAATAAGTAATAAAGAATCTTGTGATATGCATTTGATGGAAGATATTATAATTATTATAATTATTTAAATATAATATGTGATTCGGAATTAGTGCCTGATCCGTATTTAGTGCTTTTACCCTCGATAAACTACTTTCGTAAAAATTTGTTAAATAATTAATTTTATAACAAATACATTTTGTTAGTGCGTTGTTCTCAAAATTATTCATACTGTGTAATAATTGAAATTTTCCGATGTGATCGCATTACGAAAAATCTTTTAGGAAAAAAGAGAGAATATTTTTTTATTGGGAGGGGAAGATAGAAAGGATAGAATCAAAGAATTCGGGGTCAAGTTCAGCCCGCATAAATGATGGATCAAAAAATGCTGCAGGTGAACGTATAACGGCGACGTTAATGACTGTAGCCAAGACTGGTTTATCAAGATTTCATGGTCCTGCGTACAGGTAGTCCCTGCAGGACATATGCAAGGGTGAAAGAAATCGAACGGATCGAATGCTGGAACTCATCATGAAACTGATCGCTCCATGCGGGAGGTGCGCCACTCCTTGCGTCTTATTCATGAACGATCATCTACTTTCGAACATCGCACATATTCAATAGCCCACCTGTGGACTCAAAGTAAACCGTGAAATTGTAAATACGAATTGTAACTGTAAATCCCGAAGCACATTACGCAATATTTTTTTACTTTTAAAGCATCAATTGTAAGGCAATATTCATAATTCGATAGTATATCTATGTTAAAAAATTGTCTTTTAATTTTGAAAAATTAATGTATTTTTGAACAATAAATATTCTAAACATTGAATATCAGTAAAATTAAAAAGAAGAGAGATTAGGAGTTCTACCAATTATATATATATATTATATATTAGGTGTTGGAATTAATTCGTAGGATTCCAAATAAAATTTATAATATCAATGTATTTTTATTTTTGTTTCTTTTAAAGGATTGCTGGAGCCATCTGTATTACCGGTAAAACTAGCGTTTTTAACGTTTTTGTTTCTGTCAGATTTCTTCATAGTGTAGTTCTTCGTATTTCTATGTAGTTTTCACAGAATAAAGATTCTTTTTCCACGGTTAAAATGTACATACTAATATACTTGCCACTGGTGTATTTTGAGTTTAAAGCTAAAAAAAAATTACAAATTTCTTTATCCATTTTATCTTCAGCATTGGTCGCCATACTGAAATAAAAATGGATACAGAAATCTGCAATTTTTTATTTTTTCTAGCTCTGATATACACAAAATATACCAGCGATAAATACATTAGCATGTACATTTTAATCGTGGAAAAGGAATTTTTATTCTATGAAATCACTACCAAAAAATTTAACAGGAACAAAAACGTCAAAAATGCTAGTTTTATTGGTAATACAGGTGGCTCCAGCATTCCCTAATTTAAAGTTTCTATGGATGCGTTTCGTTTCATGTATGATGCCATGGTGTTTTTATCTTTCTTTAATATTTGATATACAATAAGGATAAAATACATCATGTATGAAATAAAACGCAATTTATATTTTTTTACTTTTTTAATTTTTACTGTCAAAATTCTCACATAATCGTTTTAAGTTATATTTCGATATAAATTACATTACAATTCGTTAACTGTTAACAATATGATAATTGATAAAATAAATTTTAAATTATCAAATAAAAATATTTATCGTGCATTGTATTTTTATTATTGTGTTATTTAAGACCATTTCAGTAATTTAGAATTTCATTTAAGAGGTGACTCTAACTTATCTACAAATTGTCTACAAGAAGATATCTTGATAACTTTGCTATTGAAAGAAAAAGAATCTTATAAAAAAATTATAAAAAACTTATAAAAAAATTAAATTAAACGATTTATTTAAAATTTTATGTTTCATTCTGTCGTCAGAGATTTCTATGAAAGTAACTTTCAGGTAACAAAACTCTCAAGTTAAACACACACACACACACACACACACACACACACACACACACACACACACATAATGAATTTTTTTTTACTAAAACAGATAGATTTTGTACAAATTAAAGCAAATATCAGTTTCTTTTATTGTTTCATATAAATTTTTATACATGTATATTAAGAATTAAAAAATTATTATACTGAAATATACGAGGGCAAGTCAATAAGTTCTTAGAAAATCTGTCAGAGGGCACTCGCAGTGTCATGTCACTAGAGACCCTACATGTCACATTACTTTTTGATAAGTAGTTTGAAAGTATTTTTCAGTTGATTACTGTCAAATTTTAAGTGGAATTCATCGCGTGATTTCATTTCTGTAGACGATTAAAGCGAACAACCTTTGTATTTTTTTCAAAATGGAAAGAAAGTTTCATGCAATGATCTACATATAAAAGGTTTGAGGTCGAAAAAAATCAAAGCAAAGTTCGATAATGTTCATAGCACATCTGCACCAGCGTTTGCGACTGT
>NW_011626978.1:484179-506677 GCF_000204515.1 Acromyrmex echinatior
GTGTTTATAAAGTTTTATTAAGGAATAAGAAAATAGTGTATATAAAGTAATAATATTATAAATAATAAATAATAATTACAATCTTTCTACGTATATTACAGGTGTTATAACATGAGGTACATATTTCATATAATGCGTTTATTGCATTTAGTACACTGAATTCAATCTGCGCACTTTGTATGCTTTGGACATAAATTCCGTTTGCTAAAAATGCCGTATATCCTAAACAAGTGGAATATACAAGACAATAAAACTAAACAAAGAATACGAAAGCAAAACACTTGTATTTTTTGCTATACAACATGCTTTACTACACGTATGTGTCCTAATCTTTAGAATTAGAAAAAGACGAAGAGTAAGTTGAACCGAGATTAAAGTTAATCTACGTTGGTAGAAATGGGCATAAGTCTTTTACACGTCCTACATTAAACATTTTATGTAGATTATAATTTGTGATGGCGTTACTTATTACAGTGACAAATCGATTCAATAATTTTCACAATAATTTCATTAATATTAACAGTAAGAAGCTGAAATCATAACATAATACTAATATAACATAAAGACATGTAACAGAGTAGTTGCGGGAAAATTACTCCCACTTCTTCTATTTTTTCTGACTTCTGCGGTGTAAATCCCAGCTCGGCATATTTGCCGGAGTTACCCTACATATAAAGAATAGCATTTCAGATTGATTGTGTTTAAAAAGTCCAAACGTTTCGGCGCACAGTCATATCTGAGATAAATTAAATTTATAAACCAAAAATATTATATTATTCGAAACATCTAATCATCTTTGGCGATCTTTGGCACTCTACCATATTTAAATTATATATAATATAAAATAAAACTTAATTGAAATAATATTTAAATATTCATGGCAATTTAAGGGAAAATATTGCTTTAATATTAAATTCTAATGAAATCAGATTTATATTTGAATTGATCGAATGACCTTGACGTGTACGTCAGTCTTGAAATCGATCTAGGAAAAGGATCAGGCAGTAGCATTGTAGGACGCAACAGGAAACCTAAATTGATATTCTTTTCACTCATCTTGTCCTCTTTATAGGGATTCGAGTTCTAGGAGAGCCAAGAATGGAAAGAGTATTGAGCATGGTTCCTTTCGAATCCTTCATTCACTGTCTCACTGAACCCGTACCATCTGGTCTTCCACCTGTGCCTAACCAACTGTTTCTTTGCGAGTATAAGTCCTTGCCAGAGCAAGTCCGGTTTCAATCTCAAATCTCTTTCAGCATTTTATCTCATGACAAGGTAAGATAGCGAGTAAGATAATACGAGTATCAATCCACATTTAAAAGTGTCCATCCATTCTCCCAAATATGTATATAGATAAAATTTTGCATCTTGATATCGAAACAATCGAAGTGTGTGAGATGATCTCTTTCAATAAGAAAACGTTAAAAAATAGTTATCTTTTAGATTTGCGCGTGTATAAATATTCCATATTATATAATTATCTGACAATTAGCTTTTTTAAGCAAAAGATTAGAAAAGATTATTTTGATATAATAATTTTTAAATTTTTTACAAAAAATTCCACAAGTTTGTAACAGACCTTTTCTCATGAATTACAGGAAGATATATTTGAAATTTTAAATTGCAACTTTAATGCACGCGTACGTTAATAAAGTAATAATTAAAGCTATATATATTGCTCCCTTTTTTGTACGTGCCTCATAGTGTTAATACGATTTCATGGGAATTAAATGAACATAATAACCCTTTTATTCCTTTATCGAACAATATCCATTATTACAATATTGCATCATGGTTTTATGTTATGCAAGCTTTGAACTTTTCCATGATCATTTTCAAGATGAGAGAATACAAAGTAAAAAATAAAAATTTTTACTTGCAATTCTTAAAGACTTTTTATATCTAATTATAATCTTACATTTTATTAATAAAAAGTTCTCAATTTATAATTAAACATTAAGAACATAGAGAATGTAAATATTATAAAAAAAAGAGTGCTGTTATATTTTAAAAAATAAAAAAAATAAGTAAATCTTTAGTTCCTAGTTCTTAAGTGTGATTTATATTTGTATATTTAAAAAAAAATTACCGCAAAGAATAAAATTATAAGTGGTTCCGGCCGGGATCGAACTGGCGACCTTCTGCGTGTAAAGCAGACGTGATAACCGCTACACCACGGAACCTCTATAATTTTCAATGCTCGTTATATTCATGATTATTTACCGATTCTTAATAGATAATTATTATTCTTAAATAATTGTATTATTTATTATAAAATTAATTAAATAAATAAAATATAACTATTTTTGTAAATGTTAAGCGGCAAAGTCATTTTTCTAAGACATTAATTTACAATTTTACTTGTAACTCGATCGATAAATCATGTGGCTTTCTCTCACATCGTATAGATGGCAACTGCGTCGTCAAATGTGAATTAAATTTATACGAGTTCGATTTTACACCTTTTCCTTTTTTTAATTTTAATTTTAAATTCAAACCATATATCTTATTTATGATAATAAAAATGTAACAAGAAGAATAAAGGATAACATTTTTAGATATCTTTCTCCAGCAAATGAGAATTTTTTTTGGATTTAATTGGATTCAATTGGATTCAATTAGATTCAAATGTATGCAATTAGATTGAAAAACTGCATTTCCTATTCAAAATTTTGAATTGAACAGTATTCACAATGCACAGAAAAGGCTAATATTATTTTTAGATTGAAAGGTATAGAAATATGATCCATGCAATTCCTATAAATGAATAAAAATGCATTCAGGATTGAAAAGCATTCATTTTAACATTCGTGAATCAATATTTCTGAAAATCTGAATCCATTTCAATTCATTTCAATTTTCCATTCTTGTTTGCTGAGTCATTTATTTAATTTATATTTTAATATAAACTGTCGCGTTTTTACTGTTTTTTTCATTGTTTAACTTAGCAATAAAAATTAGATTTTATCATCTTATAAATTACAGAGTATTTTTTATGCTTTCTTACATATTAAAATTTCACTTAGCCATAAAGAGAATTAAAGCACTTTCACAAAAATTGACTTTTACGTAATATTTATTATTTCTATAACAATTTTAATATTTTTTGCGTCTTTCTTTCATTACTACATTTTATAAGAAAAAATGCAATAAATTGGAAGCTAAGTACTTATACATAACCAAAGCTACATTTTTTACAAAATTATTTTTCAATAAAATTAAATGTGTATTATCATTATAAATATGTGTATAAACGATTTAGAGTGTCTAGCAAGACACGTATTTAGAATAGCGAACATGTAACTTTTTCTCTAGGATGGAAATGTGAAAAGTGAATATTTTTATTATCTTCAATGAGATAAAATTTTTACTTTTTTACGTTTCCATCTTAAGAAAGAGTTATATGATTGCTATTTAACACAAAAACAGTTTAATAAGCGTTTTGCACTGATTGAATTATACTTTTATCGATCTGTATTGAAATAAAGAATTATTTCTCATAGATCTAAAAATGTAATTCAATTAGCGCAAAGTGCTCATTAAACTACTTTTTCTACTAAATGCAACCACTTGTAACGTAATGAATTATTTCTTATTGACAAACAACAAGAACAAAATAATTCACTGTATTATATTATACATTGTATATATGTGTCTGTATGTTATTTTCACAAGAATTTTGATTTTATTGATAATACGAAAATGTGTTAAACACATCTAATACAATGAATATGTAATCATAAGTGCATTATATACATAAATTATTGTTACATAAAATCTATATTTATCTATAGCCTACAATCACACACATGATATAAAAAATGTTCTTTAAAATGAGATAAGCACTTATATAGTATGAAAAAAGTTTCTTCATGCAAGAGTCCTCGGTAGTATAGTGGTTAGTATCCCCGCCTGTCACGCGGGAGACCGGGGTTCGATTCCCCGCCGGGGAGTTTTTTTTTGTAATATTTTTTTATATCATTGTTATATAACAATTACTCTTTATGTTCATTTATGTAGCAGTTTAATATTTAATAACATATACTTTAATAAATTATTTTAGAAAAAATTAAATTAGTATCACACACAAAATATCTAAAATAATATTTGTATCTAATATTAAAAGCTTTGATGTTTTGTACATAATGTTTAGAAAAAATTTGTAAGAAAAGCGATTGATTCTAAATTTAAAGAACAATTTATCATTAAAAAAAATGTAATGCAATTAAATTAAAACATTTTATGAATATTTTCAATATTCTAGTTTAAATTATAATAAAATTCTTCTAGTTTTTCTTATTATATATGTATAACATAAAAGCCCAGTTTTTAATTATATGTTTACCTAATGAACTTGAGATTTAGATTCAACTCACTTTTGATGATAAAATTGTTTTTCTAGCTATAATTAATAATTATGATTAATAGCTATGATTAATTAAACTAGTAGTTTTGTATAACTTTAAAGTTATTCATTATAAAATCATCATTTTAGTGATAGCTAGAACAATACAATTTTTACATATTATTATTAAGTTAAGCCTAGTTATAAGTTAACCAAAAAATCAGTTTAAAAAATTAACATTCTGTTAACAACGGAACCGTTAAAGGTAAATATAATTTAAATACATGATTAGATTAGATAATTTATTTTTACAGAAGATTGCAAATCATGTGTTACTTATACAAAATATCCACGTTATATGTATAATAGATAAATTAAAAAATATGCCGAATTGATCAATATCTATATAGCTATTATTGTACATATAGGAAGATGACAATTTACAGCTGTCGATGTGTTGAAGATAAAAGATAAGATAAGTATTTGTTGGGAGGAGAAATAGATACAACCATATAGCACATAAAAACATACAATCTACATTTTCATTAAACACACATTTATACGAGCACACATTTATGTATAACCACACAAATAAATCGATCCTTTAATAGGAACGAAATATCATAATACATATGTAATAATATAATAGATAATATTAACTGTACGTGTATAATATGTTAAAAATATTGTCACAATACACCGATTATATTCATAATTGTTCTGTTTCTTAGTTACGATAGGATATATTCTATATATAATTATGAACTAACTTTCTATGTGAGGAAAGATTTCGTAAAAAATTTCATTTTGATACACACTTAAAAAAAGGAAATATTAATATTTTTTAATAATATTATTTTAATAATATTAATTATATATTTTTCTGTATTGAAAATGTCTCTAGTTTCCTTCGCAACTACATAAGCAATTAATTACATAATATAAAAGCAAAAGTATTATATATAATTATAAAATATGCATAATAAATGCAGATATTGAATAATTATTGAAACTTGATTAAGACTATTATTTTGCTGATTTGAGGCAAGCTTAAAAAATATTACTGAAAATCAGTGTGCGATATTAATAAATGAAATAAATAATTAGTTAATGAGAAATGCTTCTTATCCGTCGATGTTGATAAATCTTTTAAACGGACTTTTAGCTTTGTTACTTTTAAGCCGCTAAAAATATTCATATTTTCATTTCAACGAGATAGCGAATGTTACAGCTTACAATTAGTCTGACACAGCATAAAATTAAATTATTTAATGGATTTTGTTTCATTTATCATTTTCTTTTTTTATAGCCGCTGCGAGGCAACAAGCAAGAACAATACCGACAATCTAAAAAAGAAAAAAAAATTGATATTTTAATTCAAAATATTCCTATAATAACATTTGATGAACAAATTTAAATACAATTTACATTTTTGTTACAATAAAGAGCTATATTTACATTTTTGTTACAATAAAGAGCTATATAATTCTTAAATTGAAAAACTTTCTTTACATCCATTACTCTTTTACTTAATACTCGTTTAATTTTATTGCAATAAAGTAACGTGCCAATATAGTATTATAGGCTTAAATATGATAGGTATAAATTAAAACTTTACTCGCCTCCACAAAAGCTATTCCAATGCCCACACCAATTAAGATTGTCGCGCTATTTTGAACTCGCATTTCCAACTTGCTAAAGCATCCTTCTGTATTTGCCGTCACGATTTGACAGATCGACAATGTCTCATCGCAACATGATGACGGGATGATCCAATCTCTAGGACCATCCACACCGCAACATTGCAACTGTCGTATAAACAAGTAAAATAATTATTGATATAATCAGACTTAATTAATTTAACAAGTTTAAACAATTTAATGCTTATATTTTTTTTACTTTATTCATAAATAATTATTTTTTGTTTATTTTAGCTGGGCGCCAATACTGATTAAAAATAGAGTAGATCAAATCGAAATGGATCACAAGGCGAATCAGTGTAAATTTTAAGAATTAGTCAAAATTTGTCATTAATTTTGTTTTTTTTTTTCAAACGAATTGTTTCATCTTGCAAGTTAATTTCTGCTTCTTCTACACTAGGAAAATAAATAATTTTTTTGTAGTTTGTGTGATTCAATATCAATCAATATGATGATATAATTATATTGATATAAGCGCACACAGATCGTGAGTGCACGAAGCATTTTTTTTTCTTACACAAATCACGATTCCAAAAAAAAATTACATTATAAAAAAGTTTTATAACTTTGTAACGAAAAGGTATGTTGAAAATAATAATAATTTTTATAGTGTAATAATAATCATTTTTATAGTTTGCTAAATTAGTTTAGTAAACTGATGTTCGCTTTCTTCAAATTCGGAATAAATTGGATAATTTATTCTTCTTAATTTTTTCATTGAGCAATAAGAAACATTTTGTTTATGTATTTTATTACATAAAATCTAAGCCAAAGTTGGAAAAATTTTAATAAAACTTATTTTATTGAAATTTTAATAAAACTATTAGGTGTTGGAATTAATTCGTAGCGTTTTACAAGTGATGGGAAGTACTTTCATTAATGTATTTTTTAATGCTCATGTGAAATAAATAACATTCTTTCATTAAAAACGCTACGAATTAATTCCAACACCTAATAGTTTTTTATTTCTTTTTTTATAATGAATGAAAAATGATCAGATTTGCCTCGATCAATTCTATTTATTTACGCGATTTAATTTATATAATATATTTTGTGACACAAAACTATTGTTGTCAAAGTAGGACAAAGTAATTTAAGGTATTGAAAGATATAAGTGTGTTAATACGAAGAGAGTTAAAATAGTCAATGTACCTACAATACTAAAACGATTTTAATTGTCTATTTGCACACGATGATTATTCCAAGTGACCTAACCTATCATTACAGAAACCATTGTTTTCTTTATGGCACGGAAGCTATACTACTTCATCACCTTTTGTATCGACAAATCCATATGTTGTGCTCCAGATTCAGTTTACTGACCTTTTTCTGTATGTTATTCCAGGCTTGCTTGTCACTCTCCGTATAATTTTTCATCGATTCCTTTAGGGTATTCTTCATCGCCATGCTAAAATCGTTTTTAAACACTGCCGCCGCTATGCCCACCGCGAGCTCAATTACGAAGATTATTAACAATGCGACCGCAAACTATATAAATTATTTTTAATATTAACATAATTCAAAGATTATATACAACTATAATTTAGAATTATTTATTGTTTTCCATCACAAAAAAACAATAATATTTAAAAACAAAATAAAATAAAGACATTTGAAATTATATATACATACAGTTTTATACATATATTTACCTATATTAAATAAACATGAAACTTTAATTTTAATTAAGCTTTTTGAAAATTTTATTGAGATAAACTCAAATATATAATAAAAAAATCTATCATATTAAAATTAACAGAACTTTGAGACATTTTAAAGTAAACAGATTAATAGAGAGACAGCTAATATTTTTAAAAAATATTATCAAATTTTTAATAATTTCTATTATTTCGATAATTATTTAAGGAGTTACATACACACCTAGAAGCACTAAAAATAACCTCATTCATGAATTTTTTTCTCCGAACATATCAAAAATATCAAAACGAGGTTTGTATCAATGTTTTATATAAGATTTTGTCAATAAAATGTAAAATTTTTATTAAAAAATATTAAAATGCAACCAAAATATTGTTGGTATCAAACATGTTAGATTCTATAACTGTTTGCGGTACCCACTGTATAATCTATATGGTTTATCCGAAACACAAAAATGTAATAGATTAAAAATATATATATATATACATACATATAAATCTAGTTTTTATTATAATTTTTAAAATTTGATTTTTAAAATTCGCGTTATTGCAAAATAGAGCTTAGTTAAATAAAA
This sequence comes from Acromyrmex echinatior, assembly GCF_000204515.1. Next base: position 492,458 of record NW_011626978.1, read on the forward strand.
GTGCTAATGTTGTCTAAAAATCGATCAGTTTTTTTGTAAAAACAAAACTATAAGGCTTAAAAACAAATCCTATACTAAAAACTGCATATTTTCACACTAAATAAATAAAAAAAAATCTGAGTTCGATCCATTCATTCGTTTTCGAAATATATTGAGTACTGATTTATAAAACACGGTTTCGAGAAAAACGCGTTCAAAGTAGCAATATATAGATGATTTTATTTTATTTACATAAAATCATCTATTATAGGACTGTATAATAAACCTCATTAATTCTTGTTAAATCAAATTTAGCTTGCCTATGACGCATTCTTGTTTTCTTAAACTATAACTTTTAATTTAAATTTATAACGCTATAACTTTTTTATTTTTTGAACTATTTTTAATATAATTTATAACGCTATAACTTTTTTATTCTTGTATTTTGAATTGTAACTTTAGAAAAATAATCTTAAGATTTTATATTATAAGGAAATTGGAAAATAGATTTTTTTTATCCACTTAGGTGTATGTAACTCCTTAATAGAAAATTTTTATTCTGATTTTTTTTAATTTTTTTGTTTTTTTTTTTAAACTTACCGCAATCAACATATTGTAATGCTCCTTTATTGCTCCGTAACATCCTAGAAAAGCTATGGCGAAAACAATAGATCCCGCTACTATAAGTACTATAGGTGGTGCCATTATTCTATTTTCCATAAAATGATCGAATTCGCCGACATCTGCTAATACCCATGCGCCAGCCACAATAATACCTATACCAGATATCTGAAAAAATTAATTTTAACTATTGTTGTATACGTATTTTTTTCGTCCGAAATTTTTCTTCTCTTTTACATTTTCTTAATTTTTCAAAAAATAAAAATAAAATGAATAGAATTAAAATGCATAATTTTTTAAATATATTTATAAAAGTACATTTCTCTTAAATAAATATCCTTTAAAGGTAAGGTTTATTAATTAATAAAAATAATTATTGTTGTTGAAATTTCTATATGTATATATTAGGTGTTGGAATTAATTCGTAGCGTTTTACAAGTGATGGGAAGTACTTTCATTAATGTATTTTTTAATGCTCATGTGCATATAAATACAATTTTTTCAAATAAATATTCTTTTTTTAATAATTTTTATTAATTAAAAAAAAGAATTATTTTAAAATGTTACAAGAATTACAAACAAAATCGAGCGATGACTATTTATACATTCATATTTCGTCTTGTATAAATAACTGAGATGTATTATTAGCGATTTTTCTATTTTATTTCGCTCTCGCTTTGTAAAAGTTGCTTTTCTTTTAGAATACATAGTCAATACAAGTATCATTCTTTGTTATTCATTGAATACCAACAAGAATATAGAATGATGTTTATGTCGACTCTGTCTTTCTTACTATTAGATATCAAAGAAATAATAATAGTAATAATAGTAACCTATATAATCTCAAATTATATGTAATGTACATGTTAGTTATAATTTTCCACTCAACATATAATTGTATAGTAATATAACATGTGTATCATATTACAGTTATATTGTTAAGTGGAAAATTACAATTAACATGTACATACATTAGTTACATGACCAGAGTTGGGAACGTTACTTTAAAAAATAACGTGTTACCGTTACAGTCAGTTTTTGTTAAAAATAATTTGTTATCGTTACTTCAAGTTACTTATTTTTAAAAGTAATTTGATACCGTTACTTGAAAAATAACAAATCGTTACATTTTCGTTACTTTTCGAAAATTGTTAAGTTTTGCTCCCTCATGTATATGTTGATAAAATTAGGTTCATTCAACGCGTTTATGCACAAAAAACGATCGAATTTAATAGAAATAAGCATCAGGAGTTAAACCATCATTGAATTTAAATTAAATATTGTTTTTAAACATTAATGTTATTATTAAGAATGTATTTTCAAGATTCACTTCTGGTACTGAAAATCTGTAGTATTAAGTAATATGTATTACAGAGTTTCAACACTGATAGCGACTATCAGAATGCAGTCTAAGATATAAACTATAAAATATTTTTTAAGAATTAAAAATGAAAAAATGAACATTTTATATAATTATATTTATAATTTTATAAATAATAACCTTTATTATACAGGGTGATCTATTTAAATACTGACGTATTTTGGTCATGTTATCTTTTTTTCTAGATGGAGGCGTCAAAAAGATATGAAGGTCACTTACACTTTTTAAAATGAGATTGTATGATTTTTTTTTACACAATATGATATATTCTTCTAATTATTCTGCATATAAAAATATTAAGATAGAAATTAAAAAACCGATAGTTTACGATAGAATAGGTAGTAGATAATTTACGATAAAGAGAGTAGAAGAGGATAGAATAATGAGACAAATTAGTTAGTGTAAAGAATATCGTTGCTCTAAAAAAATTGTATGCAAAGTGAATAATTTTTTTAATAAGCAACTATGTGTTTTCTTTTCACCAATTGATTCATCTCATTATTCTCTTCATAAAAGTATTAAGGTACGATTATCAAAAAAAATTAATAGTTTACGAGTTATTTAACATTTTATGTCAGTATGTGCCAGAATAAAATGTAAAATATCTCATCAACTATTAGTTTTTTGATATTATCATCTTAATACTTTTATATGCAGAATAATTAGAGGAATATATATCATATTGTATAAAAAAAATTATACAATTCCATTTAAAAAAGTGGAGATAACCTTCATATCTTTTTGACGCCTCTACCTAAAAAAAAAACCAACACGACCAAAATACATCCCCCTCTTCCGAAACTCTTCCACTTTCATTTGAAACATTTTTTTATATCATCAAAAATAGCAAGATATTTCAAATAATCGATTTAAGTAGACCATCCTGTATATAATACAATGTTAAATTGTAGATACGTTTATACGAAAGAAAGTCACCGATACTGACAGATCTTTTAAAGTGACACCCCCTTATTTCTCAGAGACTAATTATTGCATTTTATTAATACTAATAAAATAATGATGTTTAGCTAATTGAAGAAATACAAATTTATAATTCATATATTTGTGGCTATACCAAATCAGCTGAAAACGAATTCTACAAATGCGAAAATAAAATTCTTACATCTTCTTTTGTAAATAGCATAGTTTAAATAATAGTGACTATATTATTGATAATATTACGTCATTTTAAATGCTTATAATTTCCTAAACCAGTTTTATTTATATTATTTTTTCTCTTTAGTTTTTTCATAATACGATTTGAAATTTTAAATTGGGGTGTAGCATAAATTGCCACACCTGTCTGTAAAATAGAGCATGACTTAATCTTTATAATGTTGCTTTATAGTGTCAAATAGCTCTATTGGAGCTGAAGACAATCATGTATATATGGAAAAATTCTTGAAAAATTGTTGCATATTTGCATCTTATAGAATAGCGTAAATATGCATATAATTCAATAAAAATATTTTATAATGAAGTGAAAAGTTTCTGGAATATCTTATATACATACATTTGTAGGTACATTATATAGATAATTCTTGTAAAAGAAAAAGAATAGGAATACGTAGCATTACTGTCTACTGTGTCAGTTTTGGAACCCATTTTGTCAGATGTTCATTTTTGCTTACTTCACAAAAAAATTAATTATTGCAAAATTGCAAACAGTATTTAAAAAACTACTACTGATGGAGAGAGAACTTGAAGACACTTTCTAGTTTGTACTTATGTTTTTAAAGTTTTATTTTCATCTTTTGTTTAAGAAATATTGTCTAAAAACAAAGTAATATGTCAATATCGATGACTTTCTTTTATTTACACAAACATTTAAAAAAATTTTAAGTATTTCGCTTACTTGTAATAACAACGACACAACTTGGATAACTAAAAGTACATAGACTTATATAAGTACTTATATATAAGTACTTATGGAAGTATACTTCTTATAGGAACACAAAAGCGGAACATCTTTCAGCTGTTTAACTAGTTCTTCGAATTCTAGATAACAACCGAAGAACCGGTTAAACACAATTTTACAATTTTGGACTTTCAAACTTCAGGATATCTATTTCGATTCGTAATATCTTAACAGGAATAAGTATGTAAGATTAGCTTAGAGCGATAATTTTTATTATGTATCATATGTAAGTTCATTGACATTGTAAGGGGTTATATAAATACGTTTTTTTTATTATCACTGATAAGACTTTGTAAGTCAAAACGTTTGAAATTTATATGTATGTAATTATAAAGACGAATTTTATCAATTAATTGCACTCGTTTAAAAAAAGCTTTAACATTTTAATTTATTGCGTTGTATTTATAAGAGCCTATTTTTCTATGCTAATGAGAAAATATTTAAAAAATTACAATCAAAGATCATATTTTGACGAAATTATGCTACTTTTAATGTGATTTTCAACATGTTCCCATCAAATCAGTTTGAAATAAACGTTTGCAAATGGATTCAGCACATCAAAAAATATAAGAAAACATGTATAAGAAAGATTCCATCGTTTAGATCAAAATCTTACCCTTTTTTTGAGTCAAATTTAATATATTTTTTTAGTTACAAGTCTTTTTTTTATTTGCTTTTTTATTCAACATTGAAGCAAAAGTCACTTTTATTTCAACGTTCAATAACTCGGTGAAAAAGAATCGTACACTCAATAAAAAGGTCAATTGAAATTAAAGATTCACTCTTTCGACTATTGTAAACCGCATTTTTGTGTGATTTTTACTTCATGCCAGAGACCTTCGTAAAATTTGTACAAAATTTTCAGATTTGACAGATATCCATTTTTGTCTGTATAAGCTTCATAAAAGAGTCAGATTGAAATATCAATCCGATTCAAAAGTAAAGATTTCAAACTTTCAAATGCTTTTTTGATTTTTTGTCTGCGATGATTTTTCACTGAATTACAGTGTTCTGAACATTGCGCAATTTTGAGCATGTTCGAAAGTGTTTCCTATTTTGTTGAGTAGTGTATTAGAAACAAGGAATGGAAAGTTTTTTTTTAAAAGTAATAAGTTACAATTACTCATTACCGAGTAGAAAATGTAACAAGTATAATTACCAGTTACCAATTTTTTAAAGTAACTCATTACAGTTATCGTCACTTGAGAAAGTAACTTTTAATTATTTTTCCGTTACTTTTTTTAAATCGACGACCACTAATCACAGCAGACGGATGCCTAGGAGTTTTTAAATCTTAAGCGCTATGAATGGCTTGAATCCAAGCTTGTCCAATTGAATCGTGTCTAATCATGTACAAAGTAACGATAAAATTAAAATCGTTACCGTTACCAAAAATAACTACATTTCATTACAGTTATCAAAAAAAAAGCAACACATTTACCAAAGTAAAGTTATCAAAAAAATAACTTGTAACTTCGTTACGACACAAAGTCGACTATAAGTGACTGGAGAAATCAAGAGTCGACTTCAAAGTCAACCCGAATATCGACTAATAATCGACTAATAGTCGACTAATACTTAACGAATGTCTCAAAAAAAATCGATTAAAAATCGACTGAAAGTCGACTATATATTGACTAATTTTGTATTTGATGCGTTCTTTAGATATTTTTGTACGCCTTAATTTAATTAACAGTTAGATGTACAGCTCTCTCTGGCTATGGTTTGTATATATTATATATATATATATATATATATATGTAATGGACTAAATTGAGAGGAAAAGTCTTCTACCATTTTGCAATTGTCACAATATAACAAGATATTAATTGTTAAAAATTTCCGAAAATTGGTCTTCAATAATTTTTTACTCAAATATAATATTATCAACTTTATAGAAAAACTGCAAGAGATAAAAATTGATAAGAATTTTTTAATGCCGTATTTTCTCATGTTGGTAAAAATAAGAAAATACAGTACTAAAAGGTTGATAAAAAATTTTGAAAAAATTCTTACAGCTCTATGAGAAGAAAATATATAATTTTTGTTTCTTGCAGTTTTTATTATAGTATTGGAGTAAAACATTATTGAAGACCAATTTTCAACAATTTTTAGTAATTAATATCTTCTATTGCAAAAATTGTAAAATGATAGAGAACTTTTCTTTTCAATTTAGTCCATTCTGCTCCTGTGCGAAAGATTTATCATTACTTTCCAAACACCCTGTATGTATCGTATATAATAATAATACTAAAAATTATATTTTTCTCTTTTTTCGTGCATAATTTTATATATATACATATATATATAAAACACATTTTTTTTTATTATAATATATTATAATGAACAAAGTGTAGTTAATGAATCTTTTTTTATTATTATTTCATAAACGATTATATATTATATATGTATGTAGCTTAAAATTATAAAAAATCTGTGAAGTTTGAAATACGTACAATATAATAATTATTTAACATTAAAATATAATTTTTCATAATATTGAATTGTCATTAATTTCTTGGCCTTCTTAATCTTTTTAACTTTAATAATAAAATATTTCGTGTGCATGCGTGCATGAAAAGTAAAGCTTCTGTCATCTTTAAGTCAATTTACAGTCGACTCAAACATAGTCGATTAATAGCCAACAAATAGTCAACTTATAATCGACTCATAATCGATTGTTGAAAGTCGATTTTAAGTCAATTGGGAACAGTCGACTTTCAACAGTCGACTATATGTCGACTGCAAGTCGACAAACAGTCATTCATGTTGTATGGGAAATAGCAAGTTACTTCCATTTCTTGATCAAAAATAATATAAATTGGATATTGAAATAACAAAAATTTGACATTATGTATTTAAGTATATTATTTAAAAGGAAAGTATATTGTTTTAGCTCACACATATTACACACACACGTACGTGTGCGCGCGCACACTTACACAAGCATGATTTATCATTTCTTTTTATTAACAAATGTTTATTTATTGTAAATAAATCTTTAGTTAGCACATACTCACATAAATTTTTATTGAAATTTGTATTGTTTTCTCAGTGTATAAATAAAATTTTCGAAAATATTAAACTACAATTTAAAAAGCACATCACAAATAACCGAATTCTTTTGCGCACTATATAAGTACCTGAAAGTATTTCAAGCAAAAAAATTATTAAAAACTGGCTATATCTCAGAAAATAAAAATATAAAAATCAAGAAAGGATATTTCCTATAACTAATTCACTTCAAAAATTTGTCACCAAGATCAATCCTGACAAAACTATTATTCCTCTAACTGTTATTCTTCCAATATTCTCGTTCTACTTACCGCGAAGATTAAGTTGAAAATAAAGAGGATGTATTTGATAACATTCATTCCGCACGATTCCATGATGTTTCTTCGTATTTGTCTATCGTTAAAATTAATTAAACTTTACTTAGATTTTATTATTATTATTATCGTTCCGAATCAATTCGCGGGAACTTAAAAATTCAGACATATAGTCGATCAGCCGTTCCGTGCGGCAGCCGTACGGTCAATGAGAGCGATCTAGATGGTGCTCCTTTGTCCGAGCCTACAGGGAAGGTTTCGATCGAAATCCTCGGCTTCGAGGCTACCGAAGGCGGGAGCGCGGTTTCCAGGTCGAAGTCCTGCGTTACAAATTCGTTATTGGTCTGCAGTTCTAGGCGAAGGTGATTGTCGACGGTAACCATGGTCACTTATTCCCTCGCCATTGACACCCTCCAAAGTAAACCTCTACAGAGTGTCGAAAAACACAAAAAGAGACAATCAATATTTATAAATGTATTATCTTGTAGAAAAACATAGTTGACTTTTATAGTGAAACAATATGATTTGAGTTTGTAGTTTTATTCTCTGCTTTAAGAAAAAGAGACAAAGAGGGGTTTTTCTTAATAATTTTTTGAAACAATGAGACATAAAACTTAATATCACAAGGAATAATATGAAATTTGTCTGAATATGGTTTCCGGTATTCATTTTTCAAAATTATTGAGCAAAGTAAATAAAGTCGCTATTTTTTTTGACCGGCGATACTAGCGAAAGCGGGAGGCCTTTTATATTGTATAAAAAATTTATATATAAACACATTAACACTTATGGAATATCTTATATTATATATAAAAATGAAATAAATTTTCATAAAAATTTTCATAATGGTGAGCACTAATATGTTCATTAGGTTGAGCACAATTGCAGTCGGAGAATGTCCTTAACATAAAAGTAGCACAATTTTGTCAAAATCTAATCTTTGATTGCAATTTTCAATATTTCCCTATTTATATTTTCCTATTAATTCAACTTGAAATTAACGTTTGTACATAATTTAACACATCAAAAAAAAAAATAAAACAAAAAACATACATAAAAAAGATTTCATTGATTTGGTCAATTGGCTTATTTTATTCATTATCCAGACTATTGAGTAAACTAACCAATTTTAGCCTAAGCAATAAAACATTCCTTATGTATGTTTTTTTTAAGCTGATAAAAAAAATATTGAAAATTGCAATAAGAAATCAAAATTTGACAAAACTGACTACTTTTAATTTTACGATTTTCCCATTAGATTAGTTTAAAATAAATGTTTGTTTAATATCATTGAATAAATGATTCAATCAAAACGTGCGTAAAAAAGATTTCATCATTTAGGCTGAAATCGAGTAATTCCTCTCCTTAAGGGGATCTTAAAGTCGTCCTGTGTTACCATGATTACGTTTTAGAAGAAATCTCTGAATTCGCTTCACGGATTGTAAAATTTTTTTATAAAATTAAGCAACGCATAAAAAGAAATCCCGGAAAATATGATTTCACGAGAAAATTGGAAAAAATTAAAAAATTTACTTTTTCTGACATGTACAATTGTCACCTGAGGTTAACATTTGCTTAATATAAAAGTTTTACAGCTTGTAAATTGAAAATGAGCGTGATTTAGGCGGGATTTAAATTGTTTGAACGAACAATACTGAATTTGTGGAATTAAGATTCAAAGCAAAAAATATTTCTTCTGAAACAAAATTGTGTGTTTTGCAAGGATTTATTTTTTTCCTCTTTTACATTTTTTCCTCTTTTTCAAAAATCCTTTTCCAAGATTAAAGTATACATTAATACGTGTCTGTGAGGTGGAATTTATTGCGAGAATGATAAAAAATTTTGAAATTAAAATTTCAAAAATCTGTAAAAAAGGAAAAAAATTATTGTTATACAAAAATTATGATTAGCCGGTAATACAGACGAGACTTTAAGATCTCCTTAATATCAATTGATTTCATCTTCCTTAATATTAATTGACCCCACTTTCAGTATTATTTCATTAAAATTTTAACAATTGAATATAAACATCAAAATTATAAAAAAATCGATAAATTAGAACATCCTATACATTGAGAAAGCGCGAGTGTGGAACAGACAGCGCACTGGTCTGATATATGGGATAGAAATCCCGGGTTTGATCCTTGGCAGAACCGAAAAATTTTCATACACTCGTAGCTTTTCTTGGAAGACAATGGCAAACCGAGTAATATGGTTTGCTGTTGTCTTCCGTGGTCGAATAGTATACTTGCCTAGAAAACCTCCCTATCAAAAATTGCCATTCGGAATCGACGTTTAAACTGTAGGTCTCCATATACGTTGTGTACGATCAGTGTACGCGCAAAGGTATATAAGAGGGAAGCGCTGAGATAGCGTATGGCATTTCAAGAAAATACACTGAGGAAAACGGTTTGGTTAAAAATAGACACATCAAAAGATTCTTATTAAATCGATCAGAATTTCGGTTATTTCAACTAGAATTTTAATAGATTTAACAAAAAGTTTTATTTTTAACTACAGTTGAATCAATTAGAAAATTTTCTGGTTAAATTTACTAAAATTCTAGTTAAGATAATCGGAATTCTAATTAATTTAAATCAAAATCTTCTGGTTTGTTCATTTTCAACTAAACTATTTTTCTCAGTGTACGAATCAAATGAGAGCATCTCATTATGTTCTATATACAGCCGTTAGACATTCAAATTCCTTGGAATCATTCTATTATTTTACGAGATTGAAATATTTCACAAAATATTATTATATTCATTAGCTTCGTTGGTACAAAAATACAGTATATGCAAAAATCATGTAGAAATTAAATAGAAATTATGATACGTCTGAGCTTCGATAATAGATCTGGTTGTTACCTATCATGTCCTTACCTATCATATCGTTGATCCTGGATTACACTAAGAAGGAAATACACTATATATTCTATAACAAAGTATAGTTTTATACATAAAAAGATCTAGTCACTAGTTTCATCAGTTTGACTTTGGGTGGCATCACCAAGGTCAGGGCAAAGTCATCTCGGATTATTTAAACGAGATCCCCTATTTTTTCTTTCTTTTCTTATAACATTTGTTGAGATCTTTTCGAAGCATTATAACTTTATCCACTTTGAGTCAGCTATTCCAAAGTTATTGAATATTTTATGATAAGACTATAGGTGAATCAAACATGAAAACTTCACTTTTTTGCTTTAAATCTTATATGTTTCGTTTAGCAAGTCATAAACTACAACATATGAAGAAAATTGATTTTATTGAAAATCGATTTCATATACGATTAGTGCAAGATTTTTTGAGTCAAATTTAATACATTTTTTAATTAAATTTTTTAACTTTATTATTTTAAAACAAAAGAAATAAATTATTTTCATTTAAATTTAATTCCATTGTTTTAATTAAGAGAATCCTAAAGCTATCTGTATTATCGACTAAGGATTGCCCGATTGCACCAAAACTAAAACTTTTTCTGTCTCTGTCTCTTTTTGGCTTTAAAAAGAGATAGATAGAGTTTTAGTCTCGCTTAAAGTCAAACATGACATTGATGCAACTGGGCCTTAACTATACAATTTTTGTATAATACTTTTTGCCTGATATAATACTTTTTACAGATTTTTTTAGGATTAAAATATACGCATTAATATATGTTTGTGAGATATATAGAGTGCTGTCAAGAACATCAACAAATTTAAAAATTAAGATTCTTTTTAGTCCAATATGGCGCTCTAGATCACATCATAACGACATTTGCTTCATATAAAAGCTGTGCAATCTGTATTTACGAAATAGTAGTCTTCAAATAAACTATAATAGTTTGCACAAAGAAACAACGTGGAGTTCCAATGTAGAATTGAATTTAAATGTCTAATTAAAATTATTATTATACAAAAATTTATATGTATGTATGCATGAGATATTGTGGGAGTAATACATAGTGATGTGTATAGTGACACGTAAATCGTTTGTATGTGTAAGTCCTACTTACTGTGACTAATCATCTTTAAAATTCCCTTAATATCGAATAAAAACAGTGATAAAATAAAAACGATTAAAAGTAACTGAAATGGGGTATAATTTGACATTATGAATTTACAATGTATTTTTCTCATATGAGTGACAATAGCGAATGTTATTTCATCAATTTATGAAACGGCAAATGTTCCATATAAATATTTCAATTATCTAATTCCAAATGCATTACTTAGAATTGCATTGCGCCTGAAGCATTCTCTACGGACAAATGCAATCCGCCGTAATTTTATCAGAGATCAGACAAACCGCGCGTGAGCATCACATTAAACGAAAGTCCCTCACAGTTCAATAATGCCACATTATTTACATATACTCGGTAGAACGTGCAAAGTAGGTCACAGGCGACTTATTTACGAGCACACCGACGAGTTTTTGTTTTCACGATTCGATCCACCTGATAGGCATCTATAATACATTAAGATGATCAACTCCTTAAAGACAAAAAAAAACATTTTAAAAAATTTAATATTAATTGTCATAATTAAACTTTAATAAATATTTTTTATATAATTGCTAACGAAACATAACAATATAATATTATTATATTTATAATAATACTTAAAGTATAATATTGCATGAGATCACAACAAAAATTATATCAAATTACGAGAGCATATTTTAAAAATTATATATTTGTACTAAATATTTTAAGTATTTTATGAATATCTGGTTTTTTGGAAAATAAAAAAAATCAGAAAACACATATTAATTAAAACTTATATTTCATATTTATTATTTTTATTTATTATTTCATATTTATTATTTTTACATTTAAAAATAAAGAGTAATTTAAAGAGTCCGACCAAAAGCACATTTTGACCTCCGATCGAAACCGAAATATCCGATCGAAACGAATATTCGATTGTCATTTAATTTCGGCTGAAAACGAAACTGAAACTGAAACTTAGATAAGTCTTACTGAGAGAGAGAGAGAGAGAGAGAGAAGCTAATGGAATCACATTTTTTCGGCCGGAAATTTTTTTTGATCGAAATCGACATTTTTGGATTAATTTTACACATCGTATGATTTTCAGAAATCATGACAAATTTATGTATTCTTTAAAAAACAGAGATTTTATTAAAATATCTAATTGTAATAATATAATAATATTTTATCCTCAACTTTGAAAGAAATCAAATCACAATTATTATATTAAGATCACATCAAAATTTGTATTCAAATAGTCTTAAGTTTAATCAATGAGTAAATAATTAAAATTGAACAGATTTTTTAACCGGCGCGTTACAATTTGTATAGTTTCGTTTATCCATCAAAATTTTCTTTTAATTTCAGCCGAAACCGAAATCAAACCAAAATCCTGATTTTTGAAAACTGATCGAAATCGAAACCAAAATTTCGGTCGAACTTAAAAAAGCAACAATTTATAATCATGTCCTTAATTTGGGGCAAAATTTGGGATGCATTGTAATAAGTGGGATACAGAGTTAAAATTTAGGACTTAATTTGGAACCGTCCGTCTTAATTTGAAACGGATAGTCACTAAGTTTTACGTAGTACGTTTTTTCAGTACCTATTAACTTTACTTCATGGTACTGTGACCTGCTTTTGTGAGTCAGAAATCAGGGGAAGAAAAGAGAACTATCAACTTATAGAAAAATTTATTCCTGCAGTCAGGATTCGCGTAAATCGCAGTTTCGTGCCGTACTACGGAAACGTACTTACCTATATAGGTTAATGAGAACATGGTAAATATAGATATTACGCTCATTCCTCAGGTAGCTGCACGTAATGGTACATGCCTGATGATAATACGTTATAATTTAAAGTTCAACTCTGCATGACTGAAACCTCTTTTTCCAACTTTTCTGCTCATCGTGTATTCCATATAAAAAAATATTTGTGATATTTACGTGTTATTTATTATATAGTGAAGTTAATAGACTATGTTAATATTATTGTACTAATAGCATCTTAATGATTTAAACGAACAAATAAAAATTCTTAAAATTGAAGTAAATATACAATTAGAATAGAACTAATATAGAGTATAAGAGTCTAACGCAACACGTAGTTATTCTTAATAAAATAATTAATTCATAAGAAAGTTGAATATTCTACAATAGTTTAAAATTTGAATACATATAACTGTGTTTACACTACACTCGTACTCTAATTTTTACTTAAAAAATTTACTTAAAAATTTACTAATAAATAATTTTACAATTAGATGAGATTGATAATAGAAAACAAGATGATTTTTACAATTAAGAATTTTATTTTAATAAATATAGTTTTATTACACAAACATTTACAATAAAGAGACATCAGTCGAAAAAGTTGTACATAGAATAAAGTGAATTTATCGATTAACATGTACACATTTAAAAATTGAAGGACATAGTTTAATGAAATTACAATTATATGTATAAATCTAGATCCTGCAAAAAGGTATATTACAAATACAAAAAAATTGTAGCCTCATATTATATTAAGGATACAAATAATGAAACTATTCTATAACAAATAACACTTATAAGTTGATTCTTATTATATACGTTTTTAATTAATTAATTAATTAAGTAAATGCAAAATTGCAAATTATTATACGTAATTCACAGTACATTTACGCATATATTTACATATATTATATTAGACGTGTTTCGAACAAATCATTTTACGTTCAGACTTATGGTGAATTAAATATTTTTAAGTATTATTGCTTGTAAGTATTATTGCTAAATATTATTATTGCACAATATTGAATCATATGTATATATATATATATATATATAAATACGAAATTTTTCGTTGTTTATTTATTAGTTAAATTAAACTAAAAAATTTGATTGCAAAACTTGATGTTTCGATATCAATCTGATATAGTTTGACATTCACCGATACATAAAAAATCGAACTACTGATCGGTTTATTGCAATGAGATTTATAGTAATCGGCCGGTAAGTCACATTTACGTCAAAATAATTAACAAT